>VBSM01003144.1:4890104-4942662 GCA_008086735.1 Cheirogaleus medius
AGGGGAGAACATTAAACAGCAAACATTATTTGTAAAGTTTTTTTTTTTTTTATCGTAAACTCTTAAAAGAAGGAAATAACCCTGATATTTCTAGCAGACAGAAAAGCCCCGGGCTAGATGCAATAAATGATTGCAATTTGGAATGCGTGTACTATTAGGGACTCCTGATTAAATTGTAAGTTCCTTGAGAGAAAGGAAGTCAGAAAATGAAGCGGGGGTTCAGCCTGGAGTTGGGAGAGAGCAGACCTTGCACTGGGAGAACAGAAAGATGTGACTAACCGTGGCCTCCAGCCAGGGAGGTTAGATTCACAGGGGGCAGGAGAGGCTTCTGAGGGAGAGGGGCGGACAGCCACCCGTGAGCCTGGGTGTGATGCGTGAGGTTGCCACGTTCGGGTCTCCCTGTTGAGAAACCCAGAAGAGAGTTGATCTGGTGGTGACTCAAATGCACATCAGCCAGGGCCCTCGTCTGCGCAGGAGCGGAGGCGGGGAGAAAGAGCCGTTCACGGCGCAACCACGGGCACTCGCTCTCAACCCCGCTGTCAGCTGCCAATCACCGGAAACGCAGGTGACACTCAGCCTTGTGTCTCCCGCTGCGGGGCCCACGCGGGGGGTGTGATCCGGTCACACCGGAGCTCACACCTGGCTCTGCCAAAGCCGAGGAGCTGTGTGTTCTAGAGCAATGTCCTTTACCTCTCTGACCTTCAGTTTCCCCACTGATAAAATATGGCCAATACCTCATCTAACTGGGTCTCAAGTTTGCTAGGGTGATCCAATAAAGCTACAGGTGGGAAAGCCCCTTGAAAAGGGTAAGCCTGTTTATTATATTAATAATGACATAATAATTTATATGTCATTGCAAACATTATTACTTCTCCTATCTCAATCTGTCTAAATAAAAAGTATGCCACCTCCTCCGTGGGGCCCTCCTTGATACCCCAGCCAGAAGGCCCTGTCCCCTCTCCACTCCCTGGAGTGGCACTTTCTTTCTCCTGAAGCACTTTTCATGTCCACTCCCCGCCCCCACTAGATCAGGATTTTTCAAACTTTAGGTCACTATCCGTTAGTAGGGGATCGCGAAGTCAATTTTGAAGGTTGCAACCAGCACTTTTTTTTTTCAGTAAAATAAGCTAGAATAGAAAATATCAGAATGTATCACGCAAAGTCTAAGTGAATATTGCTTCATAATTTTTTTTTCCTGAAAGTATATGAATGTGCGCTGGGTCGCAATATAATATGTATTTCTGCCAATGGGTCATGGTTAAAAAGTTCGAAAGGCACTACATCAGAGTCTGAGCTCCCTGAGAGCACGGCGCTGGCCTCCGGAGCCGTATAATCGTTCATCCCTATGGCGCAGAGCCCGGCCTGTGCTCGGTATAGCAGGGGTTCAATGCGTGTTTGTTGAATGAATCTTTGTTATTATCATAGTTATTATATTACTGCATAATTTACAACGCGGACCCATTGGGGGTCAGGGAAAGTATGCAATTACCATCTCTGGGCACAAACTCAGCGGATGGGAAGGGCCAGGTCTTTATTATCTGTTCCTGCAGAAGCAATTAGTACTCTTTAGAAACAGTTTTTCCACTTGCATCAAGAATCACCCAAATACTCCCGCCTCATTAGCTACAAGCCTGGGAGGATTAAACATCCTCCCCTTCCGCGGCTGACCGCGGCCTACTTGGCTATGGATGGGGCTGACTCAGTCTTTAGAAGATCCTTTTATACACTGTTATATCGATTTTTAAAATATTTTTAGTCGACACAATGAAAAGCTCACCCAGGGGTCTTCCTTCAACTTCAGGGTTGAAATCCATAACTTAACCCCTTACTGCCTGAAGCCTGCCCTGCCCCGGAGTCACTCTGGGGGCTGTAATGGGACCAGATTTTACTTGTGTGGTTCTCTAACCCCTTTTAGGATAAATATATTGATTTCTGAATAAACATTTTCATTCTCCCGTTCCCTCCGGTTTCCTAATCGCCTGCCGCGGAGCTCCCGGGGTGCGCTGCTGTTGATCTTTACCTTACTTTAAAAAAAAAGCCCTGAGTGCTATTTTTAGAGCCTTTTATTTATGTGATCCTGTGTCTCCAGGACAAGTTCATCAATTACTTTAATTCCCCTTAAATGTGGCCTGGGTTTCGAGTGGTGCTGGAAGGTTCATGCACCCTTTTAGCTCTCAGTTTGAATCTTGATGAGGGCTGGAAGGGAAGGTGCTTAACCTTCTCTCCTTTAGTGTACCCCAGGCCCAGGCCCCAGCTGGCTGGGCTCGGAGATTCCCGGGAGGGCAGGCCTGACCCGGAGGGGGGACCCAGGTGGGGGTGCAGTGTCAGGAAGACCACAGCGCTGCGGAACCTCTTTGCCTTTGGGGCATTTTGTGTAGCCTCGTTAGGTCTCTGCTCAGGGACTCAGGACGGCCTGGCAGACACGATGGTGCAAATCACCTGCCCCAGTTCCCACCCCGACCCCCGTGAGTAGCCCCACCCTGAGCTCTCCAGAGCCCACCTGACACCTTCTCTGCCCCACCTGCATCTCCACCCCCCGGACTGAGAACCAGAAACCTTAGACAGCCAGAGATGGGGGGAGTGGCGATTCAGAAAAGGGAGGGGTGTGGACTCGGAGATCCCAGCCCTCCATTTACTGAGTGTTGGGCCAGGCCTGCAGGGAAGGTGAGCAGCATGGCCCCAGCTTGCAGGGGAGACAGTCTCGCACGCTGGTCACAGGACAGGTGCTCAGGCAGAGGTGAACACAGGCACCAGCGTTCAGGTCCAGGGAAGCTTCTGGAGATGGTGAGCCCTGAGCTAAGGAGTGCAGAGGAGACAGCAAGACCAGGGAAGGAGAACGGGTTGCATAAAAGGCCTTTTGGAAGATACTAGAAGGATGATGATGCAATAGGAGGAGCCGGGGGCCCCCGGTGGAGGCATCAGTAGACACAGGTGGACTCAGAAGAGAGGGTCGCATGGAAGAAGTAGCTGAAGTCCAGGGATGGGGCAAGGTCTCCCACGGAGACTAGGAGGAGGACAGCGGGATGTGGGGCCCGGTTTTAAAGGGCAGGCAGCAGGGGAAGAGCCAGGAAGGAGCAGCCACCGAGCCCGGCGTCCGGGGGTTGGCGTTGAAGCACCCCCACGCGAAAGGCATGGCCATTGTCTAATGTCACAGACAGGACAAACATGAGAAGGGCTGAAAAGCGCTGTTGGGTTCTGCAAGGCATCAGTGACCTTCACCAAGGTCATTTCAATGAAGCAATGAGAGCCGCTCTGGTCCAAATGTGTGTGTCCCCAAATTCCTGTGTTGAAATCCTCGCGCTCAGGGTGATGGTATTAAGAGAGGGGCCTTGGGGAGGGGAGCAGTTGGTGAAGGCAGGGCCCTCCCGAGTGAGTGAATGCCCAGGGCAGCTTGCACAGAAGGCGCCGTCTGCGAACCAGAATTGGGCCCTTGCCGGACATTGGATCTGCAGCGTCTTGAGCTTGGACTTGCAGCATCCAAAACTGTGAGCACTAAATAATAGTTGTTCAAGCCACTTGGTCTCTGGTATTTTGGTTAAAGCAGCCCGAGCCAACAGGAGCCAAAGGCAGAGACGGCGGGGAAGGAGTAAGCGTGGGCGGCGTGCGCGGGGACTCCTTCACTAAGCTCCTCTGTGAGCGGGAGGCAGACGGGCACCCCGGGCCTGCAGCAGGTCCCCAACAAGGAGGAAGGATGCCTGTGTGTGAAGGAGGAGGAACAGACAGTGCAGGGTGGAGGGAGAGCCCGGAGCAGGGCATCGAGCGAGGGATGGGCTGCAGAGGTCAGCGTTTCCCAGACTGTCCACGGGGTCCCGGCAGGTGCCCGGGGCTGTTCAGTTGTCAAGCAAGTGGAAGCCACACCGGGCTACACCAGCCAAACAGGCTTCTTCATCGCCGAACGGCGCAGGATCACAGTCATCGTGGGGCCCGTCACACTCAAAGGGAACCAGTGGTCTGTTGTCCACCCGACTTCCTTCTAGCACTTTCCCGTCCTCCACTCCACTGTGATTCTAACAACAGCGTGTCAATCCGGGTCACGGTGAGACTCGGGTCCCTCTCACCAGCTGACGTGCGCCTTCCTAGCTAGGAGGGCTGAGCAGCTGCGGCATTTTCCAAACTCGCTGGACCAAAGGATACTTTTTTCTTAGCAACCCGTCACCAGAGACTAGTGTTCTGCAGACGGCAGTTTTGGAAAATGTTCTTCAAGGATCCTCTGAGGCCATAGAGGGGGAGGTGGCAGAGTGCTGACGGGGTCCCTGCCTGTGGGAGGGGGTGCTGGGGCCCTCTCCCGCCACGTCGGGGCTGGGGGCTGTGTCGGCTCCGTGCGGGAAGATGTGGCAGAGGAGGAGCACCGCAAGCAGGGCACACTGGACGCCACCCGTGGGCCCCGTTTCTAACCCTAGTGACTGTGGGAAGGTGATTCTCCTGCAGCATCTGGCCGCCCCATCAGAGGCTGGTGGAGGCGAGTAAGGAGAGAGGGGAGCGGGGAGGGGGGCTCTCGGCAAGGCTCGTGGAGTGAGGGAGCGCTGGGCCGGGTCCAGGAAGCTGGCTTTTAGCCCCAGTTCTGACATGTCTGTCACCCCGGGCACACCGCTGGAACCTCGAGAGCCCTGGGTTCCTCTTCTGCAAGCCGGGCTTACTGTGTCCAGCTGACGGCTGCCAGAGGGGCAAGACAGGAGTGAAACGGCCCGACGGAGACGGACGCCCCCAGCAAACTGCAAAACTGCAAAGGGCTTTGTTGGAACTTGGGTCTTCTCCTGTGAAGTGTCCATGGTACTCCGAGTCCAGCAGCAATTCAAGCTGTGTCTGAGGATAGTCATCCCAAAGCCGTCACTGGAGAACGGACCCTCCGACGCCCGGTCACCCATCAGCGAACCGCAGGTGGAAGGAAACTTGACCTACGGTTTATCTGAAAGACTGGTTGCTGTGCTAGTGGGCCCGGGTCATCCCAGCCTCGGAATCTGCCTTCTTGGCTCCCCAGGCCCTGCCTACATTCATTCATTCATTCATTCAGTGGAGACGTGGGGATTTCTGTGCAGTGCTGGCAGCCAAGATGCCGCAGGGAAGGGGACAGACACAGCCCCCGCCTACACAGGACACATGGGCCACGGGGGCTGCAGCTGGGGGCTACAGCCCAACAGACAGGACCCCAGAGAGAGCCCAGTGCTATGACAGGGAGGGCCACGGGACGGCAAGGTGGGGCACCAGACTCCGATGGGAGGGGCTCAGAGGAAGCTCCCAGAAGGCCTGGTGTGTGAGCTGGGATGAGTCGGCCAGGGAGGGAGTGCGTGGCAGGTGGGGAAGCGCCTGGGGAGGACTCGGGAGGTCTGATGTCCTGGGGGAAGTTCCTAATGGCAGCGGGTAGGAGCCATGGGGTTGGAGTTGGCCTAGATCAAGCTAAGGACTTTGGATTTTGTCCTTAGAACATGCAGAACCGGCTAAGGGATTTAAGATGCAAAGTGACACAGTCAGATTTGCATTCTTTCAGTGCCATTTAGACCAGGGGTCAGCAATCTTTCCCTGTAAAGGATCTGATAGTAAACATGCCAAGAGGCAAATTGAGGACATCACATAGGGACATACATAATGAGAGAAAACAAATTTCCAAAAAATTTTTATTGATGAATTTGAGTGTACTGATGAATTTTTGGTACCTTTTTGTAACACAGGTCTGCTGCTAAGAAAAATGGGATTCTTTTTTAAAGGGGATAGCATTTTGCTTGAGGCTCAAAGCCAGTGTTGCCTATCATCATACTGATTGCAAATGTTCATCTACGAAAACCACTCTTAGCTCATGGGCTGCAGAGAAAACGGGAGACGGCGCCTGGTTCAGAGCACAGGCAGTTAAAGCTGAGAAGAGTTCATGAAGCTACACTCCTGGGACAGGCGGAGGGACCCAGAAGAGGTTCCCAGGTGGCTTCTCAGAGGAGACAGGACTTGAGCAGAGGCTACAGGTCAACCAGAAAAGTGCAGGACTCAGGGAGTGACCAGGGAGAGGGGCTGTTTGCATTAAGGCACAGAGTAAACCAGAGTCACAGCTGGAGTGCCCGGGGCTCCCTAGGAGGGGCTAGCACTGTAGAGCTCACAGAGCAGGACAAGGGACCCAGAGCCCCCCGAGGGCCGCAGGGCCCATTGCTCCATGGCAAGCACCACCTGCTCAGATTGGCATCCTGGGAACATCTCCCTGGCTCCAGGGTGGGGAAGAAACTGGGAGGGGGTGTCAGGCCTGGCGTCAGCTGATGTCCAGGAGAGCAGTGAGAACCTCAGTGAAGGCAGGTGCAGTGGGCTGCAGAGGGGGCTGTGGGAGACAGACACGGGACCCAAAGGAGAGACCAGGGGTTGCCCAGGCTCCTGCTTGGATGCTGAAGTCGGGGTGATGCCAGCTCCGGGGCCCCAGGGGACAACTGGGCATGCAAGGCCAAAACTCAGGAGAGAGAACAGGCTAGAAAGACCCATCTGGGGTCTTCAGCAGAGAGGTGACCAGTGCACTCTCCAGAAAGGCCAGAGCTACCGCAGATCAGCACCAGGAAAGAGGCAGGAGGGCAGAGGCCGAGGAAGGGGAACCGGCGGGAAAACCAGGAAATCAGGTCAGAGAAAGAGCTCAGGGCCATGGGCAGGAAGGTCCAGGCCCCGGAAACTGTGGACACGGTAGCCAGAGCTGTCCCCAGGGGGAGGTGGGGACAGGGGCCAGCCAAGGGTGGCAGGAGAACCAAATGGGAGGTGAGAACACAAACCAGGACAGGGAGAACAGGCAAGTCATCCCCGAAGCTTGCCTGGGAAGGAAAAGAAAGAGCTGGGCCGGAGTTGGGGGACAGGTGTAAATGCTGATGAGAAGCCAGGAGAGGAAGAACTAAGGTGAAGTGTGAGTTGTTCTTTGACACTTGACACCCATCTTACATGGAAGGATGCTGAGGAATTCCACAGCCATGAGCGGGCCCCAGGCTTTGTGATGCAGTACGGCTGTTACGCAGCTTCTAGAACTAAGGCTCATGGAAATATTTGTTTCTCCTAAATAGCATAATAGCCTGCCCTCCCTTTTTGTTTTTGACGGATTGAATTTTATAACTTCATATAAAGTGAATTTTATAACTTACAATGCCCCCTTTTTGCTTTGGCACCCAGGAAGCTCAGAGCTAAGTCTGCAGGCCAAATTCCATAGCGAGATGGAAGGATGGGACTTGCAGATCTGAATTAATATTTTCTCCCCTTTGTCAAATCATGCTATTATGTCTACATCCCTTAATTCTATTTTTTCAACTTTAAATTTGTGTCCATGTTCCATCGTTTTCTTCTAGCGCACTGTTTGAGATGTTCGGTGAAACGAGACCACGTGCCTATAGGTGATTTGGTTTTCAGCAGGACCCATCCCAGAGCTGGTCGCCCTGGACAGCTCCAAGGCGCCGAAATCTCCGTGGGCCCCACCAGGTACGTCCAGGTTGGAGCTGTCTAACCCGTGACTCTCGCGGCTCTCCAGGCATGGCCGCTGTTCTTCCGTTACTGCCCGCACACTGGAAAGCAAAGAGAGGGAAAAGCCAGCGCAATTTCTAACCAATCTTGAATAAGTCAGATATAGGGGTATTTTTCCCCCCACCTCTGGGAAGATTGTCAAGTGAAACAATGTGGCTTTGAGCTTCTGACAGATGCTAATGAATTATTGTTTACATTTTTGATTTACTGCCTAAACAAAGATAAGACATGCTCTTGAAAACACATTGAATGCACAATCCAAACACATCCATTAAATCTGTCACAATAAACATGACAGCTTTCTTCTAACCTAACAACTGGCATGCCTCATTTGCATATTAATGAGAAAACCGGGATCAGCATGCACAAATTACTTATATCTCACGGAGGGGCTGCTCCTTCCTGACAGCGAGGCACTTGGGGGTGTAAATACACCACGTTAATACCTTTGCTGTTTTGATGCCTTTCCCCTCCTTTGCTTGGGTGGCCCTGGAGCTCTGGATTGGTTACTTCTGCCAGCGGTGTGAGTGCAGGGATGGGTGTCAGTGTGGGCTCACAAGGAGCTGGGTCTGCCTCAGGTCCTGTTAACACTCCAGGACACTTACTGAGCACCTACTATGGCCCAGTCAGCACTTTCCAACTGAGGTCCTGGCTGAATCATAAATTGCACCAGAATGAACCAAAAAATAAAGATTAGATATTTACTGGTAGCAGCCAGGTGTGAGGAACTTTCCCATACACCACATTTAAACCTCGCAGGAAGCCTTAGAACAGGGTGGACAAAAGCAAAGGTGTACATACCCCTACCACCATTCCTCATCCGTGGCAGACATGGCGAGTCAATGCCAGAGCTCCTTCCTGCTGAGCCTGGAATCGAAGTCACAGACCTCAAACAAGACTCCAGGAGGCTGCCACGATCCACAAAGGCCCACACAGGCAATGAAAGCCAGCTGGTGTCCAGCCTTAGGACAGGCAGGATTGTTGCCGTCAGAGATACAAGGAATAGAACAGGGGACTTGCCAGGAAAGAGGAGATGTTGAAATTCAAGCCTGGGTCTCCAGCTACCAGCCCAGTTCCCTCTTCGCTTGTCCTGAGGCTTCCCAGAGCACCTCACACCTCTCTGTGCGGCCTCACCTGGGCCCGCGCGCCTGGGTAGGAGCTAAGTTGGTTAAGACTGAGCGTGCCAGCAACAAGGTAACTCGAATACAAGGGGCCGGAGAAGATGACGCTTCCGGGGAGGAGCGTCCAGGCCCCACACAGCACAACAGCTACGCCTCCAGTCCAGAGCGGAAGTCCGGGATGTTCCCCTTCCCCACGCGCCTCCGACAGACTTGCGTCTGCAGCCGCACTCTGGGCGTCCTGGGGCAATTTACTCCTTTTCTCTTAGTCTTGTCTGGAACATGGAGATGACAGCTCTCACTTCCTACTGCTGCTGTGAGCATCTCACTCTAAAGAACTTAGCACAGAGCCTGCTTGACCAGCAGTGGTCAGCCCCAGTGGTCATTCCAAATCATTTAGTCCAACTGGTTCCACCCAGATGCTTCTTCCTTGACACGAACCAGAGTCAAGGGTGCAGCAGGTGGTCTCAGGAGGAGCCAGGCCATCCCAAGGAGGCGCCCCCTAAAACGGCTCCCCTTTCTTCTTCCTCCACATCTGCAGCTTCTCCCAGAAGGGCCGGTCCTTGAGCTGGGACTTCCAACTCAGGGCAGTGCGGGCCCTGCTCATGCTCCAACATTCCCAGTCAGGCAACTCAGCCCTCGTCTATCCCTCTGCACGTTCCCACCCTCATCCCCACTCTGCAGCCCCCACGTGCCAGGCTTTGGCCCCGGGGCATAGAAAGGCCCTTGGGCAGCTGAGGTGGTGCTCCTAGAGGTGAGGTGCTCAGAACCTTCCAACACGAAGAAGATCCCTGGTGTGCAAGGAGGAGGCTTGCACAGGAAGGATGCTCTGGGACTGCTGCCACTGGGCATTTTTATTCCAGATCATTCTATCCACATTACTTCACAAGAGAAAATAAGACACAGATGGAAACGTTTCCAATGCTGCAACTCTTTCCCCTCATTGATCTTCTTTAGCTACCATTTCTCAGGCTCTGTGTGCCAGACTCTGAGCCGGGTGTCACATGATGTAGTAGAAAGCTCCTAAGATGACCCCAAGTGGTCCCCACTTCCTGGTTTTCATACCCTTGAGTATAATACCCTTCCTTTGAGTGTGGGCTGGACTTGACAGGGCACTTCTAACAAACAGAATGTGGCAGGGGTGATGACTGTCACTCCCAAGAGTAGGTTATAAAAAGACTGTGGCCTCTGTCGTGGGTTCTCTCTGCTCACTCCAGGGGGAGCCAGCTGCCTTGCCATGAGGCAGCCCTGGTGCGAAGTCCACTCCCAGCCAGAAGCCAGCAAGGGACGGAGGGCCTCATTCCACCCGCTCGCAAGAACTGAAGCCCACGTGCAATGACGTGGGTGCACTTACATGGCAGCCGGGCTGGGGCTCCCCCCGGATCACGTCTTCACGTGAAACCACAGCTCTGGCCGACAGCTCGACTGCAGTCTTGTTGGAAACCTTAAGGCAGAGGCATCAGCTCAGCTGGACCTGGATTCCTGACTCACGGAGACTGAGATGGTAAATGTTTATTATTTTTACTTGCTAAATTTGGAGGCAATTTATTATGCAGTAATAAATAACTAATACATATTAGGTGAAACTATATAAAATTGCAGTTTGTTACTTTTTTTAAAAAAAATCAGCACTTTCTTATTCATCAAACTAAATGCTTTATCCTACTAATTCCATGTAACATGGTTCAAGCTACCCGCAATTTAACCTCATTCCAAAAGCGTGGAAGCAGTGTCTCAGAGGTTCACGAGCACAGCATGCCTCCTCTAGGCCAGGAGCCCTGCCAGGGGACACAAAATTAGAGCACAGTCATTGCCATTCAGAAAACAGAGGCCAGGCACGGTGGCTCACACCTGTAATCCCAGAATTTGGGGAAGCTGAGGGGGGAGGATTGCTTGAGGCCAGGAGGTCAAGACCAGCCTGGGTAATATAGTGTGACCCTCGTCTCCACAAAAAAAATAAGAAAAATTAGCCAGGTGTGGTGGCACACACCTATACTCCCAGGTACTCGGGAAGCAGAAGCTGGAGGATCACTTGGGTCCAGGAGTTGGAGGCTGCAGTGAGCTATGATCACATCACTGCACTCCAGCCGGGCGGGGTGACAGAGTGAGACCAAGTCTCTAAAAGAAAAAGAAAAAAAAAAGAAAACCGACAGGCTCCATAACGGGCTTCAAAGAGAGAGAAAGCAGAGCCGCCCGGACAGAGTCAATTTGGAGATTCCTGCAACGCCGGGGCCGACCGAAGGCGAGAGCATGAAACACACAGACGTCTGATGGTAATTATCTCGGAAACATCAGACCTGTGACATTTCTGCAAGGAGACCAATTCTGCCATGATTCCTTCCATCTATTAGTCACTATCTCACAATCACTTTGCCTTTTCTAATCAGCAAACAGGCATTTGAAGCCCTTTCTTGAACACATTTATCATCTCCAATACTATGTGGAATCAATTTTATTTACCCTTGCCAAGCCTACCCTCGTTTGCAATTAGAGAGGTTCGGGTGAGGGAAAGGATTTGTTGTTGCTAAATCAGGTCAAACGTCCCCACCCTTGGAGGGTCTGGCGTGTTTCTAACGTGCCCTCCGTGGAGGGTTGTGGGTGCACTCGGGGTGCTCAGCAACTTCCTTCCCTACATCAAGCTTCATGATTTTTCCTACCTAAGTCACTTCTTAGGTAGGACATTGTCTCGACTGCCCCAGCCTGTCGCCGGGATCCACTGCGGGAGGGAGCTTGCTCCCGGCCCTCTAGAGCTGAGCCTGCCGTTGACCTTGCCCCACCCTAGTTAGATCTGCACGCAAGGAAGAAACCAGGAAACAGCGGCCAAAGAAAGACACGCTGGCACCTAGAAAGTGACAAAGCCCTGGCAGCAGCGCCAACTGCAGCTCTCCATCTGCGTCCCAATGGGCGCCTCCTTGGTAACCGGGAGGGCTCTCGAATCAGCAGTAGGGTATCTCGGGCGGCAGAGAGACAGTTTCACTGCCTGGTATCATCCTTGGTGGTGTTAGGAGAACCCCTCGGCTTCACCTTGAGTGGAGGCCACCCTCTCCTGGGGGCAAATCCGTGGGCTTTGAAGAGGTGATGTTTCTGAGTCAGGACTGACCCACAGTGTGGCCCAACCTGTGTTATAACCCCCATCTCTCTAACCCTTTCAACTTCCCCAAACAGAGCAGACAGCTGTGCTCAGGGCCCTCCTCTCTTACGAGGTCTTTATTTGGGAACATGGCCAGAGGGAGAAGACAGGACGCGCGCCCTCAGGCGTGATCCTGCAGCCGTGATCCCCCCTTCTCCCGTTAAAGTCATACCTGACAGTGCACCCCGTGGAGAAGCCTCACGGGAATTAAGATATTCCAGATACTCTTAGGAAAATGAAATACTGAAGAATGGCTTCCCGAGCTGATAATGGTGGTACATTTGAAAAATAGACCGGAGTGCCGTGTTTAAAAGCCCAAAGTCATAAAAGGTATTATGAATGGATGGATGGGGAGCCTCTACAAGCAGACTTCATTGATGTCATCGTAAAAGATGAACGCTGTCACTCTTTTTTATATATAACAAGAAGATATGCTGCTGCATCCAGATCTCATTGTAGAAGCTGTCAGGCTCACTGAAATGGCATTGCATAAGCTATTTATGATGATATGAGGGAAAATACAAGGTTAAGAGATCTTTATCTGCTGTCTATGAAAATGTGCTTCCACACTGAGGCGGTACATGAAATAACCTTCCGGATAACCCATGACATTAGGGGAACTGCAAAGTGAGATTAACTAGCGGAGACAGGTCTGCATCCAAATGGTGTTTCTGCTCGCCCCGATGCCCTGGCCGCGTGAACACGCAGGTGTTCTTCGAGCTTTCTCTCTGTAAAACCCCACGCAGAAATTTACAGCACTTGTTGTGTGACAGATTCACAAGTGAGCCAACAAAAATTCATGCCCCACCTTCCAGAAGGTAGGGGGCTGCTGGGATCACACCTCTCAAACATGCTTGCCTGAGGCACAGCCAGTGAGCATCACGTCCAGGCCGGGTTTTTCAGAAGCACGTCTGTTTCCTCCATGATCTCCTCCCTCACCCCCTTTCCAAAGCCTGGAGACAGAGGATTCCCAGCTACAATGCCAAGAACTCTGGGCCCCTGAATCACCCCATGGAGAAATGGCGCCCCCAAGCCAAGACCAATCCACACTGCGCTTTCCATAACTGAGAAGCGAACGTCTGTTTCACGGCTACGCCAACTGAAATTTGGAGTGTGTTTGTTGCAGCAGCTACGTTATCCTTGCTGGTATACTTTAGTACCATTCTAAGGGTCATATTCATTCACTTATACTCTCATTCATGCCACGAGTGGGAGGAAATGTGGTATAGCAGCCTGCAACAGGCCTGGAGTTAAGTATCTTCCGCTGGACAGTTTTGTGACTTGGGGTACCTTAGGAAAATTGCTGACTTTCTCTCAGCCTCCAGATTCATTTCTGCAAAATGAAGGTTTTTAAGATCCTGGCTCTTAGTCATGATAGCCAAAGTGTGGAAGCAGCGGAGTGTCCGTCAACAGATAAACAGATAACAAAATGTGGGACGTGCCTATGGTGGAATATTATTCAGCCCTAAACAGGAAGGGAAACATGACGCTAAGTGAGATAGGCCAGTCACAAAAGGACAAACACTGTATAAGTTCGCCTTTTGAGGTTCCTGGAGTTGCCAAATCCATGGAGGCAGAACGTAGAATGGTGGCTGCCAGGGGCTGGGCTCGGGGAGAATAGGGAGCGGTCGCTTAATGGGGACAGAATTTTAGGTTGGAAAGAAGAAAAGAGTTCTAGAGATGGATGGTGCTGATGGTTGCAAAACAATGTGAATGTACTTACTGCCACTGAGTTGTACACTCAAAAAGGGTTAAAACGGTAAACTTTCTGTTATGCATATTTTACCAAAATGTTTAAAAATGAAAAAAAAGACCTCATGGGGTTAATATGAATATTAACTCAAATGATATATGTAAAGTGCTTAGCACCGAGTGTGACAGCGTAATCAGACGCTGGATTAGTGGTAACTGTTGTAGGTATTAAGTGCCTACTATGTGCCTGGCACTGTGCCACGTCCTGGGGATACCACAGCGGACAGACAGAGATTATTCCTGCCTTCATGGTGCTGGGGGGAGGAGGCGAGCCAGCTCAGAAGGCAGGACACAGGCAGAGGGCCATGCTCGGAAAACGGCGGCACAGGTGGGAGCTGGGAGCCTGCTGGAAACCGAGCAACGTGCTCAAGGGCCCTCGGCGTGGCTTGAATGTGCACCTGCCCAGCGATCCCAGGCCAAAGGCCAGTCATCCTCTCACTGTGTCCCCAACCCTGGCCCAGGATCTCGGAGGCAGCAGGGGCTCTCTCTGCTGACTTCTCTGTTGGCCCCCCTTTATTCTCAAGCTTATGGCATTCTTTAAAAGTAAGATATATATTTTCAAGTCCAATTTTTGAAGAGAAAAGCCAAGTAAACATCTAGATACACAGATACACACTGCATCATTACAAACAACTCTTCTAACTCAGAGCTCAGCATCTCCTTTGGAGGCCATCACATGCCACCCGCCAGGCCCAGTGAAGAAGCCAGGTCTTGGCCCTTGAGGGCTCACAGACAGGTGGGAGGGACAACTATAGTTCCGTGGGAAAATGCTTCCAAGGGGAAGCAAGGTGCCGCGAGGGTCCAGAGGAGGGTCCCCAGCCCCGTCTGGGCTGGACAAGGATGGGTGGACCCGGGAAGGCAGAGTCTTGACCACTGAGCTGGATCCTCTGATGCCTGTGCCTGCCTGGCACCCACTGCTGACTGTCAGCAAGAGCCCCCCAGCGATCCCCGCCCCGCCCTGCCTGCCCCCCCCGTCCAGGTGTAGCTGGCTGCTCCTCGGGACGTAGGAGATGCTGCATGGCCCAGCCCGGGCAGCCAGGTGGGGGACTCCATCCCAGCAGGCTCGCAGGGCCTGTTAGGAGGTGGGGGTGTCTCTGCACAGGGGCGCTGCCCTCACAGGAACGTAGGCACCCCCAGGCCCTGAACCCTCAACAAACCATGCCTGAAAGAAGCAAGATGCCTCCACACTGGGATACCTGAGCCAATAAACCCTCTTTTACTTAAGAAAATTTAAACCAAGTTTCCATAACTTATATCCATATCTGGCTCTCTCCCTCCTGGTCCCGTAGATCCATGTTCACCACCTGGGAACCTCGCTCAGGCCTGGCGTGGAGTCGGAAAGCATTGCACACACACGATAGTTAACAAACGATTCACATTCTTACGGCGACTGACCGTCACGGTTTTCCCAGGTTTGGTGCTAAAAGAGAGCCAGTCCCAGGCAAACCGGGATGGCTGGTCACCCTGCAAGTCCTCCATCCGGCCCCACCCCCATTCCCAGCTGGGTGCACCCCCACTTCCTGGTGAAAGCATCAGGGAACAGGAAGGCCAGAGGGGCAGTGTCCTCTGCAGCCTGGGCTGGGGCCCTCTAACCCCGTGAGCGGGATCCACAGCCAGGCTGCGCCTCTCCCTCCTGGGGACCCACACGAGATCCACAGCCAGGCTGCGCCTCTCCCTCCTGGGGACCCACACTGGTGCAACTCCAGGGCTCCCAAAACCAGAGTTTGTGCTGGGTGTGGTCGGACCACCCGCAGGGCCTTCCGGAAAGGAGCACAAAACCGGGAACGTTCCCATGCACAGATGCTCCAAAGGCGCCGCTCCCGCAAGTGCCAGGCACACCCCTGGCGATCGCACAGCCAGTGAGCGGGGTTTTCTGGTGATAACTTGCAATTTGATATAGTAAGAGAAAAGGTCGTGGGCAAGAAGTTTCTAGAAAACAAGCTTCTTTTTGCCTTCTTGTTCCACCAGCCTCAATTAAGTCCTGTTGACTGTTACAAGGAAAACGGCTAATTTCACATTCTCCTCTGGATTTTTAAAAGAAGCTCTCTCGACTGCAGCCCCCAGAAACAACAGGCTTGGCCTCCGTCACATGACCAGGGAGTCAGGCTTCCCAGGGCTGCGGAGACACTTCTTTGGAGGCAAGAAGGGGCAGATGCTGTTTGGAGCAGACCGGCAGGAAATGAGTTGTAGATTTCCTGCTGGAAACCTTTGCAGCTGAATAGAGCTGAATTCCCCCACTTTCAATGATCTCTTTCCCTTGCTTTCTCTTTCTGTCAATATGCTATTATCTCCCGTGACTTCTGCCCTCCCAAGAAAAATGAGGCAGGAAATAGACAATATAATAGGAAACATAGCAAACGCACATTTCCTGTCAACAATATGCCTTACTAATAGATCGTCAGATGAGTATTTTATTAGAACAACGATTATGACAGCTACAATATTTCCAGAGACAAACTAGGGTGGATCTGAGTTAGAGGAATGCGAATGGAGCTTTGCCAGGAAACAGCATGGGTTTGGGGCTTGGCTGTGTATCTGGGAGCCAGGAACCTACCGGTTCTAATCTCAGATCTGGCTCTGACCGATGTGTGGACGTGCGCGTGGACACAGACGCTCCCTGTCCCTTTCTGCCTCCTTCCCCAGCGGCCTGTGGGTGGGGAGCCCTGGCTGGGGCCCTCAAGGTGCCGGAAGTTGCAGCGGTTCTGGGAGAAGCAGAGCCGGCAGCTCCGGTGATGCTCCCGGCTCCGGCTCCTACTCTCCGGGAGGCTGAGCCCTGAGACTGCAGCCAGACAGGTCCCCTGCCACACTCCCGCCGAGCTGGGGCTCCACGCCCGGACCCATTTCAGCCTGCCGGGCAGCCCACGCGGTGGATCCCATCCAGGAACACAGGCGCCTGCAGAGTGCGCCGGGCAGGAGGCGGAAAGGGCAAGGACTTTACAAAAATGCCTGGGTTTGTGTGAGCTTCCCTTTCTAGCCTCAGAGCATCCTGCCGGCCTCCGAAAGCAGAGGCAGTGTGGAGGGACCCATGCACAGCTCAGAATTCAGGCCCCAGGCCCTTGACTTTGGGCCGGCACCGTCTTGTGGAAGTGCTCACCACGATCCAAAATATCACTGGTGCGGTGGTTTTCGTTGAATGTCCTCCTCCCCCGTGGGAGAGTTCTAGGACAGCAAGGGCCGGTCTACCTTTGCACACCGCTCTCCCTGGATCCTGCAGCAGCACGTGGCACCTAGTAAGTGCTCAATAAGTACTTGTTGAACAAATGAATGAATGCATGAAGCTTCTAACTGAGCAACTACCCTAGTGTGGTTACAACTGGGAGTGGAGAGTCTCTCCTATTATCTCAGAAGGGACAGAAAGCTACCATGTGTCCCCAGCCCAAACATTCAAAGTCCCATTTCCTTTTGCCTCCCCAAAAGGCAGGGTAAGGCTTTCTTCTCCTGCTTGGGGGAGCAACAAGCATCCAGAAACCAGCACTCTGTGTCTTCTGGGGCTCTGTGCATTAATGTGCTGTAAGGTCTTCTGCTGGGGATGGGGCAGAGGGTGGGATGGACGCAGCTTCTTTTCTTCAGAATTTAGAGGAGCAAAAGAAAAGAGCACACTTGATTTTCCCTGGGATCCAGAAGAGTGAATTCAAGCAAAGAAATCATCCTATGAGTGGACAACCAAGAAGGCAAAGGGAGGAGAACCATTCAAGTCTAAGGAGATCTTCATCTTCTTAACAGCAAATTTATTTTAAATGCTTAATCGTAAAGTGAGCACTGCCTAGGCATGTTTGATTTCAAACTTCATCAGATTCAGAGATGATAAAGTCATCTCTATCAAGTTAGCAAAAATAAAAATAAAAATGAAAGAGAAAGGGAAAAAGGAGATGGTTTGAGAGTTTTATAAAAAAAAAATTTTTTAAAGACAGTTTAATCTCCAGAGCAAGGTCTGTAAATAGACCCAAAAAATTAGTGAGAAATAAAAATCAATGGTTAAGCAAAAACAGGGGTACGTTTTTAAAGAACAAAAAGATTTTGTACAACAATCAACTACTCAGTTTTTGGAACCATTTGCAGATGAGTAGGTGGAGTGACCACAAGTGAGTTCCTGCCAGGGCTGCCAGCCCCTCCTGGGCCACCGTCCTCGCAGCCCCGCCTTGCTGCCCGTAGGCTCCCAGGGCACAGGGACCCCAAGGCCCAAGCCTGGTTTCAAAGAAAGCCAATCCAGTTCCTATCGATTGGTTAACAAGTCCTACTATGTCCAGACAGGGGTTTGGCTATTTGGAGCCTAAAACGTGAGTGAAAAAAAGAAGAAAAACAGCCCGTGTCCTTTAGGGGAGTTATTTAATAAGAAAATGGAGACAAGTACCCCCAACACTGTAAATCATGGCAGGAGACTCTCCTCCAGGAGAGAAACACAGAGCTCCTGGGAGTTTGCTTTCCTTTGAAAAGAAAGGAGTTTATTTTCAATCATAAAGGCCATGCAAATAGAGAGTTAGAAAAATATAGAAGAATATAAAGGCAAAATCTAAAATAATCTATAAACCATCAACTAGAGATCATCGCCATCCACCTTTTGACCTATTCCTGTGTCCTTCCAATTTGTGTACGTATATAAACACATTTCTATTGTATGAATGTCCTACATCGTTCACGTATTACATCACAAGCCGTTTCCCATGTCATCGTGTACTGTTTGAAAACACAATTTGTAAGTGGTAGACTATTTGTTCACATGGCCCTGCTAGAAGATATTTAGCCGTGACACTACTGACAAACGTCTGCAGTGTGCATTCGAGACTGATCCACTCGGGGAACATATAAGTAATATTAGAGCAAATCTTCTTAGCTAGGAATCTCCGATAGCATTTCCAATTTCTCCCATGATATAGATTCTTACGAGTGGACTTATTAGGTTTAAGGAGAGACTTCTAAAAGCCCCTGATACATATGCCAGATCGGATTTCTGCATGACTGTGTCGGTTTCTATTCCACAGGCCGCATAAGCGATTGTCTGCTTTCTGCCTGCTGGCCTGTCTTGAGTGCTATCGTTTTTTAGAATTTCTGTACTATAGGATTTTAAAAGTAGAAGAGGTCTTTCTGATGCATTTAATCAGGAGTTTTTGCAGGGAAAGCAGCATTTGAAGTGGGGCCTAAGCGGGGAGGAGGCTGTCACGGTGGATCGGAGCTGGCTGCACAGGGGCCAGCTCTGGGGCTGCCAGCGTGGTCCAGGGAGGAGGTGGCGGCAATGAACCTTCGAACATGGAAAGAGACCCCAGGAGCCTTCGGGCTCAGGCACACGGGTGCAGTGGAAGATGCACATGCGTCGTTAGCTCCCAGGGGCAGGCGGGCGGGGAGAACTGGGTCTCACTCTCTTTTATAGAGTTCCTAGCACAGCGCACATAGGACGTGGTCAGTAGATCCTCACTGAATTAAGGATTTTATTCACTCAACAAACACGTAAGAAGCACCAAACAAGCTGGCTCCTGAGGGCGCAGACACAACCCTGGCCCCAAGGAGCCTGCAGGGGGCTGTTGTCTGGAGACCTGTTTGTCTGCCTCAGCTCCCCCCCCCCACCAGCTCAAGATGCGCACAGGCAGGAGGGGGTTGGGTGCTGGGCTGGCAGCCCCCCCCCCCCCGCCCCGGCGTGGTGACTGTGGCCTTCAGCCTTCAGCACGTGCTTTCTCTGGGGGAACGCCGTGGTCAGAGGGAGGCTGCGGCTCCGACGGAGGTTGGAGAGAAGGATGTTGTTTGGCATCTGTCGGCCAAAGGGGGCTGCTACCTGTCCTAGATGCCTAACTGTCACGGGAAGGACCGGGAATCGAGGGGGTGACGGCAGAGAGCAGACCTGGACGGCAGAAGCAGAGGAAGTAGGAGAAGTGGTAGGCGGGCTGAGCTACAGGGAAGAACAGGAAAGAGGAGCAACAGGTCACTCTTGGGGTCAGGCACAGCAGGGACAGGGGACGGAGTGCTGGGCGCCCGGAGGAGGACGGACCAGATGGAGGAGGGCGGGCACCCACGAGGCGCGAGCCTGCACGGGACAGCGCTGAAGTCAACTTGGGGTGGATTTCAAAGGTCCCCAGGGGTCAAGGGAGCCCAAGCAGACGCCTTCCTTAAACCGCTTGAGGAAATCGCCAGCTCCTCGCCCCAGGTCGCCGGCCGAGCCCTGGCCACAGAGGGGATTCCCTGCTGGTCAGACCACAGTCACCCATTCTGGAACAGTGACCCCTGCATGGGCCCCGCCTCTGCCAGAGCCTCCTGCGGGCCAGACACAGAAGCAGAGAAGTCTAGACTTCCTCCTCCACCCCGGCTGGGCCCAATCCAATGACCCAATTCTGAATCCAGCACCCTGGGACCCGTTTCAAATAACGCCACGGTCTCCCATCCACACCCGCGGTCTAGTTGACAAGTTGACAGTGTGCGTTGTCTCAGTGGGGTCAGCATTGCTAGCCGCACTTTGCAGATCGGGAGGCCAAGACTCAGACAGTGGAAGCCACTTGCCCAGGGTCCCCCAGGGAGCAGGATGAGATTCTTGGACCCCAGATTTCACGCTCTTTCTAGGCAACACCCAGCCTGCGGGGACCAGCTGAGGCCTGATCTATGGTTTTCCCGGGAGGGGACCTCGGGGCTGTCGAGGTTCCTGGGAACAGTACTGGGCCGGAGGGTGACGGCAGCAAGAAGTCTTGCAGGAGTGGGAAGAAAGACACTCGAAGGCCTGGAGTGAAGTCGGTGAGAAATGACAGCGGTAAGAGTCGCTGCCGCGGACATGAGCGGAGTGGACGCGAGACACGACAGGCGAGAGGAGCAAGGGAACAAACGTGTGCTCGGATTAACTCAGGGTCCTCAAAACCTGAAACTGCCGTCTCCAGAGAGAACCCTGCGGCCTCTCGTCACCGAGGGATGGCATCTGAGCTACAGTACTACAAAGGGCGCACCAAAGCCCCGTCTCTCGCCCCTTCCTGCCACCCCAAATTCCTGGCTGCCCCGTCCTGGACTCGGATCAAGAGCTTCCACTCAGTTCCGGGTTCAACAGCAGCTCCCCAGAAAGCCTCCCCAGCCCTGCCTCCCACCTGCCTGCCTGCACCCCTTCCCACTGATGGGCTAGACCAGAGCCTGTCTGGGAGGGTCTCACCAGAGTCGCCCACAGGCTCGTCCTGGGCCCAGAGTCCGGGGAGGATTCTGCACATTTAACCAGCATCTCGGGAGATTCCACTGGGTGCCCAAGTTTGAGAATCACTGCACTTGGTCCTTAAGGGCAGGATCCTGTCTTTGTAAGAAGAGCTGGGATTTATTGAGCACCTACTATGTGCTGAGCATCATGCCGAGCACTTTGCACATAGTTCCTGTAATCCTCATGACAGCTCTTCATTACGCTCGATTCACAGCTGAGAGAACTGGGGCCGCAGCAAATCACACGCGTAAAGTCACCCTATCTCTGTATCTCAGCGCCAGCAGGGAAGGGGCACCACCCAGAGTAGTCCTTTGAGAAGAGTTTGTTAATGGGGGCATGTACAGAAGCAGGGATGAGATTTTGGGAGACCAAGAAGGGATGGCACAGTTTCATGGGGTCTTGGGGTGACTGCAGGGTCCCCGCCACTTCCAGTCTGAAGGGTCTGGGTGAGAGCCACTGCGTCAGTGGTGCAGCCTATCCGTGGCAACCAGCAGGGAGGCAGCTGCAGGACACACACCCCACCTCACCGTCCCCACATCGCCCACCTCTGGCCAATGCCGCCCATTGGCTAAGCTCGACCAGACGCCAGAGGGCAAAGGAGCCTTGACGTGGGCTGTCCGGGTCAGCCTCCAGGGCACTCAGCGGGTCCAGAAGGGTGGCATGAATCTCGGGGGAGGGGGGAATGCAGCAGTAGGTCCGGCACCATCCCACAGCCGGCAAGGGGCAGAGGGAGCTGGATGCGGAGCAGATCCTTCATCCTGCCCTGCCCCGTCCATGTATCTCCAGGAGTGGTGGAGCCTGGCTCTCGGCACCTGTTTGCTGTTTGATTGAACGAATGAGCCTGTGCCACCACGTGCGATGTGTATGGATATTGCAGTCAGACCTGGGTTTCAGCTCTAGCTTCATCACTTAGGAACGTATGACCTTGGACAACTCACTTCACCTCTCTGAGCCTCAGTTTTCTCATCTGTAAATGATGGGTAATCCCAGTGCCTCCCCGACAGCCCCGGGGTGCGGGGGAGAGAATGCCTATAGAACATCAGGCGCAGAGCTAGAGTAAATGCTCACGACTGCTGCCATTGGTGATATGGCACAGGACTGGATGCACGTACTGTGCTCGAGTGATTTAGACTTAGAAGGCTGGTCACTCGTCACACTCCTCTGACATTTGGCAGAGGGCAGTGGGGAGAGAGATCGAGAAGGGCAGGTGGAAGGACTTTTCTTGATGTCGTGGCAGCAAGCTTGGCCGACCCTTGCATTCCTGCTCTGCGTGTGAAGAGCCCCCCCAACTTCATCAGTCATGAGTGCGGCACCAAGCAATAAGTTAATTTCTAACTGTGGCACTTGATAAATTTTCCATTTACCTCATTAGTTTTTACAGCCTGCAATATTGGTGAGAACACTTCCAATTAACCATATGGGAAGCTTCAGTATGGAATCACAACAATTTTTTAAAATGTGTTATTTAACCAAATAAGAATCACAGCCCCCAGAAATAAAGATGCTAGAAACCAGCACTCGAATCCCAGGAAGGAGTTGCTTCCAGGGGGCCTGTCCGTCAGGGTTCTGAGAGGGCCCACCTGTCACCTGGAGAGGAAAGGACTGACCTGGGCACTGCCCCCGTCCCCAGAGGGAGCTTTGGGAAGATCCAGTGAGGGAAGCCGGTCCTGGCATTGGCCCCAGAGGATGTGACGGGGTGTCTGGAGGCCTCATTCTGAAATCACACCAAAAGCCGCAGATGCCCCTCCATGGTTTAGCTACGAACTGTTTCTCAACTTCTTATCTTACTTGACGACCCCAGAAGCCTGTGAGATGGGAAGTGGTCTTCCTTTTTAATAGCCAAGGACACCACGAACCAGAGTGACTCCAGGACTGCCAAGATCAAGTGGAAGCACATGGCCCAGCTGGGGCCCAGTCCACATGCCCCGAAGCTGACTCCTCTTGCCGCATCATGGGACCTAGAAGAGATATAGACTAGGGGGCCCACCCCATGCCTAGTCCTTTCCTGGGGGCCAGGACTGTGCTGCCTGCAGATTCTCTGGCCTTTGCAGGGGTGTCAGGGCCCGGGCTGAGCCTGCGGGTAAGGCTGGGCCATCGGGTATCTCCTTCCCCTGACGCCAAGAGTGGTCCAAGCCGTGGGCATGGGATCCAGATGTGTCCCCAGAAATCTTCCTCCGGGAATCAGAAGAAAGGCATCCAGAATCCTGTCCTTGAGCTAAGCTGCAGAGGCCAGTCGGGAGACACCAGCAGTCACATTCTTGACCACGAAAGAAAATCAGGCCCGCAGTGAGAGCTGCCGGAGCCAGCACGCAGAGAGGCCAACTGATATAGGGGTGCAGGAGGGGAGGAAGAGAGAGAACAGCTGGCCTGTCAGCTGGCCACCTGATAGGCCAGCTCCGTCCTCTGCTGTACTATGGTTCAAGCTCCCACCAGACAACCTCCCCCATTCCCATGCTCCCAGCTCCTTCCAAGAGGCTCTTGACCATGATTTTAGGCCCCAAGTCCAGCTTCCAGACTCACACCTCTTCCTCCTCTGTCCCTCCAGCCCTAGGAGTATCAACAATGTCCTGCAATTGCTAACCTTTTGCAGGGAAGGGGGGCCTCATCATTCTCTTTGGCTTGTTGGTCTTTCACCATCTATATAAGCAATCCCTGCATTAATTTCCTCGATTTTAAACAGCTAGAGTGATTCATGTTTTCTGGCTAGACCCCAGCTAATACAGTGGTCATCCTCAAACATTGTTCACATGGCTACAAGATAGCTGCTGCAGCTCCAGTCATCACATCCTCACCACAGCCACGCTGAAAGTCAAGGAGAAAGACAATTTCTCCCCTTGTTTGCTTCTTTTTGCGAGGGAGGTAAATCCTTTCCAAAATTGAGCAGGAATGGGTCAATGCCCATATTCCAGCTGGAAGAGAGGTCAGGAAGGTGAGCATTCTGCAGTTTTAGTCCCTAAATTGTGAGATGGACTCTTCAAACAAGAAAAAGGGAATTGGGCAATGGCTGCTGAGTGAGCAACCAATCACATCCACATTTACCGTGAGTGTGACCTAGGTCAACTCACCTCCTGTCTCTGGGCCTCAGCTTCCTTATCTGCAAAATGGGGAAGTTTGGTGAGATCACTGTTTTCAAACTGTATTCCTCAGAGGCCTTGGGTTCCAAGGAGATGCCTGTGGGGCCACTGTGGGGCCTCTGGGGGGGTGAGGTCTGAGCAGGTGGGATCCTGCCCCAACTTCAACACGAGCAGTTTTATCTTTTTGCATATAAAAGCATCTGCCGGACTGGCTGGTTGCTAATGCCCGTTGTAGCTCTCCCACGGACCCAGAGTCAGAGTTATAGATCAATTTATAAAAATGAGGAAATAACCAGGACGATGTTCTTGCTAAGAATGATCCATTAGCTTTGGGGGTTATTCATAATAAACTTTGGAGATTGATTAAGCTCCCTGGCTCTTTGCCAGCTACTAACCCGTCTGAATGATGCCACAGACTCCGAGGCGTGGCGCAGAAGACACTCTCCCTGAAATGGTCTTGACTCCCTCTGTTCCCTTCGATTATGAGAAAGCGAATGCTTTACGTATATACAATTATTTTAAACTGTTTGTCTTGCATAGAGGAATTGATCTCTGCAGGTCTTTCTCACTGGCCTTGACACTGATGAATCGCCTTGGAGATAGTCTCAGAAAGGGAAGATGTGGCCACTAATGGATGGCTCTTCTCGTCTTAATTTTTCCCCTAGAGGGTCTTCTCCATCTGGAATCTTCCTTGTTTCCCTTTGTGGATTAAACTGTGTCAGTGCCGTGCCGGTGGCAGCACCCATTTTATTTCTGTCATCTGAAGGCCTCTTTTGGATCCGAGGTTCAAAGGCACAGGCTGAGAAAACAATGAAGCCCTAAGAAACCTCCAGGCCTTTACCAGGCTCAGCCCGCCACTGGGGACGATCGGCCCCATCTGACAGGTGTCTTCAAGGCACTTTTTTTCTTCTGCCTTAACCACTTAGACGCCGCATCTCAGGGGTATTTCTTAAACAACTACCCTGTGATCCACATGGTCAAAAACCAGTAATAGCCTCCTCAAAGTGCGCAGCCCTTTCATACTCTTACTTAGACCTGTAGGGTCCTCGAGGCTGTTCCGTTCTGTTACCACCTTGCGTTCTGCTTGGCACAAATTAGACAATGCAGGTAATATCATCCCCATTTAACAGATGCTTGAGGCCCAAACTTGAGGCTGAACGGGGAAGTGTTTCACCCAAGGTCACACAGGTAACAGGTGACAAGGTCAGCCCTCGAGCTCAGCTCTGATGATCCCGAGTTGAATGCCCGCCCAGGGGCAGACCCTAACCGGGGTTCGACTCACAGGAGATGCTTCATAGATTCTGCCTCTCTTCCTTCCCCTCATCCCCCGTGGATTCAGCACAGACGAAACAGGTGGGCCCAGGGGTGTCCAGGCTTCTTGCTGATCTCACAGGACCTGGTGGAGCCTGTGACACAAGCCAGTTTTCTATACCAATCACCCATATAAAGCAGGAATACAGTTTCATTATGAACTAGTCAAATAATACAGGTAAAACCAATCCAAATAATAGCAATAAAAATAATACAACTGAAATCCCCTGAGCACCTCACCTCCAATTCCAGGCTCCAAAGTGACTTACTGGCATTTGTATAGTGTGGATTTATTCAGATTTATTTCTATGCACTCGTGAATATAAACATATAAAAATATCATATAAAGAAATATGTAGTTGAGGGTTTTTTCTATCTGCTGGGCTTTTATTAATTTCAATGGTATCGTACTGTACATATCATTTGCAACTTGCCTTATTGCATGTAGCAAATGTGTATGTGAATATTGGCCTCATTTGTCTTTTCTGTACAGCTTAGCCGTCCAGTACTTCATATGGATGTGTTGCTGGTTTGTTTAACTAGCCCCTTATTGATGGACATAGGGGTTTTCACAATGTCTCGCTATTAAAAGCAATGTTGCGACAGGCATCCCTGTCTCGGCTTCTTGTGCATAAATGAATATTTCTCTGGAGAAAAAAGTGACTATTTCTACAGAAAAATAAAGAAACTATAAATTAAGGTAAAAGAGAAGTGGACTGGGAGAAAATATTTGCAACAAATATGACAGACAAGGTAATAATAGTCAGATTATATCAAGAAATGCTTCAATTAAATAATAAAAAGACAAACAACCCTATAGACAAATGGGCAAAGAATACGAACAGGCAATTCATAGAGGAAGAAAAACGAACGGCCAATAAGCATATAAAATGTCGCTGCACCTCACTAGTAATCAGGAAAAAGTGAATTAAAGCAACAATAAGGTAACTTGTTTACTTACCAGACTGGCCCAAATTTTTGGTTTGATGTCAGATGTTGGCAGGAGTTTGGGGAAAGGGGTACAGTGTTGGAATGCATATAGATCTTGTCCTTTCAGAGAAGAGTTTTCACTTCTGGAGTTTACCCGACAGAATAAGCGTTCATCACTATTTACTGGTTTATACCAGGCACACACCATTAGCCTGACATCAAGGTCAAATTCGGGCCCAGAGGGGCCTTGAACAGGGTTGGGAGGAGCTTCGTCCTTGGTGGGACGGGCCTGGGGTGACCGTAACACGAGGACCCCCCCACCGTCCCAGCCACCAGGTACCCAAGTGGTGTTTTTCTAAACAGTGCTCCAGCCTCCCAGCCTTTGGGCAAATACTCATTTTTCCTCGTAAGGCAAAGACACTGTGCAATAAGAGAGGTGTTTCATGGGGTGGATTACTTGGTTCTGAAGAGACCACGCACACGATGATCATTCTTACGTGTTCTCAGTGTAACTTAAGATGCCGTTGTCGTCGTACCATGGTACACAAATGACTCCACTCTGGCCAGCGCAGCGCGTAGCACGCTCTGTCTACTTCTTCACTCAAAGGAGGGCTCACTCCACCCCTCCTCTACATCTGCAGTCCCATCGTGGTCTCTGGCCCGTTCCCCTGGGTGACATGCATCCCCGGCAGGCCTGACATCACACCCTACTGCCACAAACAGATGGCTTTGACTCAAAGCTGCACCTGGCTCCCAGAGACTCTGCCCCTTACAAAGGACTTGAGCTTCAGCCGGGCTTTGCCTTTCGATCCTGCCATTGCCAAATCACTGGAGGATGGCAGTCAAGCCCGGGGCCCCTGTGACACTCTTGCAAACCACATGCTTCCCTTGAGCTGCAGCAGACCTGGAGAAGGGGCTTTGTTTATGAACTTGAAATCATTCTGTGACCGAGACTCAGGGAGCAGAGGGAAGAGACAGCCCTGCTTCATGTAAATATAACAGGCCTTTCTGATAGGACGGGCAAAGATCAAAGCCAGCGAAGGCCGTAAAGTCAGTTTAGATGAGTGGAATGGCAACCCATAACGTCGAACATAAACAACTCGAAATCAACTTCAAGTGTAGCAGTCTGGAACTCTCCACCAATGAGGACATTGGGTCATAATGGAAGGACACTGGCCTCTAGGAAACTTCTTTCCCAGCCTCGAGACTGCCCCTCAGGTCCAGCCAGCTTGTTCTAATGCTGCCATAGCCTCCTCCTCTCTCCCTCCACAGCCCTACCCCCTCCTTGACCAGACAGCCAGAAATCTGGGCTTTCAGCATAACCTCACTGCCAAGATCAGGTTTTCTTTAAAAATACAACGATCTGAATAACCCTGCAAGTTTTTCCTATTTTCAATAACATGGTATCAATTTGCAAACAGAGTAATGATCTCTGTTACTTTTCAGGAAATTATGTTTAATATAGTTTACTAGAGCGAAGGAAGAACAATTTAATTGAAAGAGCTTCTATGAACCATATTTAACCTCAGATGTACTAAATGGAGTGTCTCAGAGATAAGTTATGGTTTTTAATTTAACGTAAACTATTCTGTGCAAAAGCACTGTGTTTTTGCCACTCTACTAATGACTGGTTTGGGTTTATGAACTATTTTTTCGATCATCTCTTTCCTCCGGTGAACACTCCTCGTGAATATTAAACCAAATCTGGAGGTTTTCCCACATAGAATCTAAAATGAAAGGCCCTATAGGACAGGTATACTCTGCTGTCCGGAGACGCTGTGTCTCAAAGGTGACGCATCATCACACTGGAGAGGATCCCCCAGATTTCAAGAAGTGCCCGTGTTTTACCGCCCAGGTTCACCTGCGCCTGGCCGGCTCCTTCACCGCTCTGATTAATGGAGCCCGGCCACCGTACCAGCACGTTAAATGAAACATTGTGCTCACCAAGATTAATTGCTGAACAAAAAATATTGAAACTTTATTATTCATATAATTCCTTGGAGGGGATAATCCCAGGAAAATGTAGTGTGTGGCTGAAGTTAATCATTTGACAGTAATAGATGGGAAGTTAGACAGAAGGAAACTCGACGAGCATCTCACAGCCTGACCTCCTGCGTTGCTAGGGTACGGGTGAGCCTCGTGAATTGGCGCCAGTATTTCTAAGACAGTTGCTTATGCTCGTAGCAACCCATCACATCAGCAACCAACACTTGCCTCTCGGGTCCTCCCTGCCCCCAGCACAGGCTTTGGTGAGTCCCGTGGTGACCAGCCTGCTGCCCTGTTGTATGTAGTCATCCTCTTCCCTTGCTTATTTGTTTGTCGGAGCTGGCATTTGGTGGGTTTTAGCCAACTTGGCATCACTTCCCCCTTATTTGGGTAAAACTGCCAATTTCTCTTTGAGAAGCTGTCGGTTCCCCAACTCTCAGCCCTGAGCTTCAGGGGTGATGCCCGGGGGAGAGTATGTGACCAGGTGTTAGCCACTGAGACTACTGCAGTCCTCTGGCCACAGCAATTGGTTCAGAAATGACACATGACCTAATCAGGGCCAATCAGATGCAGTGAGTTCAGGGTTGATGCCAGGTGTTAGCCATTGAGACTACTGCATTCCTCTGGCCACAGAGATTGGTTCAGAAATGGACACATGACCTAATCAGGGCCAATCAGATACAATGAGTCTTTTCCTGGGAAGGTTATGGTGGAAGCTGACGCTTTTCCTCTCCGTTAGGAAAGCTGAGAGCGTAGAAGGCTGGAACTGCAAGAGCCATCAAGCCAGCACCAGGGAGAGGACAATGAAGAACCGGGGAGAAGCGTAAGTGAGAGAAGGGGAGAGATTTCATCCTGGTGATGCCTTCGAGTCCTGACTCAAGCCATACCTGAAGTTGGCCCTACCTCTGAACATTGGGCTTTTTTAGTTATATGAGCCACATATTCCATCTTTGCTTAAGCCAGTTTTAGTGAAGTTTTTCTCAGGGATCAGAAATCTTGAGTGAAAGGAGAGAAAGCATCACCAGTGGCTCTATGACGAGCCTGTGGGTTAGTTCCTGCAGTCCAGATTCCTGGAACTGCCCTGTTCCTGTCTGTCCCTCGACCTAGTTCTATAGCCTCCCTGTGATGATTTAGACTACCTCATACCCTATCAATAAATTCATTTTTAGCCTAAGTTAGCTGGGTGACAGCTTCTGTTGCTTGCAGCTAGAGCTTCCTGATGTCATGCAGGGGCCGTCAGTGGAGGAAAGTTCCCTGGCTCCGGGGCTCTTTTGCTGTTATCCCAGGCAGCAGGGTACGCAGGGTCTCAGTCACCTCATCACCTGCGGACCTGGGTCTGCATGCGTGACTGTGGACAGAGCTCAAAGACAGACAGTTGAGGGAAAAAACATATTGCAGAATGATATCATCTATGTACATTTTCAAAACACAAATCACCAAATCGTTTACAGATTAATACATATATACAGCACAATTATTACAATGAAATGGGGAAGATACGCACCCAGTTCACGTCAGTGGTTCCCTCTGGAGAGGGGCATGAAGGAGGTTTCAACTGGATCCATAATGTTTTATTTCCAAAAAATAGATCTGGGCCTGGCATGGTGGCTCACGCCTACAATCCTAACACTTTGGGAGGAGGACGCAGGAGAGTCACTTGAGGCCAGGAGTTCAAGACCAGCCTGAACAACACAGCAACCTGTTCCTACAAAAAAAAAACAGGAAAATGAGCCAGGCATGGTGGCATGCTCCCGTAATCCCAGCTGCTCAGGGGGCCAAGGTAGGCAGATGGTCTGAGCCCAGGCGTTAGAGGTACGCTATGATGATGTCATTGCATTCCAGCCCGGCCAACAGGTATGATGATGCTACATGTGTTAATTCTGGTGCTGGGTGTGTGGGTGTTTATGGTATCATTCTCTGTGCTGCTCTCAGGTTTTGTCCTAATAAAACATCATCAGATCAAACGAAGGGCCCTTCATGTAGGGAGTCACTGGTTGAGATCCTGGCTGGGCCTCTGGGTGGCCCGGTACAAAGCAGAGAGAGACCCCGGCCTTGGGCAGTTGGAGCCTCAGGGAATGACCGTCAGGTGGGGCAAACCAGAAGGCAGAGAGTGTGTGCGTGTGCCTTCCTGCAGTGCAGACAAGGCCTGGGAGCCCAGGGGAAAAAAAGATGGCCGCTCACAGCTGCAGGGTGGGGATGGTGGGGAAAGGGCTAGAATGAGACTTGGGAACAGCATCGTGACCCAAGCCTTGAAGGACAGCTAAAGCCTGGACACGCAGATCGCTTTGCAGAAGGATACACATAACTGCCTGGATGCATACACATGATTCTCTTGTTTTGTTTCAACAAAGCACATTTTAAAAATAAAACCCAAGGAAAAAAAAAATGAAAAAGACTAAGAAGAAAATGACCACCCGTAATCTTATCGTGCAGCTATAAATAACCACTCTGAATGTTCTAATGCAGCTCCTCTTGTTTTGGCTACAAAAGACAGCTTCTGAGAGTCAGGCATTAGCATAAATATAGAGCGTGTTAAACAAAGTTGGTGGGTTACCATTTGTGCAGTGGTTTTTCTGTTGAAAACAGGTTTGTGGCCATGGAAGGTACAAAAGAAATGATACAAACGCTTCTCATGTTTACCATAGACAGGCATTGTTTTAAATACTTGACAAATGCTAGCTCATTCAACCCTCCCAACCCCATGAAGCAAGTTGCTATTATGAATTCCCATTTTACAGACGAGGAAACTGAGGCCCTGGGAGGCTAATTGGCCTGGCCAAGGTAACATGGCTGACGTGTCTATCCAGGTTTCAAAACTGGTAAGTCAGGCTCAGGCGTACTTTTCAGCGGTCACCCCATAATGCTGCCTCTGAAGGAAGCTGACGTCCGCAGGAAACCGCTCCACGTGGCCCAGGCTCTGTGCTAAGTTGTTTCAGACACAATCTCTTTCCATCTGCACAGCAAGGGAGATGTGTCAGCGCTGCATTCCCTGCTACAGGTGGGGCGCAGAGAGCGACGTGCTCTGCCCAGGTCAACCGGCTGAAAGCTCGGCTGATGTCAGACCCCAGCCCCTTCTCTCTGCATGACCCAGGGACCCACAGCCACAGGCTTTCTGGGCTGGCCTTCCCGCTGTCTGCCTGATTCTGCTGGCTTGTTACCGTCGCTTGAAGAATTTCCCACGCTGAGCCAGGCAGCCAGAAAGCCCTTTCTTTCTTCCCACACATCCCCTTGGCAGAGGTTTGCTCGGAGGGTGGCACAGACCTCTTCATTCCAGCCATCCTCTGCCAGCAAGTTCATCTCAGCACAACTTTGTGCATCCAACCAACGCATAATAAATTTAATAATTAAAGAATAATTAATTACACCTGAAACTTCTCACTTGGGGGTACAATTAGCCTCTGGCGCCTTTAGAATGAGTTGCTCGTGACTAATTGTGCCCTCAAGGAAGCATTTGTAAGTACAATTAATTGTGTGCAAAGTTGAACCCACAAATACTCGGGAACATAAAAATTATTCCCACAAAAAGAGTTTGTTCGAAATCCAGGCCCTTAGTGTTTTAAAAAGAGCCCTGTGGCGGCTTCCCCAGCAGGATCCAGATGTTTGAAGCCTCCGTGGGGGGCCATCCCTCCCCCAGCACGAGGGACACCTGAGCGCAGAGGCAGCCACACAACAGAGCAGGGCATTGTCTAGCGACTGCAACCGTTAACTCTGCTCACACACACGTATTCACACACACGCCCAGGCACACGTGTGCCGCACGTTGATTTTAGCTGTGTTCCCAGACTCCACGCTAACGCCACGTCGGCTGCCCTTCCCGACCACCCTGCTCCCTGAGCCAAGCCCTCCCTCCTCCAGGCCAGCTCTCAGGCTCGCTCCACCTGCGACCAGCTCTGACTCCCCTCTGGCTGGAAGCCCTCAGGACAGGGCCTGGGACTGTCCTTCTTGTGCCCTAGCCACATCACAGTGGCTGGCTCATGACAAACGTCCCATATGCATTTGGGGCATGAATGAAGGCGCAGACGAGTTTGGGTTCGTGTACTTGCATAACAGTCCACCTGGCAACCCCCTTTAAAACGCACCTGTGGGGGACACTGAGGCAGGAGTCAGTCTCTGGAGCTGTCCCCATGAGCAGGAGCAAAGGGCAATCGGAGAGCCACTGGCTCCTTCCTCCCCTTTGGGAAGGGGTCCTGGGGCTGCCTTGGTGCTCACTGGTCCCCTAGCAAAGAGGGAGCTGCTGCCCTCACCCCTGAGGAGCGCTCGTCCCAGCTGGAGGGATTTCTGTGAGCTACCCAGACTCCCAAGCACACCCTGCTGTGCTGGGTGCTGAAGGGTCTCCGTGGTGCCTGACGGTGCTCACCGTCTGCTGGGGGATAGAGCAGGAAGCTGGGAGGGACAGGGAGAGCCGTCCAGACAGGAGGCAACAGTGCAGGGGTGGAGGGGGAAGAGATGGCAGAGGATGCAGGGAGAGGGTCACGCTGCCTTGAATGCCGCATGAGGAGCTTGTCCTAAGCTTGGGAGCACTGAACTGGGACACCAGCGAAGACTCCAGAGGAGGGCAAGCTTCAGTGCCAACAGAGCAACTCAGACAGACTTTGCTGGGGACCAGCAGACGCTGGACATTCTGCTGCACTCTTCCTCCTCATCACTCAGTGGAACCTCCTCAGTCCTTCCAAATTCCATGCAGATGTCACAGCCCCTAAGGAACCTTTTTCCACCCAAGACGATGGAGTGTCACCCTGGGAGCGAGATGCCTTCAGGAGGTGTCTGAGAGCCTTTGGGTTACGGCGGTAGCTTGCCCAGGTCTCCTCGGGCACTGGTTCCTTGGATGGAAGGAACCTCTCTTCACTTTCTGTCCCCAGAGCCAATGTTTGGTGACAGCACAGACATTCCCGACTGCAAAGGTAGAAAGGAGCATCGTTGGAGAGGGCGGTATCCCACTCACAGCCTGCAGCCCAGCTGCAGGGGAGGCACCGCTGACAAGAGCAGTTTTGCAAAGCCCAGTGCTTTACCCTGGTGATTTTCCTATTATTTCCGGAAGGTGGACCCCCCCTACCCCCGCTTTGAGGACACAAACATTTTGTGCCCTGGGTCTCTGGTTAAAGAGATTTGCATTCCTTTATTAGATTTTATTCTTGAAAATTCCTCAGTATGTTGCTCCATGGTCTTCTAGTGCTGCTGTGGTCCCGAGGGCTGCCAATCATCTAGAAGCCCCTGGAAACTAACAACAGAGCAGAGCCATCTGCCACGTTTCCTGTTCGCAGTTTCAGGACCTGGGGAAAGCTTTAGTAAATCCCGGTATGAGTTCAAGTGCAAAACAGTACCAACGTGCTTAAGAAAGCCTGACATGCTGTGACATTCACCAAACACACAGGACACACCTTCGAGATGACAGGCCCTGGACGGGGCGCTCCAGGTACAGAGACAGGCAAGACTAAATCTCTCCCCAGAAGCTCCCAGGCTTGAAGAGAGCAGTGCAGGGGGAGGCAGGGATGCCCAGGGCAGGAAACACCTACTCTGCCCAAGGGCACAGGTGAACTTCCCAAAGGAAGGGAGCTCTGAAACGGGCTCTGAAGGATGAGTAGGAGTTCACCAGATGGAAGACTAGAGAGAGTGGGATAAAGAAGAAAGAAGGAAGAATTAAGGGGAGAGAAGAAAGGGAGAAGGAGGGGAACAGCCTTCTAGATACATGGAGACAGCCCTGTGAGAATCAGGGGACAGTGGAGGTGGCACCTGCCATCAGGGCTCTATAAATGCCAGCTGTTATTCAAGTTAAAAGCTGGTTCGTTCATTCATGTGTTCATGCCTTGTTTCCTTCATTCAACAGGCTTTTATTGAGCACATATTTCATTGCAACATCAGGGAAGCCCTCTTGGGCCTTGCAGTCACACGACAGGCTATTTACACCAGTCTGTGGCACGTGAGCCTGAGATGCTGATCAGCCACCCTAAAGAACTACAACAATAATAACCCTAGAGCCACTGGCACTCGAAGATTTTAGGATCAGACTCGGCTGGTTCTGCTGAGTGCTGCCCGTGTACAACTCTCTGCTAGATCCTTTCACATCGCCCAACTCACCTGACAGCCCACGGCATCCCTGTGGGTTGTATGTTATGATTTCATAAAGCAGAGAAACTGAGGCACAGAGAGGAAGTGGCTGCCCAGGGCCAGCGCTGGCTGTGGGACCAGGTCTTCTCACGGCTGCCACATGCTGGGGCAGTCACACCATGGGCAAGGGGGAGGGAGGGAGGAGGGACAGAGGGACACAGAGAGACCCAGGCTGGTGAATTAAAGCGAGTCCGTATGCTTCGCCAGCCCTCGCTGTCTTCTCAGATGGCACCCAGGCCGGTGGCTACTGGTCTGTAGAACACTCTGTTCTCAGGTGCTATCTGCTCCCTTCCTGCAGAACAAGGTAGAAAAATGAAAAGCCACAGAAAGCCTGTGGGCCATATACAGGAGAAACCCCACTTTGTTGATGCTTCTCACCCCCCAGTGCTGCCATGTGGCACACGGTCCCTCCTCCGCAGAAGCCGGGAGAGGCAGCAAGGCTTGTGACCCAAGCATTCACTGACCCTCTCGGGACCTTAACTAGGGGTATTAAAAACCTAACCAGGGGCTGGGCGCAGTGGCTCATGCCTGTAATCCTAGCACTCTGGGAGGCCGAGGCGGGAGGATCACTCAAGGCTGGTCAGGAGTTCAAGACCAGCCTGAGCAAGAGTGAGACCCCATCTCTACTAAAAATAGAAAGAAATTAGCTGGCCAACTAAAAATATATAGAGAAAATTAGCTAGGCATGGTGTTGCATGCCTGTAGTCCCAGCTACTCAGGAGGCTGAGACAGGAGGATCACTTGAGCCCAGGAGTTTGAGGTTGCTGTGAGCTAGGCTGACGCCATGGCACTCTAGCCCAGGCAACAGAGCAAGACTCCGTCTCAAAAAAAAAAGATAAAAACCTAACCAGGGCTCAGAGTGCACTTAATTCCTTTTGAAGGAGTGTTTTCTTCTGCGCACACTCCTTGGAAAAGCAGTAGGATCAGAAAAGTTCGCAAACCAAACCCAGCCTTCCAGACCTTCAAGTGAGATAGTGGGAAGATGCCTGCAGGACTCCCAAGCCCCCCAGATCCCTCCTGCTGCACCCCAAGCTCCCCCCCTGGGGAAGCTTAATGCACAGGGTTATGTGGATAGAGGTTACACTTAGGAGGGGAAATCACACCTGGCCCCAAATGCCAGCAGGTTACCTGAGGCCACTGGCACCCTGCGAAGATGTGAGTGGGGCCTTGCTATCCCACACTTCTCGTGGACAGAGCAAACGATGCCTCCCTGTCACAGGTGAGCACCATTTGTATGTGACATGCCTTTGGCCCAGGTGACACAGTGCAGATCCATGTGTCTCCCTGTCTGACCCTCAACATCTCAATTTTTACGCTGTGTTGAAAGTCTTGCATAATTAGGAGGCTACCCACTCCCTGTTTGGCCTTTTGGGCAGAGGTTGTCATTAGAATGTTGGGCTAGCGCTCTATTAACTGCAAGAATTGTGATTCTTAGATTGAGTTAATTGCTAATATTTGTATGCACCATTCCCCCAAGATATTTTACATTACAGTAAACAACCCCCTCACCATTTGAATTCAGAAATGTGAACACAGGTTTCATAAATACATAGTTACCTGTATGGAAGCCATGGTCCTCTGGGCTCCCTTCTCCAACACCCTCCCAACATCGTTTTCAGAAGTAAGCAGGCTTCCACGATGGGCAGCTTCTACAAGTCTTTTCCACGCTTTCATGAAAACAGCCTAAACCATCAAACTTACCAGTCAAGATCCATGGCCCTACTCTTTGCTAGAAACATCTCGGCAAAAAAAAAACAAAACACTGCAAGTGGTTTTCACTGGTCATGAGAGAGGGACCATCACACACTGGTAGTGAGGACGGATGTTATTGGTATAAGCTGTTAGAACGTGTTTTGGTAATGAGTTAAGTACCTTAAAAATGTCCAAACTTGATTTTTCATAAAGTATGTCTCCCTACAGTAGTGTACTGTGTGGCCAAAAAAAGAGAGAGATAGTTCTCTGTTAAATAATTAGGAAGATGTTCATGATACATTAAAGGAGGTAAGTTAGAGGTGAACATGTGTGTGTGTGTGTGTGTGTGTGTGTGTGTGTGTGTATAAACACATAGGAAAAGGTCGGGAAGGAGTGTTAACAGTAGTTATCTGTAGTGGAATTGCCTGGCAATTTTCATCTCTTTTATTATCTGAATCATTTACATTGAGTAGGTATTTTTTATAAATACCTACTTTTTTATAGGAAAAAAGCCATTTTATCTTGAAAAATAAAAGGAAAATATAGCCTTGGCAACATGAAATAAAATTTGACAAAACAAAACAGTGAAAAATGTGCATGCCTTTGACCTAGTGGTTTCACTTGGAATCAGTCCTAAGGAAATAATCTGAAATGCAAACAAAGCTTAATGGCACAAAAATATTAATTTCAGCAGTATTAATATTAACAAACTTGCCAACAACCTCAATGGCAACCAAAGAGATAATTTATGACACAGTCATGTCACGGAATATCGTATGCCATTTTGGAGGTTTTTGAAGAATTTGCATTAACATGAAAAATTTGCTTATGTCATAATATTCAGTGAAGAGCAAGATAAAAATAACCAAATTTGCCCTAAGAACAGAGGCCCATGTAGAAAAATGCACAATCAACTTGATGAAGCAAATTAAATTCCTAGACAAGTTGAAAACAGACCCCTCCCCGTCTCAGATTTCTTTCAAAGTGATCACAGCAAATTTTGCCAGAGCCTGAAGTCCCTGTGATGTCTCTAACAGGCTCACGACTGTCGGTTCCATTGTAGGTAGAGCTGGGGTGACTCTGTGTTTGTGATGTGAACAGGCTCCTCTTCAAGCATGTTGACAATGCAGTTGTTAGTGGATAATACGAAATGCTTCTTCTGCACACTTGGGCAGCTCTCCAAAACCCTAACACCTCCTTTGTCAAAACAGAAACATCGTCCGCATTCTTTGCTGCTGAATGAAGTCTAAATGCTGGAAATGGACAGTTGCACCCAATTGTGAGCAAGAGCCGCCACCCACTTGCATTGCCCTCTTCAGTCTGTGACTCTAGACACATCCCCTTGCAGGGTGGGAGGTCCTTCTCTCTGCGCCCCACTCCCGCCGAGGGGAGGCTTTCCTGGAGGTGCTGCCGCTCAGCCTCTGCCCACCCCAGCTCTCACATCACCCCACGTGCCTCTGGGCATGGGACGGCACCGCCAAACACCCTGGGGCCTACAGAACGGGCAGCCCCAAACGTGAACGCCTTCTAGGCCTGCACTGCTGGCAGGTGCTCTTTATATTCACTCTCCTTTAAGCCTTGACTCTGAAAAGACATCTGCTGGCTTTGGATTGGAAAAAAGGTTAACAGAGACTGCACCCTGTTTTGGCTTCATTCTTCTTTTTTAATTGTAAAAATAATATATACTCTTAAAAGTATAAAAAGTACATAAAGTAGACAATGAAAGTCATTTCTCAACTCCACCAGTCTCACCTCCCAGAGTGTGATGTAATCCTTTTGAGAATTCATGCTTATTGTTCTTTTAAAATTTTCTTATTTCTGATTACAGAACTGGTGCATGTTCATCTTGGGGAAGAGAGACAAACCCACAAAAATAGGTGAAAGTCAACTCTAATCCTGACATCCAAAGATGACTCTCTGTTCATATTTTGATACATATCTTCCAGTCTTTATGCACATATGCCTGAACTATTGCAAAGTTAGGATTGTGCCATAAGTCTAATGCTAATATTAATATGACTTTTTAACTTAATAATATGTTATACCATTTTCCAATGCCATTAAATATCCTTTTTTAACAGCTTTATTGAGGTATAACTGGTACACAAAACAACTGCACCTATTTAACATACACTAGTGGATGAGTCGGACATACACGTATGCTCACGATACCACCACCACAATCAAGGTAATAAACATATCAGGCATCTCCAAAAGTTTCCTTACATCCTTTTGTTTTCTATATTTGTTTTTGTTTTGGTAGTAAGAACACTTAACATGAGATTTTCCCTCTCTCTTAGCAAATTGTTAAGTGCCAAATACCATGTGTGAACTATAAACATATGAGCACTGTGTTGTGCAGCAGATCTCTGGAACTTGCTCATCTGATATAACTGTACCTTTATACCCACTGAACAACTCCTTATTTCCCCTGTCCCCTATTTCTTGCCAACCACCATTCTATTTTCTGCTTATATGTTCAGCTATTTTAGATACCTCATATAGGAGGAATCATACAGTATTTGTTTTTCTGTGACTGACTTGCTTCACTTAGCATAACATCTTACAGGTCCATCCGTGTTGTGGCAAATGGTAAGATCTCCTTTTTTACGGCTGCGTAGTATTCCATTGTATGTGTTACTATATGCCACATTGTCTTTATTCATCTGTCAGTGGACATTTGGGTTATTTCTACCTCTAAGCTATTGTGACTAACGCTGCAGTGAACATGAAGGTACAAATATCTCTTTGAGATTCTGCTTTGAATTCCTTTAAATCTATACCCAGAAGTGGGATTGCTGGATCATAAGGTGATTCTGTTTTTAATATTTTGAGGAACCTCTGTACTGTTTGCCACAGCAGCTGCCCCATTTCACGTTCCCACCAACAGGGCAAGGTCCAGATTCATCTGCATTCTCGCCAGTACTTGCTGTTTTCTGTTCTTTTGATAGTGGCTGTCCTACAGGGTGTGGCGTGATAGCTCATCATGGTTTGATCTGCATGTCTCTAATGATCAGTGGTGTTGAGCATCTTTCCAAATGCTTGTTGGCCATTTCAAAGCCTTTTAACACATACTGCCAAACATTCCTCCGGAAATAATGGGACCGTTGAAGTTTCACCAAGAACGTGAGGGCAGTTCTCCTTGCTTCCTTCTAGTCGACATGGTATGTCCACCGAGTGTTTAACTTTCCCCACATGATGTGGGGAAACATTAAGCAAGCTTTTCACGTTTGCCTTGTAATGGTAGCGGCCGAACATGATCTTTGAAGATGAAATGTCTTTGAGCTGGACGCTGCCGACCTCAATTTTCTTCTATGACCAGCAACACCGGAATCCTACTCTTTGTTTTGGAGAGATTTCAGTATCCCTTTCCTGTTTTAAACAGTTGCCTTGCCCCTGAGTTTTAACATTAAGATTTAAACGGCCGCTGAATGTGGGGCATTTTGAACATTCACATCAAAGGTTGCTCCAGAAAGAAGCCCTCTCATCTTAGTGACAGGCTTAAGAAACCCTTGCCTTGTTATTCAGGGGTCTCCACTATGGGGCCCATTGTCTTACTCCGTGTTCTTGCCAATTCTTCCGTAATACAGTAAAAATCAAAACCTTGAGTAATAGGAGGTTATTTTCAAATGTTATTCTTTTTTTTTCTTTAGTAGAGCAATTGCTTGTTAATAAATGAAATTTATTGAAAACTTCTTTTGAGAACCCTCATAAGTAGACAGAGGCCGGACAGTGTGTTCCCAGCCCTCAGCGGTGACAAGGTGAAAGCAAGGAAATGACTCTGCGTCGGCTACTGATGTTCCTCCCAAGGAGCCCTCTTTTTAAAACTAGGGTTTCACACATTTCCCAAGAGTATCTCCATGTGAGCTGAAAAAGGATGACCACTCTTTAACCCAGCCGTTCGCCGGGAGTTTTACCCATATTCACTTCAGCCAAGTGAACGCAGCTGCTTTCCTTGACAGATATTTCTGGAAATTTCCAGATTTGAAGGAGGTAAGCCCCCCCCCCCCAGATTCTTAAAACCATCTAACAACTTAGTAACAGGCAAAGGCCGGAAGAAAGAGCCACACACCAAATGTCATGTTATGAGTAAACTTATCATGTACTTATTTCTGTCCTAACTCATCATGAAAAGTGTGTGAACCATAGCCAGGCATGGTGGCTTGCGCCTGTGGTCCTAGCTACTCTACTCGGGAGGCTGAGGCAGGAGGATCACTCGAGCCCAGGAGTTCGAGGCTGCAGTGCTCCATGACCGTGCCTGGGGATACCCACTGCACTCCAGCCTGGTGATGGAGGGAGACCCACTCTTGAAAAAAGAAAAGAAAAAAAGGTATGTGAACCATAGTATGGAAATCCATACAAAATATACATACAACATACAAGGAAATTGTGTATCAGTGAGATCCCAACAGAAGACAAAGACACCCCAAAGAGTATAATTCAAGGAGGGTTTATTTATAAGCTGTGGATATAGGGAAACCCCACGGGATAGTGTGGCAAGCTGGGGCTAGCAGCTGCAGAGCTGTTACACCCCTAGGCTCAAAAGGCAAGGAAAGTGAGAAGTACCCAGAATCCAGAGAGAGAGCTGTCTAGGGTCTCAAAAGGAAGCCTGAAAGGAAAGAAATGCTGCTTCAAGCAACTGCACGGGTAAACCTCGAAAGTCATGCACAGACATATATGATTCCGTTTATATGCAATGTCCAGAATGGAACATCCACAGAGACAGAAAGTGGATTAGTGGATGTCAGGGGCTGGAGCAAGGGTGAAATGAGGAGGGATTGCCGATGGGTTCCAGGTTTCTTTGTGGGGTGATAAAAATGTTCCGGAATTAGATAGTGCTGATCATTGCGCAACATCACAAATGTACTACAAACCACTAAACTGGTGCACCTGAAAATAGTAACATTTATGGGATGCAAATTATATCTCAATAAACTTTTCTTTAAAAACAAGTGTAAGTTTTTAAAAGTGGCTAGTGGAAAGACACAGCCAGCCCAAGGCCACTGGGGGAAGGCGGCAGAGGAGGGAGACCAGGGGGATGGAAATCCTGACCTCCTTTCCTCCCTCCCTCTGACCCACCCCAGTTCCCCATCAACCAAACCCAACTGCAAGCCCGTAGGCGAGCAAGCAGTTGGGGCAGTGGACACGGCTCAGCCTCCCGAGACGCAGCAGAGTGGAAGAGGAGGCAGAGTAGATCTGGAGGTCACGTGGAAGGTGTCTGGCACACCACGGTCAACAGATAATAAGAACTCGAAAGCGAGATGAAGCCAGGGATAGCGAGAGTGCATAAAAAGCGTTCCATCCGGTACTCTGTGGTCGCTAGAGTGAGTTCAGATTTGGAGTATGAGCTTGCCAGCAACCAGGACAGAGAGGGAAATCCACCAGGAACCAGATCCGTGGCTCCACTGGGCAAAGGGAAGCTCACGAGGAAGACACACCTGGGGCGGGGATGAGGGTGGGGACGGGCCGTGTGTTTGACATGTATCAGTTATGGGGTGGGGAAGATGCCAGAGAAATTGGGCAAGGGATGTGCTGCTGTTCTCCGCCAGCTCAAGACTCATACAGCCTTCCCTGCCTACACCCGCCTGGCGGACTCCTGTCCCCTTTAAAAGTCCTCTCAATACCACAGCATCGTTGCCTGTGCAGGAAGGTGGCCCCATGTACTTGCTAAGGGCTCAGTCCTGGTGTCGGACCACCTGGGTCAGACCCCTGCTCCAACAGTTAATTCTCTATGACCTATGGAAATGGACTTAATCACTCTATGCCTTAGTTTCTTAATCTGTAAAATGGGAATAACTAAAACCCACACCCCATACGACTGTGAAGATTAAACGGAATGGTGCTTGGCGAGGGCTCAGAGCTGTTCCTGGCACAGAGTTAGCGTCTAAGAAATGTGTAGGTTGACTCTGTGGACTATGACGATGATGTAAGAGTTCAGGAGCCCTTTGCCATGAATGATGTCATCTCATTTGCTCATATTTACAGGGGAAGAGAAGGAGGCCCAGAGAGGGGTGTGATCTATCCCAAACCACGTGGGCAGAAGAGGCAGAGTCAAGGAAAGAGCCCAGGCCAGACGTGGTGGCTCAACAACTCAATATCATATAACACATCCATTTTTTTAAAAGATGAAAACATTTTAATTCAAAATATAAAGTTTAATTAAAAATTCAGAATATATAATATAATATCAATTACATAAAAATAGATAAGGCTGGGCTCAGTGGCTCACGCCTGTAATCCTAGCACTCTGGGAGGCTGAGGTGGGAGGATGGCTTGAGGTTAGGAGTTCAAGACCAGCCTGAGCAAGAGTGAGAGACCCCCATCTCTATCAAAAATAGAAAAAATTAGCCAGACATGGTGGCATGTGCCTGTGGTCCCAGCTACTTGGGAGGCTGAGGCAGGAGGATTGCTTGAGCCCAAGAGTTTGAGGTTGCAGTGAGCTGTGATGGTGCCACTGTACTCTCTCCGGGGCAATGGAGCAAGATTGTCTCAAAAAAAAAAAAAAAGAAGAAGAAGAAGAAGAAGAAGAAGAAAAGAGCCTAGCTTCTGGTCTGAACACACAGTAGAAATTCTCAGGGGTGGCTCCTGTGTTTATATTTTGCCTCAGAATAGTTCCCTGGGCAGCCCAAGCAGATTATGGACGCTGGGAGAGCAAAGACTTCAGGATCTAGTCTATGCCGTGCATACAGTAGGCACGAAATGCTCATGCATGAATTTGTAAACTTTTGTTACCCTTGCCTGGAAAACCAGGACCTCTTTGAGGGTAAAGCCTGTACCTGGTTCTTCTTTGTCCCTCTGGTGCCTGGCACAGGAGATTGGCATAAATTAAGTGCTTAATAAATATTTTACATGTATTAATAATTAACGTCTGAGGCTATTTATAAATAGCTCTGTGGGAAAAGCCCAGTTGGGATTATGGCCTGTATCAGAGGTTACATTCTCAGCTCACTTACAAAAGGTCATGTCAAAACATGGCTGCAATTCACCCAAGAAGTCTGGCTTCCGTTTAATGGCATAATAGTGTAAATGCCATTTAGGGTGACATGTGAACTGATCCCAGAGGTATAAGTTATCCTGTGCTCATTTTGCTAGTTTATTCAAGGAAAATCAAGCCCTGGGCCCAAGTGTTCTACATTTTCTTTATTATTTTATTTTACTTTACTTTTATTTTACTTCATTTCATTTTATTTTATTTTTTGAGACAGAGTCTACCTCTGTTACCTAGGCTGGAGTGCAGTGGCATCATCATAGCTCACTGCAACCTCAAACTCCTGGGCTCAAGTGATCCTCCTGCCTCAGCCTCAAGTATCTGGGGCTACAGGCATGTGTCACCAATGCCCAGTTAATCTTTAAAATTTTTAATAGAGATGGGGTCTCATTATATTGCCCAGGCTGGTGTCAAACTCCTGGCCTCCAGTGATCCTCCCATCTCAGCCTCTGTGGGATTATAGACATGAGCCTCTACACCCAGCCTCCATTTTATTTTAAATAAATTCCATTCTCCATCTGTAGTGGGTAGAATTGTGTTCACCCAAATAGTATGTCTAGTCCTTACCCCTGGTACCTGTGAATGTGACCTTATTTGGAAATAGGGTCTTTGCAGATGTGATGAAGATGAAATTACTGGATTAGTGTGGGCCCTAATCCAATGACTGGTATGCTTCCAAGGGGAGAAATCAGACACACAGGGAGAAAGCCACAGGATGACGACAGAGACAGAGGCTGGAGTGACGCGTGCACAAGCTGAGGAATGCTCAGATTGACGGCAAGCAGGTCGCTTGGAGGAGGCCAGAAAGGACCTTCCTCCTTGGCCCTCGAAGAGCTCATGGCCCTGCTGACATTTTGATTTTGGATTTCTGGCTTCTAGAATTCTCTCCAGAGAGAAGACATTTCTGTTGTGTTAAGCCACCCAGTTTGTGGTGATTTGTTACGGCAGCCCTAGGAAACCAATATACTGTCCCTGTCATACTTGCTCTTGCATTTCCTGTCAATTTCTGCTGCAAGGGAAACTGGATCGGTGAGACAGGAAGCTACACTAATAGCAGCTACCATTTACTGATCTATTATGTGCCAGGCTCTGAACCAGATGCTTCATAGTTTATCTCATTGACTCCTGTCCACAATCCTGAGCCAAGCACTCACTTACTCATCCAACACACATTCACTGAGCATTCACTCCCGAGACTGTCTTAGCATGGATTCCCCCAGAGGCAGAACCTCAGACAAGGACGGTCTTGGGTGCAGGTGGTTTATTTAGGAGGCGATCCAGGAAGCAGGAGTGAGGGTGTAAGGGCTGTAGTATGCTGGGAGCTCCGAGAATTGTGCAGAACACACCCCAGAACTGTCTTTCCAAAGGACAGAAGCCCAGAGCATTTATCCACTGGCCCCTGCCCCACTGGCGACAGCTGCTAGTGGGGTTCTCCCCCTACCACCTGTCGTCTCCTGTGCTGCAGGACTGTACTTAGGTGCAGGTGAATGGGATCTGGTGCTGGACAAGGCTAAGGGACAGAATGTGGACGGATATGCCACCGGTGCTGTAGGTGTTTGCTATCAGCGTGAGGGGCCTGCACTTGCATGGATTGCAGCCCATGGCGCTGGACCGGGTGTGAGCTCAGGGGCTTCTGCTCTAAGCACCTACTGTGTGCCAGGCACCGTGGTGAATGCTTTACCCACCCAATAAATGGTAGTTCTGTATATCATGCCTTATAACAATCGCACTGATTAGTCCTCTTCAGTGGGAATGAATTTAGAAAAATGCATATTAATTCCTAGCTGAGGAGTCCCTAAATCCCAATCACTCCATAGCTGAGAACCACCTTCAGCCTAAATCAGGTAACTTTCAATTCTTGTGCAAAGGAGTTTAGCCAAACCCTGAATGCTGCATAAACACGTTGTTTCAGCTTTCCTGATTATCATCTCGAACATGAGAGCATCCCAAAATCTCTGGCGTGGCTTATATTTAAAATGAACACAGGTTCCTCTGCCTTACTCAATGTAATTCTGCCAAAATGCCAGATATGTTATAATTATTTCCTTTCATCAAGAAACCGTTCATATAAAATTTGAAAATGATTTGTCAGATCACTGGGTGTACATTTTTATAGCTTTATGAACAGTAATTTCTATAAGTCGGAGAGAACTGCAGCCCTATCCCTAATCCACACCCGCCCCCCCACCCCCACCATACTTAAATTACTGGCTCTAAGCTGTGCCCACCCACAAGTTCCAAAGACAAGAGGAAGATGGCCCAATGCATGCCAAGAAAGGCTAGCAGACCCTGTGACAACCAACTGCAGTATGTGAACCTCGGATCCTGGATAAAAAAAAAAAAAAAAAATCTACAAAAGACATTTGGGGACAATTGTGGGAAATTTGAAAATGGTCCGAGTATCAGCCAGTGCTTCTCAAACTATCTGCAGTGAAGGATCAGTTTTTGTTTTGCTTTCCAGTGTGTCTCAGACTAATGCTTTTGTAAAATATAATAAAAGTTCCTTTTAGGAAAATAAAATGAAAAGTATACAAAATACAAGCCCAGATTTATTTATTTATTTTTGAGACAGAGTCTTACCTCTGTCACCCTGGCTAGAGTGTGGTGGTGTCATCATAGCTCACAGCAACCTCGAATTCCTGGGCTCAAGCAATCCTCCTGCCTCAGCCTCCCAAGTAGCTGGGAATACAAGCCCGAGCCACCAAGCATGGCTATTTATTTTGTTGTTGTTGTAAGGTCTTGAACTTATGACCTCAAGCGATCCTCCCACCTCAGCCACCCACAGTGCTAGGATTATAGGGGTGAGCCACCTTGCCCAGCCCCAGATTTTTGATTATTAAATGTAACAGATCTAAAGTGACTCTGTCAAATTGCTATAAAAGATCCTAAAAGCTTGCTCTGAATTTTGTTTTATAGTTTCTTGTTGATCTGTAACAAATAGTCCACAGGCTGGCCACAGTATGCTGATCACACGTTGAATATTGTTGAATGTACAGCCCTAATATTAAGAAGTACTGTTAATTTTCATAGGTGTATCAAAAGATATTAGGGTTTTGTAGAAGATCTTTCTTCTTTGGAGATAAAATGCTGGCGTGTTTGGGTGTGAAACCTTAAGATGTCTGCAATTTACTTTTAAATAGTTCAGTAAAAAAGTATCTAAGTATAGAGAGAAAAAAACAGGCAACAGCAACATGACCAAATGTGAACAAGTGGTCCAAATAGGTGGTGGTCCTAGGGGTGGGCACTCATTGCATTCTTTAATTAAACTTTTTTATAGATTTGAACAATCTTGATAGGAAAAGTGGGAGCCAGGGAGAAAAAACCTAGCAGACCACTGCCTCATTTCTTCCTGGCACAACTCAAACGTGAGAGCGAGCCCCCAGAGACACACAGGCCCAGGTACACTCACCTGGCCACAGCCCAGGTAGCAGTGGGTGGCAGAAGAGCAGGGCCAGGGTAAGCCCGGGAAGCGCACAGACCTGCAGTCTCAACGTGGGCTCCACGCCTTGCCTGCTGGGAGGACTTGGCAAGTGACTCAACCTCAAGGCCTCAGTGGCTTCTTCTGTGAAATGCAAGGGCCGCCCCAGCCACCGTGAAATAATGATGCTTTCCAGCAGCGCGTAAGGACACGCTTGCATCAGTAAGCAGGACATGGGCTCCCCTGGCCAGTTGACCTGAAAACATGGTCCCTATTTGTAGATTTTCAGGGAAAATCATGGATGAATGATTTGTTTTTTAAGTACAGAGTTCCCCTGGGAGGACAGACTCTCACTGAAGTCAGCTCTGTTATGAGGGTACTTCGCAGGTGACTAAACTGCAGGCTATAGCAGGAACTTCAGATCATAAAGCCAATTCTAGTTGCAACTGAATAATTTCCTTTGCTAATAGAGCTTTTTCTCCGAGTGCAACAGCTCCAGGGGTGGCCGGTCATTCCTCCCCTGTCCCATACTTGGCATTCCCAGCAGTGGCCCCACCATGGCCTCACCGCTGGCCCCACTGAGTCACGTCAGTGGCCTGTATGACTCCGGCCTTAGTCACCATTGCTAACACATCTGAAGCTCTGCATGTCATGGGCCTGCCCTGGTACAGCGTAGGGAAATGAATGTTCCCAGGGCAGGGCTCAGCACTGGACGTTCGAAGTGGCCTCGCACGAGGCCAGGGCTTTTCAGAGTCTTGTTGGCTTTCGCTTGACCCCAGGGGCTGCTGATGAAGACTTCTGGGCTTTGCCACTTTGTGTCCCACTGTGCAAGGATGGGGCCTTTTTAATCTAGTGTTTCAATGAGTTTACTCAGAACTGGCTATGTAGTTTCTGGAGCTCAGCACAGAATAAAGATGCCAGGGCCTTGTTCAAAATTACTAAGAATTTTAAGATGGTGACAGCAGGGCCAAGAGTGAGACCCTTTTGAGCACAGGTCTCTGTGTGACTGCACAGGTCACACGACCATGAAGCCAGACCCCAGCACCTGATCTCTCTGGGAGCTTCACCCTTCCCACAGATAACTGTGGAATCTTAATCCCTACCTCATAATATTACGAGTCTTGAATGTGATTCTACTTGAGCCAATGCAGTTTCCTTGGGATGCTATAGTCACCCACCAAGGCTAATCTTTACACCCAGGGTCCAGCATGGGCCGGGCGCATTGCAGCCGTCCTTCCGCGTTTGTGGAGTAGTGGTTGCTCAATATGTTTGTTTATTTCTTTTGGATGTTGCACTACAGATTCGCTCATGTCTGTGGATCAGTATGTTTGTTTTGGTTTTCCTAGGACTGTAGACACTGTTTTTCAGAGGAATCAGGCAGAGGGTGTGTGTGTGTGTGTTTAATTAAAAAATAAAAGTGATGGGCTTAAACCCAAATGCCAATTAAATCCCGAAACTGTGAGAGCTTCAACCAGTCCGTCCGATCTGTACCCCTTACAGCGTAGGGCGTGGACGAAGGATTTTTAATGCATAGTTGGAAAGGCCATAGCGTCTGTAAAGGCAATATGTACTCACTGATTAGAATTAATTATGAATCACGCAGTGATTGTATTATATGTGAAAAGAGCACAGCTATTCTACAAAACACTGCGGCAAAATTCCCACCTCAGTTGAGGACAGCAACTGAGAGCTTCAGATAATTGTGGTTCTGAAGTGAGCTGAACCCCGAATGGCAGAGATAGGTGAGTAACAATACAGCGAAGTCCAACTCCCAGTCACTCTCGCTGCACAGACCCTTGAAATACTTAAGTGCACACAACTAGTCCATTTTATTGCACAAAACAGTTACAATAAAAGGACTCACTATTATCTAGGGCCACTATCTTTTTTCTACAACCGTTGGTTGGTGGAAATGAAATAGGAGAGCCAGCCAGCTGAGCAATAAGAACCCTGGTCAGAGGTCTTTGATTCGAGCAGGGAGAGGCCCGCTGGGCTGCACAAGCAGGCCTGTCCCACGGGCCTTTTACAGGCCTTGGGTCCCTAGAGACATCAAAGGCGTTCTCAGGGAGGTATAAAGCAGGGAAGGAACTGTGCCATCCTGTCTAAAGGCTGCTAAAGGGAAGAAAATAAGTGCCTTCCAAAGTCAGTACTCCACACTGGGACTATGCATCTTATTTTTTCCTATGATTTTATAGAAAACTTTATTTTCAGTTTCTTTAGAGAAGGGGTCTCACTACGCTGCCCAGGCTGGCCTTGAAATCCTGAGTTCAAAGGATCCTCCCACCTCAGCCTCCCGAGGTTCCACCCAGATGCTTCTTCCTTGACACGAACCAGAGTCAAGGGTGCAGCAGGTGGTCTCAGGAGGAGCCAGGCCATCCTAAGGAGGCACCCCCTAAAACGGCTCCCCTTTCTTCTTCCTCCCTGGGGCTCACCACTGTACCCGGCTATTTTCAATTTTGAATTTCAGATAGGTTGTTAGAATAGTACAGAGAGCTCCCGTGTATCCAGCAGCCCAATTCACCAGTTTTTAACTTTTTGCTACATTTACTTTATCTTTTTCTACTATTAATATATACATACTGTTATTTTTTTCTGAACTTTTCAAGAGCGGGTTACATACATCATTTCCCTTTGCCTTTTTACTTTTTAAATTATAAAAATAATATAGTAAAGATAAAAATGCTGGGCGCAGTGGCACCTGCCTGTAGTCCCAGCTACTCCTGAGGCTGAGATGGGAGGATCCTTTGAACCCAAAGGAAAGCCTAGCCTGGGCAACATGGGGAGACTTGGATCACAGGATCCAATACAGGATCGCTTGAGGCCAGGAGTTTGAGGCTGTAGCGTGCTATCATCAGCCTGTGAATAGCTACTGCACCCCAGTCTGGACAACATAGTAAGACCTCGTCTCTTAAAACAATTAAAATAAAAATTTTTAAAAAGTTAAAAAAAATCACCCCAAATTCTACCACTCTAAGATTAAAAATCACTTTATTCTTCTTGTCCATTTTTATATATGACTTTCATACAGCTCAGATCTCTTGAAATATATTCACTGAGTGATCCATCCATCCATCCAAGATATATTTACTGCGCACCTGGTAGGGGCCAGGCCCTGCAAAACAGATCAACTCATCCCACAATTTCATGGTCACAACATGTGATGACTGCCATTGAGGGCAACTTATGCCCCATCCTCCCCTAAAAAATGGCCCTGGCTGTAAGTCAGGGGTGTTGATATGGTGGGGTTTTATGTATATTTTATTAATAATGTCCCACCAAATTCCAAAAAGTATTTTAGGTGGTTATAATGAAAACATATACAACCCCACAGGTCATCAAAAAGTCAAAATGGAAATTAGAAATTCCTTCCAGCAGAAGTTCTCAATCCAGTTTTTTTTCCAACTCCAGGAAGTGATCTTTGTGTCTTCCGTGTGGTATTTGTTTTCCAAATATAAAATTATGTGAAGTTATTTACTATGCCTTTTCAAACACCACAAACCACTCCTTTCCCATAGCAAGTTCAGAATCACTCTTCCCGGAGGAAGGGAGATATTGCTTCCTGGAACATGAGAGACACTAGGCTGGCTGGTGTCCTTGAGCATTAAATTTGACTTTGAGCTTCCTATGAGCCAAGGCAACAGGAATCCTGATGGCTTACATCGTTTTCATGATCTGTTAAAAGCAAATTCATTAGTTCTTCAGGAGAGATGCACTTTGTTTTCTTTTGAAGGAGTGCAGAGCAGAGATGACAGAAACCCCATAGGTTGAGGGGGAATTTGGACCAGTTCTTGCTGTCTGTCCCTTCCCCTCTGTCGGGTAGTGGGTGGCAGAGAGAAGTTAACTGGACCAATGGCCTGTAGTTCGAGCACCCCTCTGCCCCACACTGTAGCCTGGATGGAACCCGTGGCTGACTTGGAGTCAGGCAACTGAAAGTTATGGGGTACTGTGCACCCATGGGAGATGGTGGCCCTGTGGGAGAGCAGTCAGGGTGGGGCCTGTGGAGGACAAGGCAGCATCTCAGAGTGTCAGCGGTGCCCGGCCTAATTATCGGGGGACTGGCTGGGCCCCCCAGGAAAAATGCCCCTGCCCTGTCTGTGCACAGAGTTTCACCTGCGCGGGTTACATTTGCCCGAATGCTGCTGCCCTGGGGCTCCACCAGGCCAGACCTCTCAACTGGACAACTAGACCCTCTCCCCCAGAGCTCTTGTCTGAATCCCATGTTTGGGCACCCAGAAAGGAGGACAGAGACTCCTTGAGCAAAGGGAGAAATCACTTTGATATGGACTTTGAACTATATGCACCCAGGGGAGACCAAGTCAACCAGAAGAAATAGAATCCCCCTGGAAGAGACAAAGTTACCCCTAACTGGCAACATCAAGTGGGAATAAGGCTCCTGGGCAAAGGAGTTGAATTCCCAGAAAAACCGATTCCAACCATCTGAGTGCATGTGTACATTTCAACCTCCTCCCACTCAGAAACTTGATTAATGATACTTCCTGAAAAAAGTAGTGTTTTCTATTTAATTCAAATAATCAGGAAAAAGTGAGTACAGATATTTTACAAGGAGAAAACTGTTAGATGCAAGTTTTGTGAACTCTTCATGCTATTTCTTCTTCCTCAGTATAAAAGTATATGTGGGACCCTTATTCTCCATCACCCATAATTTACTTTCTCCTTTCTCATTACCATGACTTTTTAATTGTTCTGAAATTCACCCTCAGGAGCCTTGACATCCACGACGCCATGCCCATTTTTGTCTTTTTTAGCTTTTAACCAGTCTCTGACAACATAGTAAATTCTTGGACTTTCCTTTTCTTTCTTTTTTTCTCTTTAGAGATGAGTTTGAAGGCTCATCATTAAACAAAGAAAAAATTTTCAAATAAGATGATGCCAAATATGTTTCAAAATTAGCTAACTTTGCCTTTTCTAAATGTCTACCAACAGTGACGATATGTGTATGTAAAGAGAAGCCCTTCTAGAATGGAGCTGTGTCAGACTTCGGCATACAGGGGTCCAACCCTGGCTCCTCACTCACCAACAGTGTGGCCTTAGGGAAGTCCCGTTGTCTTTGAACCTCAGTTTCCCTCATCTGTAAAATGGGGAGAATACTAGTATCTCTTTTAAGGGGCTGCTATAAGGACCAAAAATACATCAGGTAGCAAGGTAGCACCAGGCATTGTGGCAAGTCAAGGACAAACATCTGTGCTGCCATTTTTTGCTGCTGTTATTTTTATAACTGTTCTGTTTTGCGCCTGTCACAGTCTATGTTGAAACGTCAGAAATTGAACCTCACCAATTAAATAGGATCACACGGGAAGAGATCATAGAGAGTACTGAAAAATTAGCATTTTGGTGCTGCTATATGTTCTATAAATGTAATACACACAGATAAAAAAAATTAGTAAAAGGCATTTATTCTGTAAATTAACCGAAATGTCTTTTAAAACATTTTCCCTTTATCTTTTTCCTTATTGAAAAATTTCTTTATATATAGTAATAAATATGAAACTACTAAGAGTAGTTTTGTGAGACAAAAGCTACTTTGCAACGTTTTTTATATTGTGGTAAAATATTCATGACATAAAATTTACCATTTTATCCACTTTTAAGTACACAGTTAGTTTGGTGGCAGCAAGCACACTCACAATGTTGCGCAACTATCACCACTATCCATTTTCAGAACTTTCTCATCAACCCAAACAGAAACTCTGTACTCCTCAAACAGTGACTGGCCCCTCCTCATCCCCCAGCTCTCAGTAACCATCATTCCACTTCCTATGATTTTGCCTATTCTAGGGACCTTATACAAGTAGAATTATATAATACTTGTCTTTTTGGTGTCCGGCTGTTTCACTTAGCTTGCTTTCCAAGTTTGTCCCTATTGCAGCATGTGTCAGAATTTCATTCTTTTTTAAGGCTAAATAATGTTCCTTTGTATGTATATTCCACATTTTGTTTATCCATTTATCCCTTGATAGACGTTTTGGCTGTTTCCACCTTTTGGCTGCTGTGAATAGTGCTGCTATGAACTGGGTGTATGTATATCCGTGTGAGTCCCCACTTTCAGTTCTTTTGGGCATATACCCAGAAGTGGAATTGCTAGGTGATGCTCAACTTTTTAAGGAACTGTCACTTTGTTGTCCTCCTTCACTATTTTACATTCCCACCAGCAATACACAAGGGTTCCCTTTTCTCCATATCTTCATCAACACATACTTTTCTGCTTTGTTGATAACAGTCATCCCAGTAGACACGAAGTGGTGTCTTATTGTGGTTTTGATTTGCATTTCCCTCATGACTAGTGATGCTGAACATCTCTTCATGTGCTTATTGGCCATTTGTCTACCTTCCTTGGAGAAATGTCTATTGAGTCTTCCTATTTTTGAATTGGTTTTTTTGGTTTTTGGGGTTTTTTGGGGCAATATCTTTTTTTTTTT
>VBSM01003144.1:4954328-4978912 GCA_008086735.1 Cheirogaleus medius
CTCTGTCTGCCCCTGTCTCTGTGCATTTGTCTTTGTACCTGCCTTCATCCTTCCAGGTCCCTGAGCAGTAGGGAGGATTTGCAGGTCAGTGGTCAGGGCAGTTGATTTGCTTCGTGGAGTCTTGTTTGGTTCATTTTCCCGGCACGCAGTGGGTGCTTGGTCAATGGCAGCTTTGGTAACTGGACCAGGCCCAGCTGGGTGGCAGATTTGCTGTGGGTGTTTGAGCTTGTTCCTGACCCTCCCCGGCCCTGAAGATGAAGTGGTGATTAGTCATCTTCTCAGGATATTCATTCACTCACAGATGTTGCCTGAGCACCCAGCATGGGCCAGGCACAGTGTGGATGTGCGCACAACGTCACAAAATGTTTTCTGATTCATATATTAGAATGAGCTGCTTTTCTCCACCAGGGCAGTGTTGCAGCTCTGTGCTCCGAGTCTGGCTTTGGGTGTGAGTAGTAGGGTCATGTGAGTGAAATGGCAGGTGGGGCCTGGGGAGCCCTTGTGTTTAGGAAGGTGTCTGTGGAACAGACGGTTGATCATCTTTAGGTTGGGCTGGTCATTTCACGGACCAGCAGTTTCTATGGGCTACTTCATGCCCTGAAAAAAATCACCTGGAAAGCAAGATTGTCCTTGAAAATGCCCTTGGGAAGCTGCCGGTTGAAATGCAGGGGCATCTCAGCAGGTCAGGGGTCAGAATGTCATATTTCCACATTTGCACATCCTGGGGAGTGTGCACAGTGAGTAAGTGGCTGATACATGTGGGAAGTGCTCACGTGCTAGCTGTTTCTACCATTGTTATTATTACTAGTGGTGGTGGTGGTAATAGGAGTAGTGGCAACCCCAGTGGTTATGGTGGCATGCATGTAATTGAGAATGGCAAATCCTCCTCTCACCTCTGCCTCTTTAAGCTGCACTCGATGTTCTAGTTCAGTGTTCGGGCTGCATCCGTCTAGAACCGCAGGCAGGCATGGAGGAGGAGAGTTCTTAGACAGAAAGTTGGAATTATGGGCCTCCCAGGAGCATGGAGAGAGGTCCTTTGTGTGCTCTGCTTTGTCAGGAGGGAACAGATAAGTGCTAATGTCCCCCCACTGGCCCCCTGTACTGCCCTGCCCCGCCCCACCCCAGTGGAAGGCAGATGTGCTTAGTGGCAAGAAGTTGGCAGTGGGCTTGGTGGTTTTCACATCAGTGACTCACGCAGTCCCCAGGGAGGACCTGGTGCCCAGAGGGTTCAAGAGCATGGCCTCAGTGGCAGGGGGGATCCTCAGGGCACCCCTGGCCAGGAGTGTCTCCTGGGGCCCCACCCAGGGTCCCCATGGAGAAGCTCTAACATCTGTATTTTTAGGCAGCTCCTCCAGGTGGTGGTTAACGCAGCCAGCCCAGAACCTGCCAACAGCACACAGCACACAGACTGTCTTTCTTTAAAAACAAACCACTCCCCCAACACACACCCACACACTTGAGTCTAGTTATTGAACATTTGGCATGAAAAATGGTTGAAAGAAGATTTTATATAACTTGAATAACCCCCTGAATTGAATGAATACATTTGAAAATTGAAATACAGATTTCTGCCCTACTCAGCGTCATTCTTTGGTTTAGGAGGGATTCTCCACCCTGCAGCGTCACCAGGCATTCCTAGGACCTGAGCGGAAACCTCCTGTGTCTGTTGGAAAGGGAGCTGGTTCTGTATTTGGACGTACTTGACATTTAACTCTTGACCAGTCAGCAGCGTGCACCGAGACAAGGCTGGGCAGACTGGCAGAGCATACCTGGAGAAGAGAAATTGGTTTTACAAATTATATCTTAGTAAAATATGAACCACGCAGTGAAGCATGCTATGGAAACCTCCATGCACAAGTCAAAGATGGGTGCCACGGCGTCGATGTCTCTACTGTTGGCCCGTGCGAGGGTCAGGTGGATCTAGGATGGCACCTCTCCCTTCTGCAGGCAAGGGACATCAGCCTCCAGGAGCTCAGCCGAGGCCCCCACTTGTGCCTGTAGCCTGTTTCATCCTGATGCAAAATATTCTGAAACAGATTTGGAAGCGACACTTTCCATTTTAGAAATGGAGGTGAACCCATTTTGCAGTAAAGCCTTTTTGTCTTGATCGGTGAATTTATTATTAATTAGTAGATTTCAGCAAGGCTGATAATTTACCTTTTTTTCTGTTTGTAGAAACACTTTGTCATACACTGGCTTATTTTATTTTTAGCAACAACCCTGTTGTGAGACAGTGAGGCAGTGTGATTATTTCCCACTTGAGGAATCGGCAAGCCATGTGGATGGGCTCACAGTTAATTAATGATGGAACAGGATCTGAACTGCTGCTTCTCCACCAATTCCAAGCTGTCTAGAGAATGTTCAGATAACCCGATTCTAGGGGCGAGTGGGTTTGTACAAATTCGAAGGCCAGTAAGGGGCAAGGGAGAATCTAGTTTTAAGAGTCTGGAGTCTTTTGTGGGAGTCCCCTGTGTTGAGCGGTGAACTTAAAAGAGTGTCTGTGGGTTTCCACAGGGGCCTCCATTGGCCTGGGGATACAAGATTTGTACCTGGGGTTTTAGGCAGAAAGGGTTTCGCTCGCCTTGGTTTGAGTGTAACTGTTTTCCCAGGGAGGCTGGCGTGCTCTGGAGTTGCACGCAGAGCCGTTCACTGTTAGAGGAGTAATGACCTGAAGTCCGGCTGGCCGACTGGCCCAGGACAGGGTGTGGTGGGGCCAGGCGTGAAGGCCTCTGCAGCACCCAGCTCGTCTGTTTGAATATGAGAAGTGGTAGGCTTGGGGCCCTCAGAGTTTCTTTTGGGCTGCTTCTGGACTTGGGTTAGCAAAGAAATGAATTTATGATTTATGGTATTTATGAAGACTAGCATACCTATCTATTTTCATATAGACATCTTAATAGAGATTAAATACAAAATAAAGCGGAATGCATGAACGGAGATATTCCCATAAGCAATATTGTAGTGTTTGGCAGTGCAATTATGTTTTGTACACTTCCCAATTAAGCAGTTATGCATTACTGGGAAAAGTACCTTTAAGAGATTTAGAAAAGCTTTATAATATAGTAAATCAAATAAAAGTAGATGTACAATATTTTAGGCATAGGGCTTAAACATGTTATGTGATATGATATGGAAACTTGATTTGGATTGATTTGCCAGGAATTAATGCAGTGAATGTGAGGTGAATATGCTTCTGAAAATAATTATACCTGTTGACCAAAGATGCACTTCAGATGGAGCCCTTACTGTGTGTCAGGGAAGAGAAGGAGGGTGTGCTCTGAAGTTCAGCAAAGCAGTAGTCACTGTTTGAGTGCTGGGACAGGTGCATGGGTGGAGGGTGGATCGTTCCCAGGCTGAGGAGTCAGGGAGGGTGACCCGTTGCAAGAATTGGAGAAGTAATGAGTCTGCAGTGCTGTGGAGGTGCAGAGAGGGCCAGAGGGAGGGCGGTGGTGGGCTGCAGAGAGAAGGTTGCTGTCTCTACACCTGGTGCCTGGGTGGCATCAACCAGGGAGGTGAAGCGAAGGTGGAGGAGCTGCTAGTTTGGGGTGCAGACTGGCTGCAGGGTGTGTAGGGAGGAGATGGCACTCAGGAGGCCCCCAGGGTTTGGACAGGGTGGTCGGCTGGGTGGTGGTGGCTGTATTTGCTGAGGTTTGGGTGGGTAGGAGGAGCAGAGCTTCGTCTTGGACACCTTGTGTTGTAGATGTTGTCCTGCAGACAGCTGGAATTTGTGGGTCTGGGCTGAAGGCTCAGATTTGGGGCCATCAACCAAAGGTCATCTGGAATCCTGGGGTGGGCAGCCTCTGCCCCTCAGGGCACAGCACTCAAGGCAGAGCCCATGGGATCAGGGAGGCCAGGGGGCAGTAGTCGTGGGGGTGTTTTGGGTGGGCTGCCCTGCCTAGTGGCCCCTGGAACTAGGATTGAATGGCCTCAATCACCCAGGCGCAGCGTTGCAGAGTCCCCAAGCTGGCAGGCCCTGGTGCACATGTTTGGGCTTGGGCGGGGGCCTTGGTGTCCCTACTGGAGACTGGCAGTAAACTCTTCTGAGGGAAGCTGCTGTGTGCCAGGCCCTGTGCTGGACATCTCGAGGCTGTCCTGTCTTACAGACGGGGACCACGAGAGTCAGGGAGGTGTGACGTGGGGTCTGCTCCAGTGCCTGGGGGTACATGGTAAGTCATTCACACTCACCTCCTCTCCATGAAGGCCGTGGTTCTGTGTCCCTCTGGAGACCCTGGGCACAATCCCACTGTGCCCTGCTGCAGCCTGCCACCGAGGGTAGGGCCGAGCGAGGGCTATCTTGTCAGCATCGCTTTTGTTCCTGTGCCCACATAGGCCATCCACGGGGGATGGAGGGGCGGCAGGGGAAGGCTCGGGGTCTTGTCCTGGCTCTGCCCTTCACCTGCGGGCTGCTGGGCCTGCCTTGCCCACTGCGTGGGTCCCTGGGTTCTGTGGATGGGGCAGTCGTGGTGCTAGGAGGCGTCCCTAGGCCAGCAGACAAGATGCATTTGGCAGGGTGTGGCCTGGGGGGCAAGGAGAGCTCGGAGGGGCTGCCCGCTTGCCCTGTGCACGCGCCAGACTTCCTTCAGAAGTGAGTCGAGTTGGATTCTGGAAAGGCCAAGGCTGTGCGAGGACCCAGGCCAGTGCCGTGGCTGTGCCTGCAGGAGCCTGTCCTGTTCCTCCCTTGACAGCAGAGGGGGCCCGGGGTCTGGAGGGAGGCTGAGGGGCGTGATAGTTGGGACCCCAAGGTAAGAGCCACGATGGAAAGGTACTTGGAGGGAATGAATCTCTATTTCCTGGCCGCTAAACTACCTGAGGTAACAAGCGATTTTCCCTGAAACGATCGTAACCGCGTTTCAGGAGCCTGTGATGTGTGTTTAACAAGATCCTTCCTGCTGGGAGCTCTTCTGGGTGTTTCCAGTTTCCGTGGAAGCTGGTAGAATGGGCGTGTGCAGGGTCCCCGCCCTGCAGTTGGGAAGGCCTGGGCTGCAGTGGGATTTCACAGTTCATTGCGTAGAGTGAACTTTTTTTAATTTTTATTGGTTTTTGAGAGGCATCAAGTTTTAAAATTTTTATGTAAAGTTTATATACAGTAAAACGCACTTTTAGCATGTGGTTCTGCACAAGTTTTGAAGATCAAGGTGTAACCACATGGTTGCAGAATAATTCCATCGGCAAAGGAAATTCCCCTGTGCCCCATCCCTACTCCCAGCCCCTGGCCACACTTTTGACAGTTGGAAAATGGCCTGAGAGGTTTGTGATTGGTAGATGTTCGTGTGAGGGGCCAGGAAGTTCTGGACATTTGTGATACCCAAGGATTGCACGTGGATCATTGGGTGCTCTGGTCACAGGACATGGACTTGCCTGGGTACCCCCACCCCACCCCGCACCCGCAGGAATACTTGAGACTTACGGACCTTAGCTCATGCCAGACAGGTTGGACCAAAAGCCAGTCCCTGCGGTCTGTCTTGTCTGCCTCATTAAACCACCAGCGTCCCCCACAGAGCCCCCACCCCGAGAGCAGGCAGTTCTGGGCTCACACTCGCAGGCCTTGGTGCATCTAAGGCCATTCTCCCTGGGCTCCCCGGGGACACACACACAACAGCTGCCTCTCCACACAGTGTCCCGCCAGCCCCTCTTGGAAGGTGCCTGAGAACAGGTGCCTCTCCGTCTGCCACAGCCGCTGGCTTCAGGTCCAGTGGGACTGTGAGTGACCACCAGGCCACTGGCAGCTTCCTCCTTTCTGCATGGGGAAGTGGCTTTGGAGAGAGCCAGGCGGTGTGCTGCCATACGCTGTTCTGTGCTCTTGTGACCCTGGGCGGCCTGGGTTGGTTGGGGGCCCTTTGGTCTCCGCTTGTTTTCCGGAACGTAGAGGCCAGCCAGGCCAGCCACTATTTTGTGGTCAAGGACGGTGGTTTGTAGAAAGCCCAGAGGAACCAGAGAGCTCTTCTGGTGGGGAAGGCCGGGCACAGTGTGGCACCAGGGGCAAGCGCCCCACCCCGGAGTCAGAGTCCTGGGTGTGTGAAACAGGACCCTAGTTCCTCTGCCACAGGGGAGGTGTTTAATGGGGAGGTGCCGGATGCTCTTGGCCCAGAGCAGGTGCTCGCAAGTAGTCCCAGTTGCACTCTGGGTTTTAAGCTTCAATTGACTCACTTTCTTCAGTTTTTAATATTCTCTTATTTCCGTTCAGTTGGGGGAAACTTTGTGAAATGAGTCTTGGACTCTTTTCAGTTGTTAACTGGGGATCACTGCATTTATTAATGTTCTGGCTGTTTCTGGAAATGTCCTTTCCGTGCTCATTATTTGTCCCCCATCTTAATCAGTCAGGCCGCCTGCGCAGGTGGAAGCCTTAATCACAGTGATTGGCCGGCCCTGACTGGCGCCGGGTGATCAGGGCGCATCTCGTGTGTGCATTTGCCATAGGAGAAAGCCTTTTGAAGTCTGGAGCCCAGATTAAACGTGACCTTGCTCCCTGGCCTGAGATGAATGTCTGAGCATCCTTGGCTTCTTTGGAGTGGTCTGAACTGCCTGGCATCACGTGTGGTGGAAACACAGACTACGGGACAGAGCTTACTGGATTTTGGGGGCTTCCCGGTGTGAGCTTGGGGTTAGTAGCTGCAAGGTAGCACCGGAGAGTGTCCTTGGAAGGGTTCAGGGGCCGAGGGACAAGGGCTGATGGAAGTGGCGTGCTGGACCCTGAGCAGAAACCTCGAATGCGTGTGGCCCCCAGTCTCCTTTCAGGCAGTTTTTGGGGTGAGCATTTCCGTGGCCTTGGGAGGACACGGCAGGCCCTGCCCACGTGAGGTTCTGGGGCTCCGCCAGCAAAGCCACTACCGCGACAGTAGTTCCCAAGCCATCCTCAGCCAGCCAAAAAGTTCGCCTGCGTGTGGAATTTATTATGGGAAAAGCCGAATGCTGAATTTAAACGTAAAGGACTTTCAGAGGCGATGGATATGTTTACTATTTTGATTGTGGTGATGGTTTCATGAGTGTGTGCGTTTGTCCAAACCTGTGTACATCAGCTATGCGCGGTCTTTTTGTGTATCAACTGTGCCTCCATAAAGCTGTTTAAAAAATAAATACAAGGGAGGAAAGTGCTTTAGTGTCTTGAAAGGCATCTATAAGCATATTAAGTACTTCCCTCCCCAACAATGAGAGCAATCTGTGGACCGTTTCACACGGTCACAAGGTCAGCTGCAGCCCCTTCTCTGTGTGCTGTGCCGCTGTGAGCACAGTAGGGTGGTGTCCCTGACAGTGGGGGGCCTTCCCAATACACTCCGTGAGTTCCACCCCACCTCCACACTGGGTGGGGAAGTCGCTTCCCCTGGGTGGGTCCTAAAATTCCAGCTGACTTGGAAGTAGTTGACAACCCCCCAGCTGTGGGTGTTCTGTGAGGTGAGTAGCTTTCTATCATGTGCCCAGTTTCGAGAAAAACAAGGAAAAGTCTCGGTGTGTACATTATGAAATCATTGTTTGAAAGTTAGCCACTTAAGAAATGCCTCTGCCTTCATTCAGGAATACTAGAAATACATTAATTTGGCGGAGTAATAACGATAGTGCTGTTATTTGAGTGCCAGGAATGTGCCAAGCAAGGGAGAGGATGGAAATGGATTGGTGGATCCACAGTAGCGGTGGCTAATGGGCCTCTCCCGGGTTGGGGGCACTGCCGCTCAGCTCTGGGATGACAGCTGCTGTCCGGCAATTCAGGCAATTCCAGCCTGGTCCTGGCTGGAAAACTTACATTTTTGTTTTACATTTCGGTAGTGGTTTGCTGGTCTGAATTTTTTTTTTTTTTAACCTTTTGGTTTGGAGAAATTTTCTCTTTGGTTATGGTAATTATCCTTTCCTGATATGTAAATTGATTACAGCGGGCTCTTTCTAGTTTTGCACATTTGATTATCCACAAGCCTCCTTCTGCCTCTTGTTTCAACTTATTTTTAGCAGTCCTTGAAACCTCAGTTTGAGACTGTCCATCTTCTGCTGTTTCTGATCTGCCGAAGGTCATTTTCATCAGCCCCATCAAATGATGCGTTTCAAGTAAAACGCAGCGTTTCAAACAGTTCCCACCAGTTGCCTTTCAGGTGTTATTGTGGTAGGGAAAGGACCTGCTGCCGGGGACCTGGGTCTACTTGGGATTGTCTCAAAGTACCGAGCTTTGCCCTTTGATCTGGTTAGCTCTAGCAGGAGTGGAGTGAACTTGACCGGCAGCTCCAGCAGCACTGAGATTATAAGGGATTGAGGTGAACGAGGCTCTGGCATTGACACCAGCCTAGCCCAGGTAGGAGGAGGAGCTATCCCAAAGGTGTTTGCCCAGGGCTTTGAGGGTAGTTTGCTCCAGATGAAATTAATGCTGTGGTTGTTTCTAAAAGCATCCCTGGCTCTCTCTGTCTCTCTCTCTCTCTGTCTCTCTCTTTTTTTTTTTTTGCCCTGGCTTTATTTTTGAAGCTGATAGCCAATGTGGGTTTTTTTTTTTAATTTGAGTAGCATGGCTGGTTTTGGGGGTGCAGAGGTATTCCTTACGAGGCCCCCTGGGGAGTCCTCTGCATCTGAATCTTCTCAGTGGACTCCGGATGTTTTCTGAGCCTTACCTCAGTAAGAATAAAAACATTTTTGGTGCTTGATTTGATTTGTTTGCTAGAAGATTAGTACAAAAGCAGGAAGGAACAAGAATGTGGTAGAGGTGATTGCTAGAGACTAGCAGAAGGTTATTTATGGATTTTTGCTGACAGTCCTTGTTTAAAGGAATTCCTTGTGAGATTTATGAAGCCTTTCCAATTTATTGTCTTTCCAAGTAAGGTAAGCAAATAAATAAGTTATTCTATTTTATTATAAACACAGCCAGTGTAAAATTAAAAATAAGAGGAAATGGGGCTCCATTTTTCCAGCCGAGTGTGTTTTAGGAATTTGGAAAGCATCTTGGAAAGGTTTTTGTTTGGTTTTTGGCTCAAGCACATTGTGCGTTTAAAAGATAAAGTCTGACCCTTGATGTTGTGTGTGCAGGTCACCCTCCTTGAGGCAGCTGGCTGCAGCCCTGGCAGGACTGACAAGACCGTGGGGACAGAGTCCTGGGATGTTGAGGACCAGCCCACTGTAGTCACCAGGGAAACAAGGCTGAGGGGTTCCTGGGACTCTGCTCTGGGTTTGGTCACAGCCACTGTGCCCAGAAGGGACACTGTCTTCATAGGCCCATGTGCTGGCCTTGTGTAAAAAAGGAACCCATTCTGATCGAATTAACTGTTCCCCGCGTCTTCCTATCTTCTTGATTTCTTTGTCCCTTTATCTTTTTAAATTCCTTCTCTGAAGTTGTTGGTGCTTTTTGATATCATGGTGAATTGTGATCTCTGTGACATAAGTGTGTGAATATCCAGGTGTGAAATTTGATTTTTAGGTAAAGAATCAGTAGGAATTTGAGACCTTGTAATAATGAACATCTTGTTTCCTGGTGGGTGGGGCGAGTGTGGTGACCCTAACTGAGCTCTGCCAGCTCGGAGCCCAGGGCAGCTCCTGGCTCTTTCAAGGCCATGGCCAGCACCTTCAGGGAACATCCTCTTACCATTTGGGGAGAATTTTTTATATGTCTGTGCTTCTAGATGTCCCTGGACTAGCGAAGCTGTTTTGGGGGGATTAATAGTCGGTGTTTTGGATGGTTCACGTCGTAGGTGCACACTGAGGTTTAATGAGTTGCGTTTTCTGCAGGGATTTATTCTAGGAGCAAATCAGACCTAAGTAGGGGAGACTTGGAAGGTGCTGAGGGCATAATTCCTGCAGGAATGGGCTCCGTGGGGTTCGTTTTCTTGCTTGCCAACTTCTTGCCTTGTCCCTGGCTGACAAGCATGCTAAAGAGGTGGACCTTTCCTCAACTCAGAGCTAATGGGCCGTGGGGGGTGGCAGAACAGCTGTGCCGGGTAGCGGGATGACTTGAACATGCGTGACCTGGTCCAGCCTACAAGGAGCTGGCCACCCAGCCAGAGGGCAGTGGGTGGGCCTTGGGGCCCTGGAGGTCCCACCCACACCCCTGGGGGCTAGGGAACACCTCTAGAAGGAGGTGGACTGAGTTGTGAGCTCAAAGGGATGGGCCCACCTGGGTCGCTCCAGCCCCGTCCTTCTCATTCCTGTCTGGACCTGGGGAGCTTCGGGAGAAGGTCTCGGCCTAGCGTCAGGTTGAGTCGATGGTCTACGGTGGGGCCTCCAGTCATTTTAAAAGCTCCCAGCTGATTCCAGTGGACAACTGGGTGGGGCACAAGCAGCTGGCACCCCTCAGCTGAGGCCGCTTGCCCCTCCTGCCCATGGGCCGGAAGCCACGGCGCAGAGAATCAGGCAAACGCTGACTTCCCGCCCCACAGACTGGGAGCAGGAGCGGGGGCAGAGGACAGGAGGCTGCCCTGGGAGACCCAGCGCCTCAAACACGCACCTGACAGGACAGAAGTGCCCCACTGCGGGTCCAGGTGGGAGAGCAGCACTGGGGCCACGTGGTGAGGTTGCCCAGAGCTGCACACTGAGGAGCGTCCCATCAACAGGTGAGGGTCAGGTTTCAGGGCTGTTTGATTTCATCAGAAACATTAAGTGGAATTAGCTTTGTAGGACCCGGGGCCTCTGTGATGGGGTGGCTGCTGGGTGCCATCCACTTCAGGGCTCTGCCTGTTAGAGAAGGCGAGCTGGGAGCGCCCGGGAGTCTTCCTGCCTTGGCCGGGGTGTAGCTGGGAGCAGCTGTTGCCAGGGAAGCAAAGCTGTAGGGCTCAGGCCCGTGCTCCTCCTGGGGCTTCCTGCCTGGGTTGGGGTCGGGGGGGGGGGGGGGGGGGGGGGGGGGGGGGGGGAGGATTAGGTGTGCACTTTTATAGGAAAAGAATCTTGCTTTCCACAGTGTCTCCAAGGAGTCTGAGAGCTTGCCTTGTTCAGAGCCCTGGGGTGGGAACCCTTGGCCCACAAAGGTGGGGCTGGGGGTATTTTGTGGATAGGAGGGGAAAGGGCAGGGCTGGGGCTCAGGGGAATAAAGGAAGCCCTGGAGGAGTTAATGGGAGTTGTCTTGTTTATGAGTGGTTGGGCTTTTGTGGCAGGTGGGATTGGGAGCTTGGTTTCTCCCCAGGGGTGTTCCTAGGTGGGAGGAAATAGACACTTAGTCGTGATGTCTGGACCAAGAGAAGGCTCCACTCTAGCTGGGCACAGTGGGTGTGTGCTGCTGTCCTAGCTGCTGCTCATGCACGGGAAAGGGTGTGAGGTTCCGAAAATCAAATAAATAAGATCCTGGGTGATTGGCTGTTGGGACGAACTTGGGGTTTAATAAGGTTGAGGGCTCAGGGGAGCTGACTGGCGGACTGGGCTGGGGGCTTGGTGGAGCGGGGAGAGCTGTGCCCCACTTGGTTTTCAGTTTGGGAAGGGGTCGAGGGCAAAGTCTGGAGGAAGCCCCAGCCCCACTCATCTGGTGCTAGTGACAGGTTCCCTTCCTTGAGCACCTGCAGAGGTGGCACCCAGACTGCTAGGTGCTCCTCATGCCCCTGGGCTGGGCGCATGGGGCAGCTGTGGCGGGCAGCAGGAGAGGGGCAGGCTTGCCGTCATGGTTGTCCGCCCTTTGTGGGCTTTGGTCGGTCCTGCCCGGCAGGACTCTGTTCTCTCCAGCAGTTAATGGGACCAGTAGGATTGTGGCCCCTGCCTGGGATTCAGAACTAGAACTGTGCTGTGAGGGCCCCTCGCCCCCTAGGTAAAGGGAAGGCGGGAAGCAGAGGGTCCCAAGTTCCCCGCCAGGAAGCTTCTGCTGATCTTCTCCTGCCATGTTGCCTCTGCCAAACAGGTGGTAGGTGGACCTGTGGGTGTGCTGGAGTTGGCCCAGGTTTGAATCTGCTTTTCTGGCTGTGGACTCTGGCATGAGGCCCTCAGCCTCAGTCTCTCCACCTTTGAGTTGGGAATGAAAACAATTACTTGATGGTATGGCTGTTGGTCATGGGTTTGTTAAAGGCCATTTATATGTGGTCATCGGCACGCCTTAATTTCTGCCTCCTGCACACAACAAATAGCTGAGGCTCCAGGACATGTCTTTTGAATGTTTGCATTTGTTCTTTCTGATCTTGTGCTTTCAAAATCTGAACTGCAGTTTTTTTGTTTCTTGCTTAATATCATACCTGTGAAGTCTTCAATGCCCTTTTTATGCATTTCTTTTTAGAAGCAAACTATCAGTCATGCAAAAACTGCTCCAGTCTAGGAGCCAGTGGCCAGGAGTTGCCTGCCAGACACATGGGATTCAGTCACTCGCGCGCCGATTCCCACACACGGGGCTCAGTAGGAATGAGGCACTTGCTGTCCCCAAGGAGCTCACAGCGTAGAGGAGAGATGGGCTACTTCTGTTTTAGGGAAGTTATTAGGCTTTGGGATGATTGCTAAAAACAGCTTGATTAAATTTGTTCATGTTGGTTTGTTATTTCCAAGGCAAAAACTGTCATTTCAAAAGACCAGTTCGGTCTTTTCGTAGTGATTTAGGGTTTACAGTCGTGTTTAAATGTGTTCTAATTACACCCTCCCAAGGTCTCTGTTTTCAGATGGAGAAAACAAAGGGCTCAGATTAAATGACCTCTGGGAAGAGGAGGCCCTGCCCACATTCCTGTTCTGCGAGTACCCTGCTGAGCTTGGATTATTAATGCAAGTCCCTTTCCCCAGGTTTGGAGTATCTGGCCTGGGGATCATTGCACCCTTGGGTTCACTCCTACTTTGTTAAATTCTTTGGGATTTTTAACTTGGGTGGTACCACTTTCAGAGTGACGAAGGGATTGAAACACAGATTAGGGGACCCTGGAGGAGTCTGGGCCTGCCTCTGCTCCTCCTGCCACCCCTAGCTACTTCCCAGCATTCAGCATTTGATGCTGAAACCATGCCGAGATGGATGGTCTGGGCAAGAGATTGACAGGAATGTACGTGTCATCCTCTGTGGTACATCACTCATCTGCTGTAGCCACACACCAGACACATGGTGTCAGAACGTGCCTGGCGGTTTGAGTGGGATTGAGGGGTCCAGAGCTCTCCCTGCTGCTTTGCCCCCAGTCGGAGCTTTCTATGGCAAGCAAGTTGGGGCCAAGTTCAGATAGATACGTGGGCCATGCCGCAGACCCTTCCAGCTGAGTCATCCGTTTGGATTTCTCTCTCCCTGTGATATCTGTCACTTGTTGCAGAGTTTGTTTTCTGGGACTGTCATTCTAAGCATCGTTTTTGCACCCTACCATTAAAATTTTTAGAATGTTTGCTTGATTTGTGTTTATTGAAACTAAATTCATTAGAATGATGTGAAAATAACGCTCAACTGTTTACCAAATCGGATTCTTAGTTTTGATAGTACATCATCTGCTCTCACTTGAATGTCGTGGAATTTGTTGGGAAAGTGTCATGCAGATGAAAACCCATATTTTAGTGGGGTTTTTATTCAAATGAGTTTATAAGAATATTATATCTCTAAGGTGCTTGATTTGCCGTTTGAATCAGAATCTGTACGGATGTGAGAATATCGGGGCTTGGGTTGGTCTTCGAGAGTGCTCGGATGTGCCGAGAGACAGCTGTTGGGGATCCTGACCCTCTTCCAGCTGCTGAGTCAGAGGCTAGTTGGAAACCCCCCTGTCTCCCAACTGTGGGCGCCTCACCAGCTGTCCACTGTGGCAAGCCACCCGACCTTGGGAGCGCCAGGTCTGTCCGTGTCTCTGAAGTGGTGATTCCTGTGTTTCTCACAGGCTTATTGGAAGACTTCATTGAAAGCACCGTGTTTCATTGGTTTTCAACACTTTAACATCTCAAGAATCAAGTTGTGTCATGAAATTGATTGCATGCCATAGTTTAGTTGACAGCATTTTTTCTTTCTTAGTGGTTTTTACAGTGATGCTGGTCTCGGGTTTGATGGTATCTTAGACGTGTTGGACATGAAAGTGTTTTGCAAACTAAAGTTTTAGGGTTTGGCAGGCATTTTTCAACAAAAGGACAGTTGCTCAACTTTTTAATTGGTCAGTAAAATTCCAGTTGTGATCAGATAATTTAACAGATGCATTTCTAGAGTTGTTGGTCTCTCTTTTCTGATTTGGTTCAGTGGTCACATAACCCAGAATTCTTGTGCTCAGAGACCTAGGGCGCTGTGATTGCTTCCAAAATAAGTCTGGCCTGAGATGGAGACAGAAGGTGAGTGTGGTGGAGGTAGGTGACTAGACATCCACCAGAAGTCCGAGCTTCCCTTCCCTTCGTGGGGACTTATTGCTAGAGTGGCTGCTCAGCCACCACCCCAAGCAACTGTCAGAGGCCCCATGACAGCTCCTGCCAGTGGAACGTGGGTGGGAATATGTGTCACTTCCTGGCAGAAGTAATTAAGAAACAAGTGTGCATTGCCCACCAGTTTTTCTTCTCTGGACTGTCAGCTGGATGTGGAAAATCCAGCAGGGAATGCCTACGTGCTGGGCATCCTGGGTCCCTGAGTCATTCGTGGAGCAGAGTTGCCCACACATCAGGAAAACTAGCCTGATCTTTTTGTGATGCGGAAATTAACTTCAGTTGTGTTGAGCTGTTACACAATTTTAGCTTTGTTAAAGCAGTTAGCGTTAGAATAGCTAATAGAGTGAGACTGGGTAGTTGATTAACTTAATAGCCACAACCAGTTCCTGCCCCTCTCCTGGTCTCACACTCTGCTTGGGTAAAAGGCGGCACCTTCTTCCATTCACGACCTCGTGGCTTTCATGCCTTCATTCATTCGTGTCCATGCATTCACTGGGTCCTGTAGATTCTGTCCCTTCCTTTTGTCCCTTGTTTGAGGGGGTTCACAGCTACCAAATGACACTTTGGTTTCAGCTAAGTGTCCCTGAAAGTCGTTTGGATGACTTTGGAGACGTTTAGAAGCAAGCCTTGGGTTATAAAATTGTAGCAGCAATGATCTGGCGTGGTGTGGTAGCCACAAAAGTGCTCCTCTCTGATCTACTTCTGGGAATGTCATTGGTGGCCCCAGCTGCTGCATTCTGAATCCCCTGGAATCTTCCAGCATGCGTTCACTGACAGTCTGTGCTCCCACGGGCTGCTGCAGGCCAGGGATGGCAGGTTAAGATTCCTCCTGCCGGACTCCTTCCTTCCCCGCCACCTCTGCAGATGGGACTTCATCTGCATCTGTGGTCAGACCTGCGTCTACCTCTGGCTCCCCAAGAAGTCTCTTCCAGGGCTGATCTGGTCTTGGCGTCCGTTTCTGGAGGACCTGAGCTAACACACGTTGTATTTAAAATAAAGTGGATTAGAGGGACAAGAATGTCCTTCAGTTTGGACAGAAAGCCATTTATTCTCCCAGGTTGCAGTTTGCCTCTAAAATGAGGGGACTGTGCGTGGCAGTTTTCTGGGACCTGTCCGGATCAAAGAGATCTTAGGGTTCTGCCAAGGACTGTAGTTCTGTTACTCTTGCCTTACGGTACGGTGAATCTCTAAATGTGCTTTCATCGTAGCTTCCCCGCCTTCTGTGTGAAGCATCAGTAATGAAAATGGAGCGGATGCTGCATTGATCTTTTCCAGTGTCCACGCACTATATTTTAACTGGGAAGTTGCATGCATTTTCTATACTTAATACTTTAAAAGCCTCTCGGGCACTCTTGAGAGGCTCGTAAGTGCAGCCCGTGTGTGACTTGTGCTGGGAATGCAACTTCAGATTGAGAAGTCCCACTTTTATAGGACGCCGCATTTAACGGCAGCTGTGTTAAAGTCACATGGCATTTAGCAGCGTGTTTCCAAATGGGCTTGTGGTAATCATTTTGCTCTTTGGGAGGTGTCTGTGGCCAAAGGCTGCACTGCCCCTGAAGAGGCTTGGGGAGGGGCAACCAAAACCCTGTGGGCTGTACTGGGGTTCTTTCCCCTGCCTCCAAGCCCTATGGAACTTGCAAGCTGCAGATGTCATTGTCCTGGGGGTTTATTCCCACAGGGGCCCTTTTCCTGTGCAGGGTCCTCCTGTTTTATCAGGCTACGTTGACACAATCCTAGCCGTGTTGGGATTCGTAGATCTGTTCACAGAAGAGCATGTGGCTTTGTTGTGTGCTGCTGGCAGACTTGAGTTTGGAGTGGTTATTCTGTGCCTCTGGGTCCTTGGCCCTCGCAGGTGTTTCTGGGGTCCTCATTCCAGAGACGGGCCACCTGTGAACTGATGTGAGTCAAGGGTTCCTCAAAGGGTTTGGAGTATCTTTTGGAAGGTTATCGTGGCATTGTTTTCAGTCCCTTGTTCTGAACGTCAGGGAAGTGGACCTAAGGGACAAGGAGCACCCCCCACCTGGGTTCAGCAGGTGACACTGCTCCCTCCAGCTCCACGTGGCATCATTTCTCGGCTGCATTTCAGACCTGCACTTGCTGAGCCCTCTGGCGTGTATCTCGTTACTGAACCTCGGCTTGTTGTGGGAGGTAAAACTTGGGGGAAGTGTTGAGGGGATGACTGGAAAAAGGGGCCTATGATGTAAAACAAAATGCATGATCTTAGCGTGCTGTTTGATTCGTTCTGACACTCACAACACCTGTGTACCCCAGGCCCCTACCAGGAACACACCGGAGTGTCCTCTTGTAGCCCTTGGCAGGATGTGCCCACTCTCACCTCCCTGACGACATCAGGAAACCATTGGTTTTTCTCCCCACCAACATGATTATCTAGAATTTCAGACAATATTGTATGCTACAGGTGCATACGTGTATTATACGTAGCATGTATATATACAATATAATGTGTGTGTAATTATACCATACGTACCTTTTTGTACAAAGCGTTTTTCACTCCCCATAATGTTTTTGAGATTTTTAAAAAATGTTTTGGCCCAAATCGGCCACTTGTCCCTTTTTATTTCTGAGTAGTATTCCGCTGAATGAACCCGCTGCAGTTTCTGCGCCGTTCACCTGTTGATGAGCACCTGGGCTGTTTCCAGCTTTTGGCTATTCTGAATAAAGCTGCTGTGAACTATTCTGGTACATGTCTTTTTGTGGACATATGATTTCATGTCTCTTGGGTAAGTTCCTAGAAATGGAATTGCTGGGTCATGGAGTAGGTGTATGTTTAGTCTTACAAAGTGGTTATAACATTTTATACCGATCACGTATGGAAGTCGGAGCTATTTTTTAAACCGCTTAACAGAATGCTGGCTTTCTGCTTGGGTGGTGCGGTGGGGTGGGAGTGTGAGTGGGTGGGGGTCGTCCTATTAGGGAGGTGGGAGCCTGCATTGTTCTGTTGGGGGTGGGCTGCAGAGCTCCCCTGCTTGGTAGATGTACCCACACCCTCCTTGCTAGGAAGGGCCTGGGTCTTGGGTTTCCCTGGATATTTAGAACAGTCATTGATACCCCGACCCTCACACCAGGCCTCTCCCTCCAAAACACCACACTTTCTGAAGCTCCACACAAAGAATTCAAGAGTGAGGGGTGTGGACTTTGGTGACTGGTGTGTTCCTGGTTCTTGTTAGCATCTGTGCCCGCTGCTTTGCATTCATGGGGGACAGAAGTTGATTTTTGGAGCCTGCTGATGGCCACGCAGAAGCACGTGCATTTCTATTTTGCTTGGGTGTGAGAACACTTGGCTAAGTAGGTATTCTAGACAGTTGCCTCCAGAGCAGCCTCACGGTGACCTGGGCCATCCGAGAACCCAGTGTGTGGGCATGCTAGCTGCCCTGCCGCCAGCTTTTCCAAGTCTCTGGGGCCATTGCTTTCAGAGGCATGTTTTATAGGGCTACTAGAGTGTCCTGTTAAGTAGATTCCATTTTACTTATTTATATCCTACCTCTTTCAAGAAAGTACTTGAGGATTCAAAAAAAAAAAAAAAAATAAGATGCTGTAAGAAGGGATGGGATTTGGGGAGGGCGTGTTGAGGGACAGTTTAGGGGAAGCCATTCTGTGGAGGGCCATTCTAGGGATGTATTTGATTTGGGGGTAGAATTAAAAATCCCCTAAGGACTGGGTCAACTCATACAGGTCCGTTCTCTCATAAAAAATCACTGATCTCGGCTGGGCCTTTCATAGCTCTTTGAGAGCAGACGGTTGGAGCTTTACTTTCCACCCAGGAACTGATGCGCGGGGACGGCCGCGGTGGGATGACCCGCTGGCCTCTGAGCCGTGGGGGAGGGCAGACGTAGAGACAAGGCCTGGTTGGCTCCGGTGACAGAGGCTTGGAGTTGGAGCAGGGACTGGGTTTCTTCTGGTTGGTGACAGAGACTGCAAGGGGTGAGGTGGCGCTGAGCGGGCTTGTGGGTGCGCTGAGTGGGAGGGGCAGGTGGAGCAGGCGGCAGAGCGTCTAGAAGGCGGGTGTGACAGCGAGGAATGGGCTGAAGGAATTGATCCCAACGGGGTTCGGGCAGGGCTGCAGTCCACCCCCCTCCGTGCCTGCGTCTCAGCGCTCAGCCGTTTCCTGTTTGAACTTCTGAGGACAAGGTTATGTCTCATGATCTTCCAGCTTTCCTCACTCAGTAGCACCTGGCTCGTAGTGCAGTGCTGGCGTGGACTGAGTAGAGTTGGGGGGGGCGGTGCAGCCGGCGAGACGTGGCAGCTGAGAAAGGGCTGTTGGCTTTGACTGTCAGAAGTCCAACATGTGGAAAATGCACGTATGAGCGTGTGTGGAAATATGTAAATGCATATATATATCTATATATATAGAGAGAGAGAGATGTGCGTATATGAGGCAATGAGCAGAATAAAATCTCGATAGTGACATCAAATAAAGGAATGTTGGCGCCTGGGAGAAGAGACAATTGCTTTTGCCGGGCCGGGGCTGGGGAGGTGGGAGCGCATCATGCATTAACAGGGAAGGAACAAGGACGTGGCTTCACTGATCGGTGGACCTGGCCCTGCCATGTATTTCGGCTCATCTGTCGCTTTCTGCCTCTGCTGTCTGCATCCTCAGATGTGCCACACCTCCATTTGCAGGGCTGGCCTCACGGATGGTTTCCTGGCCCTTCCCATACGTGCCCTGGGAGCAGGATTTGTCACCCAAGGAAGGGAATTTGCCTTAACCTAAAGAGAGAGGTTCCCTTTATATGACTTCTTTGCCACACTCTTGATTTAAGCCCCAGTAACTTTTGAGAGTTGGCTTTGGTACTTAAGTTCCATGACTGCCTATTTTTAAGTGGAATTAGAATTTAAGATAGAGACTCATGGTAACCTCATCTGAGAGGCTAACTGACGGGTCTGCGGTCACACCATGGGACAAGGCAAGAAAGCACCCGCAGCCCAGGTTTCCCAACTCCCGCCCCTCCCAGGCTGCTCCTGCACTGAGGTCTGTTGAGTGTCTCCCCGAGCTGTGCAGGGCTGGGCCCTGGCCCCTCCCTTACCCTGCCCCACCCTGAGTGCAGCTTTCCCTTCCCAGGTAGCTGCTTTGGTTTGGGGCCAAGTAGGGCATATGATGTTCTTAGGATCACCCCCAAAGGTTAATTGGGGCTGAGAGGCTGACTTGCTCACGCTTCTTCAGCTTTGAGTGAAATACCAAGAGATTGGCAGTGGGCAGCCCCTGAGCTGTGGTTCTCTTTCTTAGATCTCAAGAGCTCTCGGTTCCCTTCGCTGTCATCTGGTTCCAGGATTACTCCAATGTCAGTCCCTAGTACAGGGTACAGCAGTTAGGAAGCATTTGCCTTCCCATTACTCTGATCACTCTGACAACTTATTTTTGGACGCTTGGTGTGCGACATGCTTATTACCCATGCTTAACTGACTTGAAGCCACTTGGTCTTTTTTTTTTTCCCTGAGCACTTATTTGCTGGGTGCTAAGAAGGCAGCACCAGGCTGTACTTGGCTTAAGTTCCAGTGGGAATGTTACTCATATTTGCTTTTTACAAAAAACAACACCTAGTACCTCCTAATTGGAAACAATGGAGAAGTAGACCATACTGTTTCCTTCAGTTTCCCAAACACTTGATGTTGACAAGGCCTGTTTTCCTGAAGTTGAGCCTTACAGGAGGTCTGGAGTGTAAGGCTTATCTGTCTCTCTAAGCGTTTTAGAAGAAAGATATATCTACGCTCTGTGTTTAAATATAGCACAGTGTTTGCTACCGGGATGGTGAATAAGCAATTGACTATGTAGGTCATTGACTTATGAGAATGAGTTTGGAGTTTTCTATGCATCTGATTAACACTATCTTACAATTGGGCTCTTGATGCTGTGCCAAAATTGGGTTACACAGAGTTCAGCGAGCCATCTGGGAGGGAGACTGGAAGAACCCTAAGAGGGATACCTCTGCACCCTTAAGGTGTTGGGAGCGAGACTTGGTGTGGAGCCCTGTGGTCACAGCCAGCAGCGGCTGAGATTGTGCTGGGGAGAGACAGGCCCGAGCGCGGCACTCCTGGGCAAAAACCCACCGGGAGGATGGGGGCAAAGGGCTGCACTTCATCGGGGTAAATGCCAGCGATGTATTTTAATATATTCTCAATTCAGAGCGCACTATTTGGAACTGCATATTTAAAAGGAAACTGCCATCCCCTTTTGAAGGTATGTGACATTTAAAAGATCTATAGCAGAAGATTGGTTTGACAGCTTCAAATTATAATTGAAAGAGTTTTTCTTTTAAAAAAGAAAATGATTACTTCTATTTTAAATGTCATCACAAAGACATAAACATGTTTAATCAAATTATATATTTAATTTATGTAGAATGTGATTTTTTTATTCATGTGGAAGAGTCCCTGGGTTTGTGGGTTTTTTTGTTGTTTTTTTTGTATTTTTTAGCAGCTTTGAAACTGAGCAGTGTTGGTGATTTGAAAGTGGTTCAGCTCTTTGAGTCAATGGCTATTTAAGTGTTTATAGAATCTGAAAAAAAGAATACTATTATTGAAATTTTTTTTATCTACGCGCGTGTACCTAGTGGTACATTCTCGGGGGAGGAAGGTACTTTCGTTACTGTTGCCGAGAGAGTAAGGAGACACTCCCTTCGAATGAACTGGGGAAAAAAGCATAACCCTGAAGATAATAAAGGCGGAAACGGCAAAGATGCTCCTGTAATTTTCTTCTTTTGGATTCTTTGAATCAGCAGGGAGCTACTGGGAGTGCGAGCAGTGAGTGTGCCAGCTCTCCTTAAAAGGGAGGCCACGGGGGAGCTGGGGACAGACACAGTGCCACAAAGACCTTTCGCTTGATACAAAAGGCCGGTGTGGCATTGGAGGCCAGCAGCAAGGCTGCCGGAGAAGCAGGGCGTAGCTCTGGGTCTTGCCCGACCCTGGCGATCTGCTAGCACGCTCCAGCTCCAGAACTTTCTTTGAGCTGGGTGTTGGAAGGCAGCCAGCCCAGCGTACAACCCCGTGTGTCAGCTGGGGACAGTCTTGGTCTTGGCCTGTTCCCGCCTGCTGCCTGCAGTTTCGATTTAGCCAGGCTGCGTCAGCGAGTGCAGGAGTCGTCAGCGAGTGCAGGAGTCGTTGCTCGCCAGAGTGGCCCACTTGCCCAGTACTGAGCCACTCCAGGGGCTGGTTTTCTCTGTCCCCTTGGGGCTGCTCCACCAGGGCAGGCGCCCTCTGTCGGGGCGACCTGGGGATCCCTGGGCGGCTGGTAGCACCTGGGAGAGAGCAAGCCAGTCAGTCCTGCTGACGCGTGCAAGGAAGTGCCAGTGTCTCTGCCAGCTCCAGCAGGAGAAGGTCAGGGCTCAGGAACTGGGAGCCGTGGCTCTTCGAGAGATGGGACGCTCTCCTAGGCCCCTGGGAGCCGGAGGACACCAGCCCCAGTTCAGTGCCTACGTAGTGTCAGCAGAGCTGGCTCATCATGGCCCCTTCTCATAAGCACCGATCCCTTTAAAAAGGAAGGAATTGCCCCACTTACTGGTCAGCGTGAGCCAGACTACACACACACACAAACAAAAAACCAAAAATAGGGCAAACCTGTGTTATTTTTAAAATTAAACTTCTTATTTTAAAGTAATGGTAGAGTGTCATGCAGTTTTAAGACAAGTAATGCAGGGAGATCCCACGAACCTCTTCCTAGTCTCTGCCAGTGGTAGCATCATGCGAAACTATAGCAACACTAACGCAGCCAGGAAATTGGTGTTGGTGCAATCCATGGCACCAACACTGAAGAGCAGTGTTGCATACGCTCCTTTGGGTGTGTGTTTAGTTCTGTGCAGTTCATCACACGTGCAGGTTCCTGCATGCACCACCCCAAGAACACCCCCGCCACCGTCTTGCCCTCTTATAGCCACATCCCTGTCAGGTGGCCAGTACGGTCCCCTGCTGTCACACACGGCTCATGCACGTGGTTATACATGGGACTGACCAGCTTCCAAGAACCAGCTCAAAGACAGTTCTGGAGTTGGAGTGTCCTGCCCCCTTCCTGGTCTCTAAGCCTGGCAGCCACTAATCTCTTCTCCATCTTTATCATTTTGTCATTTAAGAATGTTATATAAATGGAATCATACAGCGTGTAGCCTCTGGGGATTGGATTTTTTCACTCAACTTAATTCCCTCTGAGAGTCATTGAAGTTGCTGCATGTATCACTGGTTTGTTTCTGTGTATTGACTCCAAAGATTTTTGACCCAGTCTTAGACCAGCACACCCGGTAAGAGGACCCGTCATGGAAACCTGGGAGTTACGAGACCCTGGCTTGCTTCGCGTTGGTGGAGCTGGGCATCTCCACGGCTTCCACGTACCTCGTCTCATTTCTCAGCAGTTGTCCATGCGGTGATGTTCGGAGTAACTTCTGTACCACGGTAGTTGGGCTGGTTTTGGAAACCAGCACTAAGAGCCCCCTTCACCTTGCAGGTTTTTTCATCTGTGTTGGGAGTTTTTGCACAGTGCACTTTGACCGAAATGTGTGCAGCAACAACACTTGAGATAAAGGACTGTTGTGTTCCGAGGTTTTGTTTATTGGCCCTCATCTCCGGGAATGATAGATGAGGCAGGGGCTCAATGCCCTGAGCAAGGTAAAGCGGTGCCAGCACGGTTTCTCTAGGAGGAAGCCCTGCACACCTACGTGGCTTTGGCATGCTTTAGTTAGAACTGTAGAATTATGAGTCCCGAGAATCTAATTTCACCGTGCAAATTTGGAGCTGTCATTCTTTCAGAGAGCACGCTTGGGTTGCATGATGAACGTGCGTATGTATGTGTATGTTCATCCGTGTGAGTGATAACAGCACTTGTGAACTGCTACCCTCGTGAACATCCATGCTAAAAGGTTGTGCTTTAGAAAACTAATGAGATGCAACTGAGTAATTACGTATGTGTGTAAGTTAGTTCAGCATCCCCATGTTAGTTACTTGATGCACATGAATCAACAGATAATATTTACATGCCTTTTTGGAACTCTGCAGTTCTTTTTTTCCCCTGAATCAAGATGGGTAAGCCAGCCCTGCTGCTGGTTGTAGGCAGTGCCGTTTGCTCTTTGGGGAGCCAGCCCTGGAAAATCACGGGGTGCTTGGGATGGGTTCACAGGCCTAGGGTGCGGTGGGACACGGGCCCATCTGGCCTTTGGCCTCTCTCTCCCTGTCCTGGAGTCCTCTGAGTAACAGGCGCAGTGTGTGCAGCCAGGACCACTGCACCTGCGTGGTCTGGACTCACTTCGGTCTGGTGTGAAGGTGCTGCTGTCCTGCTGTGGGCCTTTGGGGAGGCTTGCGCCACTGTGATGTGTTTCTAGCGGTGTGTTGGGGATGGGGAGTGGAAAGGACTGAATCGAGGCAGATTTCCCCTTTATTGCTGATGGGCTGGGGGACCTGGGCCTCAGTTTCCCCATTTCCGGTTGCTGCGGTACTCATTTGGCACTGCCATTCATTCTAAAAAATGAAATCTGTTGCTTCCAGGGGAAATATGTCATGACCCGTGGATTTACCCTTAGTTCAATCTTTGGGTACTTCATTTAAGTCTGTATTTGTAGAGTTTCTTGTATGCTTTTCTCTGTGACATATCTAGGCTTGCAAGTTTACTTTATTTACTTATTTTTACTTACTTTACTTACTTACTTGCAAGTTTACTTTATTTACTTACTTATTTTTGACAGAGTCTCACTGTCATCCCTGGCTGGAGTGTAGTGGCGTCAGCCTAGCTCACTGCAACCTCCAACTCCTGGGCTCAAGCGATCCTCCTGTCTCAGTCTCCAGTATCTGGGACTACAGGAGTGTGCCACCATGCCCGGCTAATTTTTTCTGTTTTTGGTAGAGATGGTGTCTCGCTCTTGCTCAGGCTGGTCTCAAACTCCTGACCTCGAGCGATCCTCCCACCTTGGCCTCCCAGAGGTAATGGATTTTTAGAAGTACAATCTCTGAAAAGTGAGGAGTAGTTTTATGTTGTAGGTATAGCAGCTGCTCCCTTTGAGGCAGCGATGGTCTTCATTTTAAATTTAAATCTTCCCCCAGTGGTGAGGTTTGGGGTTCTTAATTTTGAAAGAAAATAGAACCCAATTTCCTTCAGGCCTTGTTTCTTTCCAGGGCTGTGGATTCTAGCCGTGTTCGCACTGCGGTTGTTACGTGATACAGCTAATATTTGGGTGTTTCCAGCGTGCCTGGCACCCTGCTGAGGGCTTTGCCTGTGCTTCCCGCCACAGCCCCCAAGGGAGGTCTAGGTGACCACACCCAGGGCTCCTCAAGGTGACCACACCCAGGGCTCCTCGGTGAGGAAGAGAAAGTGCGGGGGAGGTAACTTCCTGCTCGCCCAAAGCCTCACGCAGGCGCTCCTCACGTTGGTG
>VBSM01003144.1:4985068-4999462 GCA_008086735.1 Cheirogaleus medius
TTCTTTGTTTTCATGTATATTGTATTTTAAACATTTGCATGTGTACTGTGCAAAGCATTGGCAATAGAAAGAAAAAAGAAGCCCATGGCCTACTGGCACAAATGACAACAGACAGGGAATATAAGTTTAGTATCACAGTTAATTAAATATTTGATTCCTATTATGTTTGAGATGAATAAAATGTGATCAGAGTGTTTAACATTGAAGAGACTTGAAGGTGGGCAGGGTTTGTAACAGCCTGACTTCCAGAGCAGGGAAGGCGCTACAAAAGATACCTATGAGACGGGTTTTAAAGGGTGGATAGGAGTTTGCCAGACAAGCTCTGCCTCTCCCAAAGGATAGTTTCTTGGTTGTAGTAGATGCTTGTGTCATTATAGGCTTGGGACTGCTGAAAGGCTTGAGGCTGGGATGTCTATATCCTCACTCCTACTTCCTTAAATTGCAAGGTTTGCGTTACAACGGGGAGTGGGGGTGCGGCTGGGAATGAATTACTTCTTGACCTTGGGTACGTGGTAACCCCGACTGTGACCATGACCACCCTTTTCTGGAGTAGTTATTCTTCAGAATCCTTCCTGGTGTTGACTGGATTCTCGTTGTGAAGTAGGAGGTGGTTGTTGGAGGACTCGGGCTCTGCTTTGTTCAATTAAGTAGGTTCGGTGGTTCTTCATGACATGCTACATAATCGTGCCAGAGAACGCCTGTCGCAGGATTGGGTCCTAGGAGATGGGCCCCATTGCTAATTAAATGGGGAGAGAACCGTGTTAGGAATCTATAACTTCCTAAGATTTGCGTGGTTTGAAAACTAGAATGTGGCTGGGAAGCTGGTTACAGTAATTTCCTGCCTTTCTGTGTATTCATCTACCCTTCGAATCCTTGCTGGCTGGTCTGGTTGGAAACGGCCAGGGCTGGCTGCAGTGGTCCGTTTCTCTAAGGCGCACCCCTCTCCTTCCTCATGGGGCCTGAGAAAGGCTCCCTTACTCCGTGGACACGCCAGTTGCATAGCAACTCCAGTGCTGGAATTCTATCTTTTCCTCCTGGCTTAACCATAGAGAAGACACCTGGACATGCCTGCCACCCAGGTGTTTGCCTTCTCTCTCAGCCGCAGAAGGAGTAACTTCTGCCCACCCTCCTCACGGCTCTGTGTTTCTAGGAAGGGGTTCGGGTGACGTGGATGGTACCATATATTTCCTCTTTATTCTGTGTAGAGTAAAATAAATGTGAGTGCTGTTTAATGCATCACCTCATTTCATATTGCATTTGCCAAGAAAGTGCAATTTTATTGAACATTAGGATTGAATTCTTAACTGAGTAATCAATTTCAGTAGTAAGTTAAAATGCCTTCTATTAATGGACAACTGCAGCCGTTAATCAGAGTTACAGTAGATTAACAGTTGTCAGCATTTATGCTAATAGCACTTATAAACCATGGGCTTATGAATTGCACTTTATAATTCCATATTTCTCAAAACAGTTGGTAGTACTTTTTGCTTGAATGTATTGATTACTGTGTCCCTTTGCTTGCCTCTCGGAGCTGTAGAGAAAGCTAAATGACATTTTCACGGTGATGACACAATATCACCTTCTGGTTTTGCACACTTGGCTTTGTGTCAGAATAGATGGAAAGGGTTCATTTGTTCTGGTGCTCTACTGTTTAATTTGATCTGGTGTGTGACTAAAGCAAGACAAATAGTATTTTTAATGAAACCATTTAATAACCTCTGGTAGCTTAGAATCGAAGGCATTGGAAAAAATGCAATTAAAGGATGGCTAGATGTAAACAAAAAAAAAATCATTGCTTCAACTTCACTGACTCGATTCATTTTGCTTTCAGGGTTTCATCACCTTAAATGGTTTTGAACCAATGAAGCTGTATTTCCTTAAAAAGACGGACAGCCCATCGTGTGAACTATAGAGTTTGTGGACAGATTTATACTGGTGAGTGATTGTAAAATATCTCCAGGTAAAGTTCAGTTTTCTTAGATTCCCTTTGGAATGTGTTTTCAATTAGTTGATGACTATGGGTCGCCCACAGCCTCTGGATGTTTCACTGGGATGTCTAATAGCAGGACCATATTGATTGTCTTTCAATGAATTGCATCTGGTATTTTCATTTATCAAAAGCAAAATACATGTAATTAACTCTGAAGCAATATAGTTCAGTGTAAAGTGATTTTTGCTGCTGCTGCCGCTATAGAGATAAGTCAACAGAAATTATACTACAAGGAAACTCAAGTCAGAATGCAAATAGTGTTAGGACTTCTCGACGTATTAATTAAAAAGAATAAAAATGAATTAGAGAAATAGGCTCATGACACCCCAAGTCAGTCGTAAAATGGTAGATGGACGTCTTTGGAAAGAAAGCAGCTTGCTGATGCTGGCACCTCTTTAATCAGCTTGGATTTTTTTAGAGCTACCAACCTCTAGGATATCTTGAACATATGATGGTTTTTTTCTGGGGGAGCTGATTGGGAATGTGGGTGTGGGCTGCGGAGAGCACTCATTTGGAGTGTGGTTGGGAACATTGATTGATAAAATGCAGTCCTTTACCTGCTGGGGTTCTGAGTCTGGTGGTTTTAACATCCCTTAGGCCACTTTTCACAAAACCTGGATCATATCAAAGTCTTGAAGTAGCAATCGGATGGGGTCGATCCTTACCTCGCTTTAAAAAAAAAAAATTCTGTGTGAACTATTATAACGTCGTCTTTCAAAAACAAACAAACAAAAATTGTGAGCAGATTTACTGCACGTCCTTTTTTCTGTCTCACCTTCTCAGGCCCCCAGACAGGCCTCAGGGGACTGGCCTTGCTGCAGAGAAAGGTGATGGTCACCCTTGGGTCCCAGGCCTGGTTTCCTGGGTTGCTGGAGGCAGACACTTAGGGTCCAGCTTTCCTCAGGGGGCACCTGTGGGTGACCGCCTGGGGGGGGCAAGCTGAATGACAGCCTGAACCCAAGCCCCAAGTGGGCTGTAGACCAGGAATGGAGCACTGTTTGTTTCCCTCGCTTTTCCCATAAAGCATGGTCAGCCGGGGAAACTGAGGCAGCCGCGCCAGACCTAACCCTGCAGAGCTTGATGACCTCGAGCAAGTAGCCTTTTCTCTGGGTGCTTAGAAGCCTTCCTTGTGAATTGAATACATGGACCGGGATGGGCCCCTTAAGATGTAATTTGCCGTAGACATTCAGACACCTTTCCCGGGAGTGCTCTCACGGGCAAAAGGCCACAGCGGAACAGGAAGTTCAGATCCAGTTGCCCATCAGAAGAGCCCCTCAGGGATCTCTAAACAATGGAAGATCTTGGCGTTGGGGAGGAGGAGACACTGGAAGTATTGTTGAACCTTCTGAGGCGGAAACATGAGGGAAGTCACGATGGCCGCTGTGGACCGCATTCAGTTCTGCCTTCCGGCCAGCGCTGAAAGAAGCGTTTCTGGCTCTCGCCCGTTCTCCTGGAGACCCGTGTGCCAGAGTCCGCCTGGGGCTCTCGGGCCTGCCAGAGTCCGTGGGCCTGAGGTTGGTGGAGAGTTAGTTCCAGTACCAGGTGCTATGTCTGAAGACATTTCAGTGGGTCGTGGTGATGTTTCCACGGGGGTCCGGTTCCGTGTGCAGGAGCTGGTGGCGTCTGATGCCTGAGCTCTTTCTCCCAGGCAGGGATCACGTCTCACCGGCCTGGGGGAGCGTCCGCTGGGTAGACAAAACTGCAGAGCAACGCCCTGCACAATTTATAGACTCATTTCAGGGTTGGAAAATCGTTTCCTCTGAAGATAAGGATGTGTGTAAGGGTGAAATGGATCTTTTAAATATAAAAAGTGGTTGAATAATGGCATTTTCATTTGATTCAACCTAATAATTGGAACCACTCTGGGATCCTGTTTAGCAATAGTCTCCGTCTCAGATGAGTTAACATTCTACAAATGCATCCAAGATCGGAATGAAATTGCAGCACACTTCCTGTTAACAAATGTTTCCTGAGTGCCTGGTGTGCTCAGACACTTAGCCTTGTGTGGGGGTTCCCACCATCCCTGTATTTTTGGCATACTTTTTATAGCACTTGGCAAGAGCTTAAGAGAGTGGGCGTAGTACTGGAGTTGTCCGTTCCTGGGGCATGGCCGCTGTTGCGTGGTGCTGCCCGGTGGTGTCTACAGCCCACACCCACATTGGCTGTGGCCCTGTTGGCCTGGCTGTTCCCCAGCAGCAGGATTAAACTTCTACCCTGACCACACTCACAGATGCTTGGGGGATGGGGGACGCGGGGGCTGGGGGCGTGGGGAAGAAGTCCGCACGTGTCCCTAGAAAGTATGTGTTTGCTCTTGGAACTTTTCTGCTCTGGCACCCACAGCAACACAACGTTGGATTGTAGCCAGAGTAAAGGACCACCACATGTTGATCTCACCTGTTGAGATCTCTGGGTTAGGTATATCATTTTAAATGTTAGCAGGAGAGTAGGAAGTAGGTGAAAAACATGCAACTCCATCAAAGGTGGTGGCAAACCCGTGAGACACTAGAACCATTTATACGTCGTTTTTGTCATCTTGGTGTTTTTTTGAACGTGTCCTGATTTAAAAAAGCATTCTATTCTTGTTGTACTATTATTGATATTTTGCTTTGTGCTTTTGTGGCCTTTGATATTTTGTTAATAACTTCACATCAAACACTTCAGCCTTCTCCTCCCAAAGAGGCTCGCTTTCTCATTAAGAGTGAATAACGGCCTGCTACGTTTAGATCTGTTGCATGTGTCCTGCTTTTGCTATCTGTTCTGTGTGTTGCTGCCTGTGACGTCGACACCCCAATACACCACGCGGCTTGCTGGCTGCTTCTGTAACCAGACTTAGTTCTCCTTCACTCCGGCTGAGTCGTGGTTTTTCTTGTACCGCTTTGTTATTAAGCATTAATACTTGTAGCAGCACCCAATCATCTTGTAATTTTAACAGAAGTGTCACGGGAGAAGAAGTACTTTTGGTTAAATGCCGCCTGTAAATGAGTAGAAGTGCAAATCAAAGCTCTTAGCTTTTATTATGTGAGATGACGGAGTCACGGTGGCTGTGGTTTCGCGAAGCGCGACAGTGTACCTGGCTGCCGCGCTTGCTGCAGTATGAGTTTTGACCGATTGCAGTAAGGATGTAGAGGCTTGACCTGTCTAATAAGGCCCCTGGGAAAGGCAGTGTGGGGTGACGGGGCGCTGCTACCTCAATGTGCTTGGCGGTGGAGGAGGGCCTGCCTCGGAACCAGGCCGGGTGGGATGTGGCTGTGGCAGGCCAGCCGTGCTAGGTGAGGCCATCTCCCTCTTCACCGGGTCTCTGGCCTGTTTCTAGCAGGACAGGTACCTTTCTTCCATGAAAAACAGAAGGGAAAGTATTGACTTACACTAGAAATAAATACCCTGTACCCTACTTGTCGCTGGTTGCTGAGTGGTGGAGGTGTCTACCATAGACTCTCGGGTCCCAGCGTTGTGGCCTCCCAGAGTCCCTCAGGCCCTCGGCCCCCTGGGCACCGGCCTGCTCCAGCCGGCAGCCTCCAGTGCATGCAGCTGGCCTTTGCTAGGGACATGTGATCCTGCCCCCGTTTCTAGGCCAGAGGCGAAGCTGCCGGCGTGGGAAACCACAAGCCAGAGGAAGGGGCCTTTGGTCTGGAGGGAGGGGCCAGGGGGGACTCTCCAGGTGAGAAGCAGCCAGGAGGCTGAGATGGGGGCAGCGGTGAAGATGCTGGGTGAAGATGCTGGCGGAGCTTTAGCCAGCCCTCTGGAGGGGAGGAGGGACCCCTGCCGGACTCCTGTTCATTCCTGAGCCTTCAGGACGAGAGTCCTGCCTGAGAGGCCAAGCACATGGGAGCCACTCTCAGACACCTATAGTAAATGGCAGGTGTCGATTCCGCCTTTGTTCTTTTCTCCTGAGAATCTCTAAATCCTTGTGTGGCTTCCTGAGTAGGAGTAGAGAGATTATCCAGCCCAGTCCTCTTTTTGGTTTGTAGAGTCTGTACTGGTCTGGAGTCACGCAGGAGACAAGACCCCGGCTCCTCCCAGGGAGTTTGGTTTTCTGTTGCCTTAGCGTCCTCCACCTTCCGCCCCACCCAGGCTGCCAGGCCTAGTCAGAGACGATCTGTAAACAGGGTGAGACAGCTGTGTCGTGTCGCCCGTGTGTCCAGACCAAGTGAGCCTGCTTGTGCATCCCGGGGTTCCCAGCCCGGGTGGGTCCCTTTGGAGCTGTGCTCTTGCTGGGGGGCCCTGCTTAGGGTAGGGTGGGTCTCAGCAGGGCTCTGGAGGGTGGGCGGGCGCAGGCTCCTGGTGGGGTCAGCAAGTCGGGTCACCACTGAGCACAGTACGCTGGAAGATGCAGACATGTTCTCACCTCTCTTCCCAGGATCGTTAAGATCTTGGCAAAGATCCACATTTTGTTTGTGAAGATCTTGACCTCAGAGCTGCTTATCAGCACGTGGGGCTTTCGGTCAGACCTGGTGTTCCAACACTGATGGGGTACCCCCAACTCGGGTTTCTCCTGGTCCCCTGCTGGTGGGAGCCTTCTCAAAAACACCGCAGTAGTGGGACTTGGTTTGCCAATATTGCAGGATTTTTTTTTGTCGTTGGGGAGTACTTCCTGGGGTCTTTGATGTTCTTGGGAGTTCGTGTTCTCAAGCCTGTAATAGGGTCAGTCCCTGCCCCAGGCATGTGGGGGAGAATAGTACTTGGTCTGTCCAGAGTGGGGGCGAACTGTGGGTGCTTCCTGCCCCCGAGGCTGTGGCTGTGTGTAGGACTCATGTATGCAGAGGAGGCCCCCCGGAGAGGCCTGGCCAGTGTGAGTCCTGTGCCACCCCTGGTCAGCCCAGTTTTATGGGACAACCAGAGGCAAATGTCAGTGACTGGTCCCTGTCACTTCCTGAGGCTCGGAGTGTGTGTGTGTGTTGGAGGGAGGGAGAGTGGGAAGGAGTGGATGGACGTGATGGCAGAGGATGAGGACCTTACTTACCTGTTGAAGGAGACATTTTCTGTTTACTGTCAGATTTCAGGTTGGGGATGTATGTGTCGCTGTGCGAGGGAGGTGAACTTTCTGTATTAAAATGCTGGGTCTTGGGCCGGACGCAGTGGCTCACGCCGGTAATCCTCCTAGCACTCTGGGAGGCTGAGGCGGGAGGATAGCTTGAGGCCAGGGGTTCTAGACCAGCCTGAGAAAGAGCAAGACCCCATCTCTACTAAAAATAGAAAGAAATTAATTGGCCAACTAAAAATACGTAGAAAAAATTAGCCAGGCATAGTGGCACATACCTGTAGTCCCAGCTACTCGGGAGGCTGAGGCAGAAGGATCGCTTGAGCCCAGGAGATTGAGGTTGCTGTGAGCTAGGCTGATACCGTGGCACTTTAGCCCGGACAACAGAGTGAGACTCTGTCTCGAAAAGAAAAGAAAAGAAAATGCTGGGTCTCTAATCAAGTGTTCTTGGGTATGATTAACGGCAGAGGAAAAGGTTATTTCTTTCTGTAAATATTTTTGTTTAGCATTTATGTGTTACCATTGCTGAGTTTATTACTGCTAGAATGCATTTGACCAATTAAGGTTTTTTTATGTTTTTTTAAATAAACGTGGTCTTGGTTTTGGGCAGTGTCGGTTGGTTTTAATGGAGGGACACATAGTACTTCACTGAAGCTCAGGGGATTTGCCCAGATTCGAGTTTAAAGGAGCATTACTTTCAACTTATAGCAGCTCTCTCAGCTACAGATGCTAAGGAAATAACTCAGCAGCTCAAGAACCTCAGAGCCCTGCTAAGCCTCTATCCTGACACAGCCCACGTGCTACCGGGAGAACCTGGTTACGCTCAGGTTTTTTTATGATGTAATTTCTGGATCCTGATTTTGATCCTTGTTTAAGGAGCTGAGAATCGGTTGCCTTTTCTAAAGTAACATTTTAGGAAGTGGTTGAAAATTCTCTCGATGCTCGTGTGTCCCCAGGCCCAGTGTTTTCACTGGGAACAGAAAAGAGGACTCGTTGCCTGTGGCTTCCTTCTTCCCGGGCATCCACTTAACACCATGTGAACACATTTAATTTATTTATTGATTGATTCATTTATTTTTGGCAAACTTGGCAACTCCCACCTGGCCCCACGCTGTTAAAAATAAAGTCTTCTTGGTTGACTGAATGCTTTTGCAATCCGTTCTTTCTACGTAGCAATTAAGATAATTCCCCTAGACTTGTACCAGTTAAGGATAAATAGGAGGTTTTAAAAGAAAAAGCTGCGTAATTCATCGGTTTTTGCGTGTGGGCGCATGGGCGATACATGAGACTATCTCCTGTGAGTGGACTCTTGTGTAAGGAGGTAAAATGGGACGTTTTTCTGCACTTATCCTGAGAAGCAGCCTGAACGGTGACATTTATACATATTTCATAATGTGGTTTCTTCAGGCACACGGAGCAAACAAATCAATTTCTCAGCAGTATACTGTTTAAAAGAAACAGCAACAACCTGTGGGGTAAGTTGCAGAAGCTGTTAAAATTAATTATATATGGCAGAAAGATAGAACATTAGGGGAAAAATGTTAATATGAAAGAGTAAAAAACACAGCCCTTGGATGAATAGCAGTTCAGGGCATCTGAGTGCAGCATTTAATTTCTATTTCTTCATAAGTGTACACAGACTGACAGTGGTGGCTTCTGGGCGGGGCAGGGGGGTCCCCTTCCATCGTTTCTTCAGGCTGACGAGATTGAATGTCCCTGTGGACTTCTGGCCATGGCCAGATCTTCTTGGTGTGAGTCTTGATTTAACAGGACGGCATTGCGCTGTCTTTTGATAAGAGATTTGTGGAAAATGAGAATTGGTGGTAAAGGGATCTGGTTTCCTGTGCCTTGTAACGCAACACCTTTTCTGTGGTCACCTTCCCTCTTCCTGTTGGGCTATACATTGTTTAACTCAAAGGAAACCTTTGTTGTCCCGGGGAGGGTGTAACCTGCAACTCCTTGAAAAATTCAGCTTGCAGGATCAGTTTCCTCCGGGATGCAGGGGAGAGGCAGCGCAGCTGGGCGGTGCTTTAGAGAAGGGCCCCTGGAGTGCAGGCTTGCCCCCTTCCCCAGGGCCGGCTGGGGCGGGGGAGCTGGGCAGTGCAGGTTTGTGGGGTGAGGCAAGTGTGTCTGCTGACTGCTGACAGACACCTGCTTCCACAATTTGGGCCTCAGGAAAATAAACATTAGGTGGGAAGCACAGGGGAGGGGGATGGTCTGTGTCCTGGGAGACCTCAGCTCCACCTGCCCTTGGCCCTTTTGTTTCTTCTGTGTGTCTCGGTTTGAGGTGTCACTTAGGTCCCTAAGTACGGTTTGAGGTGTCACTTAGGTGGCCCGCTGTCTGGGGTGAGTGCCCTGTCACTGTGAGCACAGCAGCTGGGGATTTTAGTCTCTTACGGCTTCCTGAGCCTGCTGACTCCTATCAGGTCAAATTAAAGTGTTGCAAGTGGACTTGGATTAAGGGGCAGAGCTCTGACCGTGAACATAGAACCTTCCAGGGTGATTTCTGCAGGTGCCCCGAGGCAGGGTCATGTCCACTGCACCTGTTGTCTCCTTGATTTTCTGTGCACGGCCTGCACATTGTGGGTGCTTGGAAAGTATTTCTGAATGGGGAAACCAGGCTGCATTGGGGCCAGGGAGGCGCGGAGGGGCCGGGCATGTGCAGGAACCATCGCAGCATCTGTCTGGAAGGCCAGGTTGGTTCTGTGTTCGCTGGGAGTGTTCCAGAGACCAAAGGCAAACCAGCATGTTAACTACTGTTGGGGGGAGGCGCACGTGTTTTGCCACGTTCTCAAGTTCTCAAGTTTTCCGCGGCAGGAAAGCGAAGGCATGCTCCCGCCTCCCCTCCGTGCACGTAGGGTGGGGAGTCTTAACCCTGTGTGGCCTGGGGACCCGGCTGCCCTCGCCAGTCATCTGTGGGTGCTGCACCATGGCCACTTCATAGTGGGATTGTGGGGACAGCAAGGAGGCACCACTGGCTCCACAGGTCCCTTGGGACAAAGCTCAGATGGCCCATGTATCAAATTCCTTCAAGGACCCAGTGTGATGGCTGCTGCCTTCAGAGGCCTGGAAGCTGGTGCTTCCTGCACGTGTAACTGACCGTCCCTGTCCCACATTTGGTAAAAAACCTTCCCTTTGACAAGAGTACAGTACTCCTGGCTTTTCATAATTCAATTGAAACTCACTGCTTGTCCCTAATTACAGCAGAAGATGACCTCTAAACCATGACACGGGGCTGTACCTTCCTCTAGGAAGGAGGATTCGCATTGATATGTGCTCTGATCTCCCACGGGCTTAAGTGGCAGCACCACGGAGGCCTGTTTAAGGCCGGAAAGCCTTCTGCTTGCGTGTTTAAACAGAGCAGATTGATGCCGCGTTAGACTTGGCCAGGAAGCAGCTCCACTCTTTAGCATGGAATTGCATCATAACAGTCGCTCCCTCCAGCAGCTGATGGCTTTGGCACTTCTTCCTCATCTTCGCTTAGGGAAGGTAAAGATTCTAATTGCCGGGACTTGGCTGTGGCCTTGGTGATGGGTGGCGGCGGGGAAGGGTCCTGATGACATGGCCAAAAAATGCTTGCAGCTTGACCGTAGCCTCTTCTGATGTTGTTGACCTTCGGCATACTAAACCCTTCTGAGCTTAGTGCCTCAGTTTCCTCCTCTTTCTAGTGAGGCTGATGTAAGTGCTTAATCTCAACAAAACAATGTTGAGGTGGCTTAGCCAAGTACCTGGTACACTGTAAAGGCTTGTGAAGACTGACTACTGTGATAATCACCGTCGTCACCGTCATTAATAGCAGCAGCAGTGAATGCAGACAGCCACAGGCTTAGCATGGGGGAGCCCTGGTGTCTGCCTGCGCTAGAGGAGGAAGTACAGGTTGCATCTCAAGGCAGCACCTGTGGTCTGTGTCATAAAGAGAAATAAGATGCAAGATGCATAGAACACTAAACTTTCTTGCTCGTGACAATTCTGTGTTTCTGAAGGTTATGTCTTCCTTCTGGGACTTGGGAGGTGGGAGGCGTATTCCTTTCTTACCAATCTGATAATAATTTCTTTTCATTGAGCAATGACGGGTTGGGGGTTTCCCTGAAGCCTTTCCCCACACGTCATGTGTTGGATTGTAGTTGTTCATTTTTGTGAGAGTGTGATGGTTCAAGCCACAGCAAAGGTGAGGTGCTGGTGCCATGCTGCTGCACCTGCTCCCATGCCCAGGTGTGTCTTGCTGCCTGGACACCTGTTTAATAATGTGCATCCTTCTCTGGGGACGTGTCCCCACTCTCTTTTCAATGGCTTGAGGTCTCTGCTATTTTCCTGAACAGTGAGTGTGACCAAAGAGCCTGAGGCTAGCACAGACCTCATCTCTCCCCAGCTGTGGAGGGGACCAGGACGTTGTGCTTTCTCCCGAGAGCCACGCTGGGAGAGGCCGGAGAACACAGCCACTTCACATGAAAGGCTGTTAGATTCAGGTCACCGGGTTTGGACTCCCGCATTTATGGCAAAGTCTAAAAATGCAGATTTGTAACAACCAATGTTAATGAATTCAGACTGTTTGAATTTCACACTGAATGATGGCTGGAATGATCAGAGCCCACGGCTTATGAGATCCCTGGATCGTGTAATCTTTTCTCAAGATTAAATTGATAGGATGATGTAATATCACATTACTTTTATTAACAGTTCTGGTAATAAAAGAGAAACACCTATTAGGATAGGAGAATTTAGTAAAAATAATAATAACCAGACAATTTGGAATATGTAATGTGTTCAGTAAATTTCAAAATGCCGCATCTCATTTAAAATGCAATGTTGTGCCCATAGATATCGAATGCAATACCTTTGTACCCTAGGGCTCCCTCTTTTCTACATTAAAAATATTCTATTTAAATGCAGATTTTGATTTGCAATCTAGGAAGAGAATTCTGGAAGAGTGGGAAGAAGGACAACTCTGCATCTATTAACTTAATTTTGGTTTCACAGGTTTTTCTTGTTTTATTGGTCTTGTCCATATGCCTCCCGTCCCTTCCTCCCTGAAAACATCTTTTCCAAACATACAAGTAAGGAACACGCTTACATTTCAGAGGATGACAACAGTGCTATACCTTTGTCTGCCTTAGAATTCTCCTCCCCTTCCACTTCCCCGCACCCCACGCCCCCATAGCCAGGCTGAAGAAACACAAAAGGCCCCCTGGATTTCTTCACATGGCAGAAGCTTGAGAATTTCTCCCTTTAAACTTAGTTAATTGCCGTAGCAGGCAGTGGACGCGCACCCTAGAACCCGGTTGATACTTACATGTATTTATGGTATTTAAACTTACTTTAAGTGTGTACTTGAGTATTTACGCCCAGGTTCTAGCATTCTCTTGCTTTTCTGCATGCACTGTAGGTGCCTCACCTAGAAAACAAGTAGAACAGGCCGCGGTGCTGGGTGCGAACGTTGGAACATCCCTTCTCAGAGCGGAAGTGACTTGCGTGATGTAGAGCTTCGGTTGCCAAAGAAATGGATTTAAAGCTTTTGATATTGCACTCTGAAAATTAATTAGGTGGCTAATCACTATAAGCAGCATTTTCTTTTGCTGTTGTCTGCGTTTAATACAGCATCTCCTGCCATATATACGTGTCAGTTTCAAACTGAGCACTGCGCTTTGGCCTTTATGATCTGTCAAGGGAAAATGGAAGTAGATTCTTTATAATATGCTAATTGATCTATTTGGGAATTTCTAGACATAGACAACATCTGTGCATGCCAGTAACATGGTTAATGGCTTCCATTCTTCAACAGGAGATGGTTTTCAGAGTCTGTCTGTGATCTTGTTTAGACCTTCCATGCCCTCCCCTGGGCTTGGCAGTGTTCGGGTGCCTCAGGACTGGTCCTGAAAACACTTGGAGTCCTGTTTTGGGGGTGCCTCCGGCCAGAGTGTGCTGGGATTGTGTTGGGTCTGGAGAGAGCCCAGGATGAGCAGATCTGGTCTTGAGTCCCACACCCCACCATTGCCTGGACCAGACTGGCTGGAGTGATGGATCCAGGGAACGTGACCATGGACCTGGGCAATCCTCAGAACCCTTCTGCTGTTCTCGGAGATGCCACCTCCCCTGTTAGCCGGGCACCTGTGGGCTCTCCTTTAGCCAGTGGTTTTTGGCAACTTGAGCTCATTTTCCATACAAACCTCTTGATTGTTCCTGTAGGCAGGATATATTGTCTTTTCCTATTAATTGTAAAGAGCTGTACCCTTTAAATGCTGCTTGTGGAAAAAGTAGTATTTCCTCAGCAGTTGGTGAGAGATGCCCCAGTTGGAGTTGGGGCGGGGAGGTATCCTTCAGTGAGCACAGAGGAAAGGCTGAGTCTTGGGACTTGGGACTTGGGGCTCATGTCCCAGGCCTACCCTGTCCAGGAAAGCAGGGTTGAAAAAGGACTGTTGGTATTTGGAGGGCCCAGAGTGGTCCAGTCTCTTGCCCCAGAAGGGAAGCCCCATGAGCTGTATGTTGTCTGCATGCTAGACACTATGCACAGCTGCATTCGGTCGCATGTACGTGGCGTGGTCCTACAAGGTTGGGATTTTATCCTTATTTATTTAATGGAAGACAGTGGAGGTGAACTGACTTCTCTTGGCACTCAGCAGGAACAGAGGTGAGATTTGAACCTGCGTCTGGGTTTCAGCTGTGCACCCAGCATGTTCTGCTTCACCACCTTCTCCCAAAACACTCTGGACCTTGAGTAGAAACTATGTGATACTGAATGCACCTGACCACGTGTTGGCGCGGTAGCTTTTCTCTAGTCTCTATGGACTCCACGTTTGCCAACCAGCAACCCATGGAAGGGGGCTTCCTGACTTGGTAAAGGCTCATAGCCAGGTGAGCTCGTTGAGTTTATTGTGTGGGGTTTGGAGCTCTGTACCCCACATACCCAGCCCGGGTAGGTGGGTTTAGGGTGGGGGTGGCCTCAGACCAGGGCGAGCACTTTGGAATTTGCTGTAGGCAGGGCCCCAGGCCAGAGCAGCTCAGGGTGGACAGCTCAGATGCCTGAGTGTCCTCCCTCTCTGTCCACCAGCAGCAGCCTCTGGGCTGGCTCATTGGCACTGTGAAGGTACAGGGGACAGAAGTGACTGGGAGGGTCTTTCAGCCTTCTGTGAACGTACTCCCCTCCTTGGAAGCCTGGCTCACGCGTTCCCCAAGTCCTGGCCTTCCTAAGACCTGATAAACACAGAAACATGAGCCAAGTGATGTATTAAGGGCCACCCGAATACCAGCCACACTGCTCAGTGCTGCGTATTCGCTTGTTATTACTAATCCTCAGCAACCAGGGATAGTGTGGGTGGGTGTCATTGTCATCAGCATAGGGAAGGAATGGAGGGTGGGAGTAGCGCCCGCGTCCCGGAGCTGAACGTGCTCCGGTTCACAGGCCCAGTGACTGATGGCTGAGACAGGCTCG
>VBSM01003144.1:4999562-5061895 GCA_008086735.1 Cheirogaleus medius
AAAAAAAAAAAGGAATTCATAGTAGGTACTTTATGAACGTGATTACTTATGCTGCCGCCACTGGTTGTGTTGGCTTCTTTTACCTTTTGTCTGTACTAAGACACTTTGGTAAAAGGTAATAACTTCAGAAGGCCTGTTTCTGAGACATAGAGTCACCAGTGCCTCTGACCTATTCATTTCTGTCTGAACTCACTCAGATACACACCTGCACACTTGCACACACATATATACTCACATGTATATGCACATGCACAACCAGTGCACCTCCATGTACAAATTCATACATGTGCCTGCTCATGTGCCCACAATGCACACACTTGTACACACGCCAGTACACGTGCACACTTGCACACACACATTGACATCACACATGTATGCACACAAATCGTGGATGGGTCTCGTCTGTGGCGTGTATACCAGGAGCACCGGTAGCAGCTGGACAGAGTAAAGGATCCCACGTGCCCGGCACTCACCTGGGCACTCTGTTTTGCTGCTCCTCGGGTCGCTTTGAGAAGTGCAGCCTGTTACCTGTGTCCGTGGTAGAGAACTGAGGTCTTCGACAGCCATCCGTCTTCACTGAAGTGTTTCTAGAAATGGTGTTGAGGAATAATTAGACTGTGCAGCCCCTTTCTCCTTTCTTCCTAGGTTGATAAGTAGGAGCAGTTTAATCTGAGACTAGTTAATTTTATAATTGGATTTAAAAGAGTAAAACGGGTGGACCTGGTTTACACATCAGCTTTACCACTGTGGCCACGTAAGATGCTCTCGTCAGGTACGGATCAGATTATTTTATTGTGCCAACATTAATGTTGGGAGTGCACACGTAATCTGGAGTCAGCAGGTTCATACACTACTATCTCATTAAATTTTCAGGCAAAAGCTGCAAAAATTAATTGGAGGCATGTAATAGTTTAGAATGTGAGCGGGCTTATGGTAATATAAATTATGTGAAGAGAAGACAGTTTTATATACTGAGAGAGAGGAAAACTGGTTTACTTTAATGAGAAGAGATAGAAATGTAGAGCTATTTTTCCATTACAGATGCACTCTAAAGTGTTTGGACTTAGTTGATGAATAGAGTTAATTCGCTGCTACAGTTCCAATAATTCATGTTGCACAGTTTAATGACTTCTAGATAAAAACAGGATTGAAATGTTAATTTCTCTGAAGAAATTGGGGCACTCTTGTATATCAGACTTTTTCCCCCTATTAAACCACTAGTTAATTTCACTAAACAAGTCTCTTGGAGGTATTTCATGCTACATAGACTTTTGTATTTCTTACCTGCGTTGGCTTTCTTTTTTTAAACCTTAATACACATGATCATCTTAGATGAGAGAATTTGTCTGGTAAGTTGACCCAATAGGGAGTTGCCTGGCATGCAGCTTTGTGAACACTCGTGTGCTGTAATCCAGTGGCTAATTTTTTTTTTTTTTTTTTTTGGCTTTTATTTGGCTGTTGTTAGCCATGGATTTGGGCATGTAGATCTGTTGTCACTATTTTTGAGCTGGAAAATAGGAAGTATTGATCAGTCCGTGTTAGATTCATGAGGCTTTAGCCTCGAATCATGAAGGAATTTCATCACCTTATTATTTTATTCTGTGTCTTTGTTTCCTTCTCCACGTTTTATAATTGTGGACCTTTTTTCCCCCCGTGGAGTAGATTCAACGCTGAGTTCAGGGTCTTTCTCTTTAATCTACTCTCAGAAAAAAGAGAGGAAACTCTAGTAACTAAGAGTGGTGCCACATAATTAAGGAGTTCCCAGAGATGACGTTATGATAAACATGCAAACGTGTATTACTTAAACCGTGTGCACATTGTTTTTGGGTTTTTTAGTTCTTGACAAAGGGAAAAATTAAACCCATGAATATTTAAAAGAGGCGGAAAAGGATGAAATGCTTCTCCCTGTTGCCCCTTCCTGGCCTTTGGGAGTGCAGGTTAGGGCTGGTGGGGGGTAGACCTGGTGGACTTCCTGGGTGATTTGAGGACTCCTGTGCTCCGTGGGCACCTTCACCCCCACCCATAGTCATTGGCCTTGGCAAGGCTTAGTTAATCCTGATGGGTCATCTTTAGCCTAAACCTTGAGTCACCACAGAGCTTTTGGAAACAGAGAACTCATTTTCCATGAATCTGCCCTGTCTGCAAAGCTCAGCATCGGGCCCGGCCTCAGGAACCAGGCGCTATACCTGTACACACCTGTTCTTTTCCGCAAGGAGAACACGTGGCAGGAGCCACTCAGACGTGAAGCGCAACAGTGGGAAGAAAGAGCTCCTTTGGGTCTGCTTGCTTCTGAGGCCCGCGGTTCCTGGCGGAGTAGCGTCCTTGGAGCATTTAGTGGTGGTTGTGTTCTGATATTTTCCTGATGATGGGGCCTGGCACCTGTGACACCCGTGAGGATGTGTGGCATTGCATTCCATCCACCTCTGTGCTGGGATGAAGAGCCTCCTACCTGCCTTGCCAGGTGGTCTCCTTTCTGTCTCTTCTGCATCATCTGGGCCCCTGGCTGGGCTGAGTGAGTCCAGACCAGCCTGGCGATGTTGTAGCTTCACTATCTGCATTCAGGGTCTTGCCACTGACCTTGGCTTTCTGGGACCCTACACCCCTCTGTTTGCCTTTGTGGGTTAGAGACCTTGTCATGTTTAGGGACCTTTCTTGAAATCTGTTTGTAGGTGTGTGTCAGACTTCCTCCCAGAGCAGTAACAGGATGGGAAACATGAACTTGAACTTGCACTTGGAGTGTTTTGAGAGAGCCACCCTCAAAAACTGGGCTGCTGTCATCAAAGCAGTTGATGTTCTCTTTGAGTTCAGCTTATCCCTTCTTGAATCAAGGACTTCAGGAGGCGTCCTCTGGCCCTGCCACACCTTGGTTACTGCATCCCTCCCCCTGGCGGCCAGAGCTCGCTCTGGTCATCGTCTGCTCTGCTTTTTTGATGCACTTGGTCAATCTTGCATTTTTCTTCCCATCTCCAGTTGCCCCTTTCATCAGCCACCTTTATTTACGTCAGTGACATCTCTTATGTTCCAACTTTGTAAAAAATTAACTTGTCTGTAATCAGCCCCAGCCGTTTCTTAGCATTCCTAGTTCCTTTGAAACCCCAGAGACTTCAGTTTATGATTCCTGTAAGGCAGGGTTTCTCTTCTTTGCCACTGCTGGCGTTTCGGGCTGGGTAGTTCCTCCTCCTGGGGGCTGTCCTCTGTCCTCTGCACCGTGGGATGTTTCACAGCATCCCTGGCCTCTACTCCCTCCATGCCAGCAGCACCTCTCTCCATTCCCCAGTAAGATAGCCCAAAATGTCACCAGACCTTGCCCACAGTCCCTTGGGCGAAAAATGACCCACTGGTGAAGGGGTGGCTGTTTATTCCACTCATACTGTCGCCTGTGCTTGCAGCGCGATGAACCCCGCCTTCCCGACAGAGATGACCCCGTGGCGTGGAAACCACCTCGCGCTCCCACCGGGGCTGGGGCGCCCTTCTCTGAAGTGCGTGGCCACACTGTGCTTCCTTTCTGGGGCTGTGTCGGCAGCTCAGGCTTCCCTCTTCACCCGCGTTTGCAGAGGAGGGTCCTGCCCGTGCAGGGAGCCACCCGGGCAGACGGAAGGGCCCTGCACTGAGACGTTGGCTCTTGCCTGCGCTTGGCTCCATCATGCTCGGGCAAGTGTTCGTGACAGTGCATTTGACAGACAGATTTATTCGACACCTTGTCACGGTGACATGTTGGGATGGCTTCACCACCCATGTGCCATTGACACTTGGCTGTCTGCAATCGGGACAGCGCATCCCTCAGACTGCACTGAACCGTCTTCTCGGCACCAGGCGTAACTCACTGCCTGCTTCCCCTGTTTCTTTAACTTTTAATTGAAACCATTTAGTTACCACCCCTGCTGCTAGGAATCTGGGGACAATTAGGAAAGTCCCATCTGTCCTTTGAACCACATTATATTGCTTTTCTCCCCTCGCCGTCTCGAGAAGACGGCGCATTTGAACAGCAGTGCCTCTGCCGCGCCGTCTTGCTTCCCACTGGATGGTTTTTATCTCACTTGAATGAGTTATGGCAACTCTTTAATTCAATTATTTTCTCCATTGCTGGCTTTGAGATGATTTAGTTGTATCAAACACCCGGGTTTTCCAGTGCTGAGCGGCGACTCCCAGGGAGGCTGTGGGTGGATTTTACGTGTGTTCTCACGGCCGCTGTCGGGAGCATCCTGCGCTGCCCCGAGCAGCCTGGCACGAGCCCCTCGTTACCGTCCAGAGCATAGATTGGAAATGGCAGATGCCATGGGCTTTGCCAGTCTTTCCCCAAGGCAAGGAATTATCTGTCCAGTGATATTAGGTCAGTGAATTCCCACCCAGCTGTGTGTGCAGGAGGGGCGGGGGCGGGGCCGCCTGGGTGACGGGCAGGAGGGCCGTTTATAAATCCAAATGTGGTCACAGTCTGCTCTCCTGCTTTGCTATTTGACTTTGCATTAAACAAAGTGTCGTTGGTGGGAGGTGTATCGTACAATCATTTTAACCATTGTGCCCTTCTAATGTGGAAAATCTGCCCAAAATAGGACCTGCTGCAGCGGTTGTCGCGTATACAAAGGGGAGGTTAAACGTTCTCTCGGAGCGGCAGACGGGATTAGAAAGGACATTTGGACGTAGGAATTCTTCAGGAAGAATTCTTTTATTACGCCTGTCTTCTGTTGCCCTTGTGGGTCCCCAGGGTTTCCTGCAGACGTCCCTGCCCTCAGATGGCAGCACACACTGAAGACTTATTTTCCCAAAACATTAGGGTGTTTTTAGCCCCGGGTGAGAGGTTTGCAGGTGCTTGCTGAGGAAGCGTGCAGGAAGATGGGTCTGGCCCGGGAGGTGGCTTTGGAGACTGGAGCAGGTTTTGGCAGTTCTGGATGAAGGGGGCTGAGATACTGAGATGGGAGAGCTCGGCCAGCTTGGGGCCAGGGATCTCTGGGCGACGAGCGTGTGCAGCGAGTGTGCAGCGCCGCCATCCTGGGCACCATCCAAGCTTCACCTGCTGGTCTGGGGCGGGCTGCTGTAAACTCACCTGCTGCCCCCTCCCCCGCCACTCTCAAAGCTGTTTTCCTGGTGCTGTGCTCTGGGCACCCCACTGTGTGCCGCTCTAGCGTGAACGCGGGTGTTTTGCACACATCCTGGCTCCTGGCACTTTCTGGAAGAAACAGTGTTCTAGTGTGGGCTTATCCGGAGAGGGGACACCTGCTGCCTAGTGATGTTACCACCTTTGTTCTACTCCAGGGCTGTCCAAGGCTCGACTTGGTGCTTTGGGACTAAACCTACTAAGATGAGACTGCCCTACCTGTGTGAGTGTGTGCGTGTCTGTCCATCTGCCCAGGTCTGTCCCCACGTACTTACCGGAGGTGGGTCAGAAGAAGAAGGTTAAATAGGAGACTGTCATAGATTGTGACTACCAAGTCCAAGTTGTAATCTTCAGACAGATGTGAATGGAAACCAGTGTTGCCTTTCTCAAAAAGTATGCATGCCCTTTGACCTAGTAATCTCCCTTTCTCACCTGATGCCAGTAAAGTTTTAGTACACCAAAATTTTTGTTGTGCTATTTGATGGCAAAAAACACAGATGACTCAAGCATCCAGGAGTGGGAAAATAGCTAATTCTTTTTCAAATGATGCTTTCACAGTTTGAAATATCCTAAGTAGACTATTTGTCTTAAAGTGAAAAGATTCAATATTGAATGTACGTTTATGAATAGAACCATAAAAATAATCATGGGAGAAATCTGATGATGAATAGTTTATAGTGATTATCTTTAGTTGATAGAATTTGGGGTAATTTTCCCCCACACCATCTCCCCTTTCCTAAATGCTCTGTAATGAATTTGTTACTTTTAAAATAGGGAATAAAATAGCTGGTCACCTTGACTCTTCCATCAGGATCAGGTGCTTTATTGAAGGACCCAGTGCAGGATTGATAAAGGCAGAGCTAACCACCTTCCCTCCCCAGTCCTCAGATACCGCCAGGGGTCTTTCTCCCCTTCTTGCCTTTCCTAGAGCATACAAGTGTAGATGTGCTTACAGAGAGTGTTTTGTGTTTGCTTACAAAAAAATAATCCTGCTACCCCTGTGTCCCCATTTGATATGATAGATTGTGAATGAGTATCACAGCAAATCAGTAAACCTGTGCAGTGCTTTTTCTGTAGCTGGGACCACAGGGGCACACCACCATGCCTGGCTAATTTTTCTATTTTTGGTAGAGAATGGGGGTCTTGCCCTTGCTCAGGCTGGTCTGGAACTCCTGACCTCAAGTAGTCCTCCTGCCTTGGCCTCCCAGAGTGCTAGGATTACAGGTGTGAGCCACCATGCCTGACCCCTTTGTTTTTTCAATCGTCTTTTTTGACAGAACAGTGTACACTGCAGTCCAGTTGCCTGGACTCGAATCTGCCACTTGGTAGCTATGTGACCCTGGGGAGATGGCTGATTCTTTCTGTGCCTCAGTTTCCACCTTAAGTATAAGGGTGATGATGATAGTACCTGTCTCATAGGCTTGTAAAGCACAAATGAGTTAATACTTGTAAATTATGTAGACCAGCACCTGGAGACATAATAAGCACATTGTCACCTTGAGATATCAGTGTTGTTATTTTCTCTTCCCCTCAATCTTTTATACAACCATTATTACGTATTTTCTCCATGAAATCCCATATGGACATAAGTGCTTTAAGCATATTAATTCAGTTTATAATATGTATTCTTTTCATTTAACTCTCTCATGTATCAGCCAAATCCTATCCCTCTATTAAGTAATTGCCTTTCTTTACCAATTCTGTTTTTGTTTGTTTGTTTTTTGAGACAGAGTCTCACTCTGTTGCCCGGGCTAAAGTGCCATGGCATCAGCCTCGCTCACAGCAACCTCAAACTCCTGGGCTCAAGCGATCCTTCTGCCTCAGCCTCCCGAGTAGCTGGGACTAGAGGCATGTGCCACCATGCCTGGCTAATTTTTTCTGTATATTTCTAGTTGTCCAGCTAATTTCTTTCTATTTTTAGTAGAGATGGGGTCTCGCTCTTGCTGAGGCTGGTCTTGAACTCCTGAGCTAAAACAATCCGCCCACTTCGGCCTCCCAGAGTGCTAGGATTACAGGCGTGAGCCACTGGGCCCGGCCCAAATTCTGTTTTTTAAAGGAAAATCGTGTTTTGTTTCTGCCTACTCCCTTCACCTCCCCCTGCCCCACACAAGGGGATGCCACCTGTCTGTGGCCAGCATGGTTTTGGTGATGACCTTCAAGGACCATTGAATTGGAGCTGCCCCCTGGGGAAGGTGGCTGGGCTCCCAGGCACCCCAGCGGTGGAGCAAGCACGGTGGGTAGACAGCCCAGCTGGATGTGTTTCCAAGGACAAAATCAGCGCTGACGTATGGAAAGGGACTTGAGAAAACTGAGCCAGCAGAGGCCAGGATTCTAATCCTTCTGCAACTTGGTCCTACCAGTTAAGACGTTCCCCTGGACAGCCACCTTAAAAGTACTCATTGCTGCTTTGATTGAGCAAGCATTTGTGAAGTGCCCGCAGTGTGTCCAGAATTGAGTTGGGATTGCACAGGGAGTGGATGCGCAGGTCACCTGGGAAGGCTGCAGGTCACCTGGGAAGGCCAGGGAGGCCGCAGGTCAACCGGGTGGCCACCAGCTTGGGCCTGCTGGAGTGTCCCGGTCTCACCTGTCTGTGTCTGTCCTTCCGGGTGCAGAGGGCCACTTTGAGTTGGGTCCAGTCTGCACGCTTGGGAACGTGTAGATTTAGGAAAGGAACTCCACGGCCAAAGCGGTGGCTGGAACAGTCCTCCGGAGGCTCTAGGTTGACACAATTGTCATTTAATATCCCCAGTTTGACTCTTCCCCCGTGGCCCCGTGCTCCCCTGGGCCAGACCACGACTTCCGTAGGTGGTTGGCTGTCATCACATTTGGTCAGCTTCTGCGGAGTCGTTTCACTGATTCTATCAGGCATTCTTTTTACGCCAATTTAAAATTTTTGTGTCAACTTCTGATACTTTAGAACCTCCAGATGTTTAGAAACAAAATCCCATTAGTAGTGTTTGTTTTCCTTTCAATACTTTTGCGACAAAAAGCAACTTTTATTCTACTCTAAAATTTGTTGTCAAGAGCAAATCTTTTAAAGTAAAAAGAAAAATGTCTGGCAGCCTATGACCAGGCTCAGAAATGTTCTGTGTGGGTCTCAGCTTGTTTTGAGGCAGGAATGATAAATTTGCTTTTGTGAGAGCTGTTACTCACATCCTATTGGAAAAATTAGAATGTGACTTTCATGTCTCCGATACAGATTTTCTATCCATCTCAGCAGTTGAATTTGTGAATCCCAGCTAGAGGAAAAGGCACACTGGATAAGTGAAGAAAGTGAAATGGTTCAGTTTGATATTTCTTCTCATCTCAATCATTCTGCGTGGTAGGACTGACCTGGAAGCTCATGTAGAGGGCGGAGCTCAGACCAGCATTTATCTACCTTTTGTCTGTCCTTATTTGGCACAGTTATTGAAGGTAGAGGTGGGTTTACACAGTGATGAAAGGTAGGAATCATGGGGGATGTTACCTGCCCATCTTTTTGTATGTGTGTTGTTAAAACTCAACATTGTTAGGCCTTGGGCAAAGCTGTGGATTTATAACAACCGGAACCATATGTAATTTCTAGGAGAGAGACATTTTCAGATGATGTTGACTCATTCCAGTTCAGAAGCCATTGGGCAGTAGAGATAAATCCTGAGGTTATCGGGGCGATTTAAGCCCTTTCATTTCATGATTGATAAATGGCGTGGTCCAGTTTTGGTTGTGTTACTTAGCCGTGATTGAGTGGTGGTGGGTAATGTCAAGGGAAAACCTTAAATTGTGTAGACAGTATTAGAAGTGGCTACATGGATACCTCCAGTCACTCTCTGAGTAGTAAAGAGACATCACTTGCATGTTTACAACTGGCGATTTGGGGTCATGGTTTATAATCTGTGCTGTGCACCTGTACAAGTCACCCCCACCCCAGCCCGGCCTGGCCTTCAGAACCCACCACAGCAATCCATGCCTCTCGCCAGCTTCTGGTGCACTTTATCTTGGTTCTTTTGTCACTTCTGCTGACCAACTGCTGTGCTGCTCTGTGAGCTACCTGAGAGACTGCATCTTTGACACACAGTATGGACAGGGTTTCCCGTGACCTTTTGTCCCAGTAGTTTAGCTGTTGGTGGCTCCAAAAGCTAAGGCAGCTCAGACAGAGGGGAACAGGGGCATGTTCTCTGTGGGCTGGGGCACTGGGTCAGAGTCCAGGGCCAGGTGTCGGCAGCACCTGGACCACCTGAACAGCTCACCAAAGGGAGCTGGGATGGGAGGTGCAGGGAGGCATCTCACTGTCCTGGGGCTGTTGAGCCCGGAGGAAAAAACATGTGTCATGAGATTATCATTTTGTGAAACAGATGCAGCTTGTTCCAGAGGGCAGAACTGGGCTGAGAGATAAGGGCGCATAGTTCTTTTAAATCTAAAGAGTTTATAAAACCACACAAGTTGTCCACCGGAGAGACGACCATCTGTGTGATGGTGAACTGCGGGACAGGCCGCCTAGAAGGGGTCACCGTGGGCGGAGGGAGTCTGCATTGAGGCATCCCAAGGACCTCCTGTGTGCAAACGCAGCCGGGCTGTCCAGCACGCTCCCCGGTGTGGGGCACAGAGTGGGGTGGAAAGCATGTGAGTGGGATGTCAACAGAATGACAGTAGCAAAAGCTCCCTTCTTAAGAAGACAGACCCTTACACTCCCGCCAGGCGTGAGTGTTCCTTCCCCAGGGGTGTCCTTTTTCTTACAACCATTGTAGGATGGGCCCAGTGCGCCAGGACCGCTGGCCATCGCAGTTGCTCCGGTCCTTGATAAGTGATTGCGCACACCCCTCTTTTCAGGGTTGAGGTCGGGGCTGGCCATCTCTTGCTCTCTGCAGACTGATTCGTTCAGAAGTTTTGTGCGTGTGTGTGCTTGCGTGGGTGCACCAGGGTTCTTCAGGCTCTGCGGGTGCAGTGGACAAGCTGCCACTGAGCTTATGTTCTAGAGGGCGAGGAGCCCCTCTTTGATGGGTGGTTGTCTTGCTCCATTTGGACTGCTCTACCAGAATACCGTAAATGAGAGGCTTATAAACAACAGAAACGTATTTCTCACTGCTCTAGGGGCTGGAAGTCCAGGATCGAGATGCCAGCAGATGCCAGTGCAGAGTGCCCAGGGCAGGAGCCAGGGTGGCTGTAGCCCCGCGAGGGCAGAGCAGCAGGACAGCCGTCACACGGGGGCTTGACCTTCACTGTGAAGGCACTGGGGGGAGGGACAGTTCCAGGGACAGTGTGCTATGATCAGATGTAAGTTTTGAAAAGGATACTCAGAGTGTCTCTGGAAAGTGGCTCGGACAAGAGTACAAACAAGGGGCTCACGTAGGTGGTGGTCTGCATGTTAAGGTTACTCCTGTTTGGTGGAGAAGGTGTGAGTTACTCGTAAGTGGCCGCATTGAAACCGACAGGACTGTGGAGTGATTTTGCGGAGGCTTCGGGCTGGAGGTTCCAACGCTCACAGAACCCTTAACTGTTGGGGGTTCTTTGCCCTGATTTTAGAAGTAAAGCTACCAGCCCTGCCTGGAGTCTGAGATGGAAATTGTCTCTGGTTAATAGGATCTTTAAAACAGCTCAATCCTGCACTAAACACTTTATGTGACTGCTGTTGCACACGGGGTCGCTCTCCTCGCCATATGTCCGCGTAGCTTTCTGTCATTGTCATTAAAGAGAGTCCGACGTGTGTGTGGAAAGGAGACAGGCTCCCGCTGTAATGGCTTTGTCTTCACCATCTTTTCTCAGCTGCTTAAATTGCTGTCAGGGCAGCATAGGAATCTTAGAGGAGGGAGTTTTCTCTGATATAATCATGCTGTTAGTAAAAATGTTGGCGGCTTTTCTCCACTTTTCCCCTTAGCCACTAAAATAAAACTCTTTATCTTGGAATTCAGCAGCTGTCTGCAATCTGCCTCATTTTTCCTGCTGATGTATGGGTGTTGCAGTCGGGGTGATGGGTGGTGACGTGAGGGTGGAAGGTGATCTCTGTGTCGGTCCCGTGGCCGTGAGCCGAGACGCGGGATGCTGGAGCCGCTCCAGGCTGGGTCCTGCCCAGTGAGCTGTTGCTAAGGGAAGGGCTTTGTTTGCCGGGGCCCGGGGGACAGTCAAGGGCGAGTGTGCTTTGGCAAGGGTTCGCTGACGCGGCGAAGGCAGAATTCATGGCCATGTGTCGAGCGAGCACCAGGGGTAACAGGTGGCAGAGTCGGTACCTGGGGCAGCAGCAGGGAAATATTTTGGGGATCACAGGCCCCTTGGTGAGAGGGAGGGAGCGCTGGGCAGTGAGGAAGGCCAGGCTAGAAGAAGGGAGGCGGTACAAGCATTTGGTGTGATGCAGTTGCCTCTTGGGTGGGGTTGGGATCTGCTCGGTGGACACCAGACCCACTGTCCACCAGGGAGCAAGGGAGGGGCAGAGGTGTAGGTCCTTGGAGTTCTTCACTGACCTGGGAAATCCATGACTTCAGTGGGGCCCCTGAGACGGAGGTTGTGCAGGACTCAGGGATGGGGAGGTGGCTTGCAGGGTACCACCTCCCAGCACCCCCACTTCCCAGAGCAGAGGAGGGTGGGGAGGGTGGGAAGCCCTGGAGGGTGGGGACCCTACCTAGGAGGCCTCCAGGGCGCCTCCCTGTGAGTCAGATTCCTTCTCATGTAGTCGCCCTTCCTTCCGAGTGGGGGCCCAGAATAGAAGGATGACTGGGCCAGTCTCCCCTGCCGTGGCTTTCCTGTGCTGCTCTCGCCCTGCGGAGGTGGCCTCAGTGCGTGGACCAGGCGTGTTCACGGGCCGCTGAGAACAGACGAGCTTAGGTAGAGCAGCCGGCGGTCCTGGGTCCTGTTCAGGGTGGAGCAGTAGACGGAAGACTGGGTGTGTTGTCGTCTTTCATCCCAGTGCGTTTTCAGGAGGTTAGATAATCATGATCATGTCGTATCTTTTCCTCTTTTGCAGACAACAAAACAGTTTGTCCAAGGATGGGTCACAGGTCAGGGATGTGTCCTTAGCCCCAGCCCAGCGCCGGGCACACACAGCCTCCCTCCTGGGGACCTGGAGGCTTGTGGAGCCTGCGGGACGGGCCTCTGACGTCCGCGTGGAGCACTCACTGCCCTCCAGCGCCCAGGGAGACTTTATCTAGAAGTCACACCAAGAGAGCCTTTTCCGAGTGACTTGGCTGTGCTCCCTCCCAGCTTTCGAAAGTATGTTGAGAATGTGAGCTGGCCCTGGAGGGTTTATGTTTTGGCATCGGATGTAAACTTGCAATTTGAAGGTAAAATCTTAGTCTGGCTTTATTTAGCCCAACAGGTGTTCAGCCAGCGGCAGCCACTGCAGTGCTACAAGCTGGGGACACCCATGCTTTCCTGCACTTCCTTACGGTGTGCTGGGACTGCCAGCAGGGAGGTGGCCCTCGTGCCTGCTCAGAGGAAGGGGCACTTAAATCTTGATTGTCGTGCTCTGGGAAGCCCTCTCCTGGAGCCGTAGCTTCTGGGCCAAATTTCCTGGAGTAGAAGGTCATGCCGCAGGCCTCCTGGGCATGTGTCCTTTGAAAACTGGCAGAAGAGGAGTTGTCACGGATCCAGAGTGTGCAGACGTGACTTGTGCAGCCACCACACTCTGGTGGAGGAGAGTCACAATTAGCTGAAAATGTTACCTGAGGCAAGAGATACATTAAACTTTTATAAGGATTGATTTTAATGGAAAGCAGAGGTTAGTTATGGCGGAAGCTTTTGGGGGCAGCTGCGGGCAGCTCTCTGTCTTTAGAGAGTGGCCAGAAGGGCTGCGTCTCCGTCGTGAGGATATCCTCGCACTGTGGGGATGTCAGAAGGCAGCGTGGTCGGAGCCAGCGTGCCGAAGCGTGCTGCTGCCCGGCTCTGGCGTGGCCAGCCCTGACCTTGGGCCACCTGGGGGAGCATGTGAAGCTTTGTGACCTTCAGGTCAGTTCCCTGCCTTGGGCCCCAGACTTGCCACCGGGCTGGTTCTGGCTGGTTTGGGCTGATTTCTGGACTTCGCTGTGCAGAGACTGCCCCGGGGGCCGTGTGGATCGCGGGGCATAGGGTTTGGGTATTTCTGAGTTTGGGTAGAGGATGGGTACTCAGTGGGCCGTTCCTCTGGGGCGCTCTCCTGGGGCTTCTCTCAGAGCCCTGCAGTGAATTTGAGGCCACCTACTCCCAAACTGCGGAGGGCAGATCCGCATCGCCTGCCAGGGGCAGGCAGAGAACATGGCCCTGGTCCTTGCCTCCCCGACAGACCACCCCACGCCCACTCCGCCCCTCCCCGCCCCACCTCCGTCTTTCCAGCTAACACCCCAACTTGCTCCTACCCTTATTGTATTTTTGATAGTTTAGTTTTAAGATCAGTGAAATCACAGTGCAATGATTTGGGTCCTCCAGGGAAAATACCAGTCAACCTTGATTCTGAAACTTGAACACAATCGCTGCGACCATTTATGTCCATTTCTTCTTTTTTTCCCTTTTCTTTTAACTTTATATTTAGACATAATTTCAGGCTTACAGAAGAGTTGTAAGAATAGGGCAAAGGATTTCTAATTAACCCTTCACCTAAATGCTCCAAATGATGTTTTACCACATTTACTTATTCTTCTCTCATATACAGAAACATACAACCCCCTGTATTTATATCTATATTTTTTTTCCCCCAAACCCTTTGGAAAGTATTTGTGAATGTGTAGCACTCCAGGATGGAGGAATTATTTTTTCTAAGCACCGACACATTCTTTCACATATAGCACAAGTATTGAAATCAGGAAATTTGCTCTGGAAATGATATCTAGTGTTTAGATCCCATCTCGATTTTTGCCAGTTGTCTCAATAATATCCTTTATAGCAAAACAAACTTCTGGATTTGGTGTTGCATTTAGTTACTTTTTCTCTTTAGTCATCTTTAGTTTGGAGCAATTCCTTGCCTGCCTTTATTCCATGACATTGATTTTGAAGACAACAGATGGGTCATTTTTGAGAGTGCCCCTGGATTTGGTTTGTCTCCTGCTTTCTCCTGATGAGATTTAGGTTATTATGCACTTTGAGCAGGACTAGTTGAGGGCTGATGGCGTGGTATTTTCCGCAGGTGTGAATGGAGGCACGAGCTTATCTTTGATCACTTGGTTAAGATGGTTTGTAGTCTGTTTTCTGCCCAGTAAAGCTCTGTATCATCTTTCACTTCGTAATTAATAACTATGTCATGGGGAAATAACTTTGAGACCATAAATACTATAAATATTTTTCACCCACTGGTCTTAGCATCTATTGATAATTCTTTTGGATCAATTTTCATGATGGCTGCTAAATGGCACCTTTCTGCTTCCGTCTTTCTGCTTTTATTAGTATTCGTTGGCTTTCCTCTTTCTTTTACACATTTATTTTTATCTAGAAAGACTCCTGGGTTCTCAGTTCATTCAGTGGGTAATTTCATGATACTATCATGATTTATTTCGACACTCAAATTACTTTAGATTTGACCAGCCGGTGCCACTTCAAGCCTTGCCTTGTGTCTTTTTCACATGTCTCCATCTTCCTTTGAGCCAGAAAGTACAGAAATGCTCAATCTCCATTTTTTTTCTCTGAGCCCTGAACATGATTTTGTGTATCTTAGATACCGAGTCTGGGTATGGGATGGGGGGCGGTGGGGAGCGTGTTGAGTGGGCCTGCTTTGTGGAGGTGACATATGTTATTGCGTGCTCTGAGCATGAAGAGCCCTGCACGAGTGCTCCTGTGCCCCGCGCATACAGAGGCTGTGGCCACGTCTTCTCTTGCCCTGGGACCTCCTGCTGTCGACCTTTGGGGCACAGCTCGAGACCCCAGTCTGGCCCTTCCAGATGGGCCATGGCTAAGGTTCCCTCATTCAGTACATAATTTATGACTTCAGCTGCTATAGGAATGGATTTCTTCTTGTACTGCCTTTTTTTCCCCCTTTTAAAATTTCTTACGTGCATCTGGAGACCTTTTGGCAGTGGGCACGGAGATCATTTCAGAAAAGATCCGGAGGAGATTGGGTTCCTAATGACGACCCTCCAAGTGGCGCAGATGTCGGCCCCTTGCCATGTTAGGGGTATTCTCAGGTCAACAGTGGTTGATCCCCATCATTCCAGAATGGCCAGAGAACTGTGACCACAGGCAGGGAGGAGGGTGCAGGCTGATAACCCAGCCCCTCACTATCCCACCTGCCTTAGGCCAGGTGTGCAGCTGGCTGCTTCCTGCTTGGTAAGAGGTGCAGGTGACAGACTTCTTGGTTGAGGGTGTGGATGTATCTGTTTACCCACAATCCAAGGAGACTTGAGCATATTTCTTAGAAGTTTTGACTGCTGCTCCCTTAAGTAGAGTTATATGGAAGCATGATTTATCTTCCCCCAAAAATATGGGCCCCTTAGTGAAGTTAAGCAGAGTATAAAATGCCTTCATGGTAGTTAAATTTACACTCTGTTAAAATGATTTGTGCACTTTGCAGTGAGCTGTGATATTAAGTGCATAAATATACAGCAGAGTTAACTTGGAGGAACATTTTATTTGACAAGATCACTGTAAATGCCCAGGTACAGTATTGGAGCCGTTTAGCATGGTTACCGTAATGGAAGGAGAGCCGGCTCAGGTTTTAAATCCAAAACCTTCAAAATCAAAAGGAAAGAATGTAAGTACTTCTCCACGGAGTGCTTAATAGTGGAAGTGGTTTTCATCACAGTAGAAGGGCTTATGGTTTCTAAATCCGTCTCCCTGTTTCAGGTGAGAAAATGGCTTGTAAATAAACTCTCCATTGAAATAGTCACTTGTTATAATTTTGGAGCTGATTCTATTCAGATTAGCAACCACTGTAGATATTTTGGTCATCTTTTGTCAATGAGACTATATTTTCCTTTGGGAATAGGCCATTTAGTCCATATTGGGACATTACAGAGGCATTAATTATTGAAGGCAAGCTAGTGCATGATCCACCCTCTGTTTATAGCCAAGGCTTGATTTAATTTTCTATATATAGTGGGCTGCTGCAAAATGTTCTTTCCTCATTGTTTCTTCTTGTCTTATTGAAACCAACAGTTTGTCTCAGTCTGTGTAGGGGAACCTGCAGGGTGTGGTCCACAGGACCGTGTGGCTGGATGTCAAGTTTGGAAGGGGGTCCGGCTGGGTGGATGAACTGACCAAGCAAGGGGGAGGGTTTGATAGGATCCCCCTCCCTGGAGAGGAATGCCAGCCCTGCTGGCAGGTACAGACTGGCACCTGCATTAGCGGCTGTGAAAGATGCTGTGTCCTAGGTCCTCCGTCTCCCACAGACCAGGTGAGGACACAGGAGCCCCACCTGCAGCGCTCGGAGATCCAGAGCTGCTCCCGAAAGCTCCCTGTGGAGGGTGGAGAAGTCTCTGCCCACTGAGGGCTGGAACTTAGGCTGGTTTTCCCATTGTTTTAGAAGGAATATTCTGGCTTTGACCAGTGGCAGGAAAACACAGTTGGAGAAGGAAGTAATGTTGTCATTGGTAAGGGTCAGATGAGGTCCTTGGAGATCGTCACGACCCTCCTAGAGGTGTCAAAGGAAATCGTCATGGGTTCAGCCATCTCTGCAGGACCCGACACTGGCCCCGTCTCCAGAGGTGACCTCAGCAAACACACCCTACGCCACCAGGCAGTCTCTGGACAGTTGGCCCACCTGTGACCTCATGTCGACTCAGAGCAGCACTTCCCCGGATGCTCAGAAGCCAACCCTGGTAGACCTTGGCAGAGAATGGCTGACATGCTCTGGGTTGCAAAAGCTAAGGGAGGAAAACAGTCTTGGGGTGGCAACAGGACATGTAGTTAGGGTGACGGTGTGGCCTTGTGAACGTAGTGGGTTGAGTTCAGCTACAGGAAATTTGTGTAGTAATTGACCAGAAGACCTTGTTTCTGGCAGGCTGTACACAAAAATAATCTTCTCTGGCAATATTTGGGACCTGTCCTCACATAGGAAAGAAATCCTAGAAGCCCCCTCCATCGTGGATCGGGACACCCAAGCCCGGGGCCTCCCATGAGAAAGGTCCTGCTTGGGTTTTTGCTGGGATCGTGATGACAGGGTCCAAGTGTCCTAAAGGGGGCCGGGGTGGCATCAGATGGCATCAGAGCAGCCACCCCTCCCCGCATCGACACCATCTGGGGATGGTGGCTGGATCCGCTGTCAGATTTGGCTGTTGGAGCCCTAACCCAAGATAACTTTAATACCAAGTGCTGAAATCTCAGAACAGACTCCAGATGGTGGCCCCTTTTGGACCGAACGGCGTGGAGGCGAGCCGAGTCTGGATGCGGGAGGCAGAGGCTCGGTGGACCCCGTGGGACACAGCTGTCGGGCATCGCCAAGCTGCCCCTGCCGCTCTTTCATGGTGATTTTGTCAGCCGACCTGGGTTTTCCTTCTTCCAGGCAGGCTCCCGTTTGTCTGCCTCAGAGAGCCTTTTTTGGTGGAAATCCCAAGCACAGAACTTTCCAGAATGTGATGTGGGACACAGCTTTATTCTCTGATCTCTTCCAAAAATTAACCTTCCAATCAGTGTGAGCTGCCAGGCCCGCCTGGTGAAGGGGCGAGGAAGGCTGTTCGGTGCCCAGGGAGCTTGGAGCCACGAGGGGTGTGGTTCTCCTTCCCTGTGTCCGCGGCCCCCACACGTGCCTCCATCTCCCTGCCAATGGCAGTAAGTTGTAAACTCTAACTCCCCTCTGCTCACACGTGCTGGAAACACTGAATGCGTTTTATACCCTGCATTTCATTACATGTGTCTTGAAAATGTAGCTTTTCTTTATGCATATAAACCTATATTCACAGCTTTGCACAATCAGTGGCTTGTTTTCCCCTTACAATAGCTACATTTTGGTGGTAGCAGTGCCTGACACACATTTTGTTTTTATTTAACTTATAAAATCTTTGGGGGTGAGTGCTTCTGTAAACATAAAAGCTTTCATAGTGTGAGAGCCATGATTTTTTTTTTTTCTTTCCAAAATGGAGGCATGACGCATCTGGGCGCACACAGCGGTTGGCCTGACCCCTTCGTTCACTACGGGAAGTAAAAAGTTTGGATGACATCACTGCGGGGTTATTTCTTGTTATTGTAATTAATGGACCAGCAGGAAGTAGTGAGACAGATGATTCTTGGCAGAAATGACAATTTAAAGGGGGAAGGATGAAAAGAGGGTCTGGGAAGGAAGAAACCTTTCTGGACGTTCAAACTCTCCAGGGAAGAAATCTGGAAATCCGTAGACAGTTCCTGAGAAATGAGCTGCCTCTTGCCAGCATTGGATATAGCATTCTTAACCCCTGCTACAGCTCAATTTCTCTTTTTCTCTCTGCTTTGTCAGAGTGATGCTGACCTGACTGCATTTGGCTTTGTGAGGGCCTTTTGTGACAAGTTCTTCAATGTCAAGTCGTCGATGGGAGGGCTCATAAAAGTGAGTTTGTGCTTTATGGGGGGAGGCTCTGCTGCCCCGGTCCCAGGTGTTCCTTTGTGTGTGTGGAGGGAGCTGGAAGGAGCGTGGGGTGTGAAGAAAGGAGGGCTCCTGGGAGGAGGAGTGGTGATGGTCAGCCTGGGCAGGACCGAGGCTTCTGGACCCAGAAGGGAAGTCGACCTTCCTTCCAGCTAAGCGCCCCCATGAGTGCCTGAGTGGACCGAGGGAGGGTGGCTTTGCTATGGGAGCCACTGAGCAGGGGCGGGAACCCTAGCTTTCGCTGGTGCCAGCCTTCCGGGGACAGCGGGGCAGCCCGGCCCGCCCGAGTGGACATGGTGCAGCTGGAGACTTAGGACACAGTTGCTCAGGCTCATCCACTGTGGTCCAGAAGGAGGTGCTGCCTCTGGTGTTGGGGGATGGTGTCTGGGAAATGGAAGGACAAGGATGCTGTTGGTGGCAAGGAGGGAGGCAGCTCCGGGGCATGTGGTTAGGCTCAGGCTGCTTTCGCACCTTCATTTTTAGTGAAAATAGAGTGTGCGGTGGTAGTTCACTGTTGTGTCCTATTCCACTGTGTGACCATACTACAGTTTACTACAGACACATACTACATGTGTGTCTACCTGTTCATGGACATTTGGGACTTGTAGCTTTGGGACATTGGGGCTGACGGTGCTGGGGTGCGTGTCCCTTGGCGCACATGTACACAGGCTCCTGTTGCGTGTATACCTAGAAAAATCGCCGGGCCATTGGGATGCCAGCGTTCAGCTTTGGCAGAAACAGCCTAAACGGTTTTCTAGAATGGTGGCACCAGCTCACACTCCTGCCAGCTGACAGCCTCACCGGCTCTGAGCCGTCTCGTCTTCATCCTGGCAGTTCTGGGGGATTCGCCACAGTGCCTCAGCATGTTTTAATTTGTATTTACCCGACGACTGAGATCTTAGGCACCTATTTGTGTCCTGATTGGCTACTTGGGTATTCTCTTAAGACGTTTCCTGTCAAATCTTTTGTTGGTTTTAAAAATTGGTTTGTCTGGATTTTTTTTTTCTTAGTCCATTTTGTGCTGCTGTAGATTATCACAGACGGAGTAATTTATAATGAACAGACGTGTGTTGGCTTACAGTTCTGGAGGTCACGGCCAAGGTGGGGCTCTTGGCCCTACAGGTGGCTCCAGCGTGGCTGCTGTCGTTGGAGCCCACAGACCCCTCATGTGCTTCCGGGATGTCTGTAAACAGTTCAGTTCGGGGAGTTGGACAGTGAGTGAGGTGGCCGGCCGCAGTGTTGGGGGCTGTCCCTAGAAAGCATGCTTTATGTCCGGAGTTGCAGCAAGGCCCAGGCCCTGAATTTGAAGAGGTAAGAGCGAGATCCAGCGTCCCCTTGGGGTTGAGTACCAGGGCACTGTGGCTGTCCGTGGTGGGGCTGGCTCCAGGTCCTGGGGAGAACGGCCAGGCGCAGTAGGAGAGGGTGACCAGTGGACTCTCGAGAAGAGTGGGCCGTTCCCGGAGCAAGAGGAATTCTGATTTGGGCAGCACCAGCAGTGGCTCCGACATCTCATCTAGTTGGGCCTCTGCCGTGGTGAAGGTGTAGCCGATGCAGAGGAACAGCCTGAGGGGGTGTGAGCTGTTGAAAGGCCAGGGCCCCGGGAAGTACCACGGAGTGAGCTTCAGGAAGTTGCTGGAGAATGAGAATGAGCATAAATGCTGTGCACTTTTAAACATACACCTGGATCACGCTTGTTCCAACGTGGAAAGGGCAATGCAAACTGCAGAGGGCGCGTCCCAGCTGGGTCTTCCGGATCCTTACCATTCATTGTAAGGGACCCCTTGTCGCCCTACATTGTTGTGTTATATTCTTCGATTATGTTCACCGTATTTTCAGTGAGTCCTCCATGGTGCTGCTGCTTCCCGGGAACTTCGCCCCCTGGGAGTGGTCGTCATGTTCAGCGAGGGGTGCTGCTGGCACCTGGTGGGTAGAGCCCAGGCACGAAAGCATACTACAGTGCAGCTGGCAGCCCCCACCACAAAAAGTTCTCCAGCCCAAAATGTCAGCAGTGCCGAGGGGATGTGTGGCTGAGTGTGCTGCTAGAACACCCCGCACCCTGCAGTGCTGGGCCACGGTTAGGGTCCAGGGATTGCACGTGTGGACCCTCTTAGGCAAGGTGACGTCACAGCACCTCCAGCCCAGCACCAGGCGGGGCTGCAGGGAGCGTTCACTCTCATCTGTCACCAAGCATGGACCCTCACACAACAGCAGCGAGCACGGACACTGGCACTTTTGCATGGCTAGTCCTAATCCTAATGAACCTCTGTGCTAAGAGAAATTTAATTTCTTCTTTCTTTTTGGTCAAACTTCCCTAGATAGCCATGCAGTATGTATAAGTCCCTGCGTGAGTCAAGGCAGTTGATTTGTCACATTCAGACTGGTTTCCAGTAATATGTTCATTATAAGTTAAAAAGACCATTTGAAAGAGGTGCGAAGGCCATTGGAAAAATCAGGTGATTTGAGCTTCTGAGTGGACATCCCCAGCACTGAGATGAGGAAAAGCCGTGAGAAAACGTAACACGGTGGTCCCTGCGATTGCAAAAACAGCGAAGAGCCACAGCGATGGATTGATCAGCAGGGCTCGCATCGGGAGACTTGGGTGAGCCCGTTTGGAAATGCCGTGGCTGTTCTTCCTCTGACACTGTGTTCCTGGGCTCCGGAGGTGGAAGCTCAGCTGTTTGCCATTCTGTCATCTCTCTATTTATTGCATCCAACAGTTAGTAATGACTTAGATAATGATTGCCAAGACTGTAATCAACGGTTTTGTTAATGATGTGGGGCCTTGTAAAATAATTAGTCCTGAAGTGCATGTCGAGGGGATGCACCAAACCTCTGAGAGCTGCCTTCTCCGTGTGGAGCTTTCGGGCTCCCTGCGAGGCCCCGAGTCTGTTCCTCATGCTCCTCCAGCGACCCAGGAATTGGCATCTGCTTTCTTGTCCTTCCCCCAGTTGCCTTTTCTTGCAGGATGAAGAGGGGCCGGGCGTGGATCTTGTTCTGGCTCTAAAACCTCACGTCCAGGACATCCAGGGCCCCCGGCTGGCCACACGCACAGTGCAGTACCTTCCTGGCACTTTGTCCTCCCTGCCAGGCGCCCTTTCTGCTACATCCATGTGCAGCCGCCTGTTGGGCCACCCTCCTCCGTGGAAAGATTCTGCTTCCTGCTTTCTTATTTCTGAATTCGCAGCATTTGGTAGACACCTGCAGAGGTGCGGTGTCTGTTTGGGGGGTGTTGGGCGGGGGTGTGCATTTCTGGGTATCTGCGAAGTTGGTTTTGGAGGAAGAACTGCTGGACTATTAACTCCAGTTTTAGAGGTTTCTTGTCTGTCTGCGGAGGGCTTCATTGCGTTCGCCACGATTTTCTTCATTGGCTCTAGTCTGCCTTGCTCTTCCAAAGGGCCCTTTAAAACCTGGCGGACTGCTCCGTCCTGGCTCCCTGGCCGCTGTCACCGCCATCAGCCCTGTTCTGATTTGAGTCTTGTGTTTGCTACCGTCTTGCTGGTCCTACTTCACTTTGGGGGTGGGTTCTCCTCGCCGTGTTCCAGCAGCGGGCACTTGAGTCCCCAGCACGCGGGATTGGTTTCCTGTTCCACTTGGGCTCAAGCTAACCACACAAATGACCGACTTGTTCGCCGGCCCTGCCACTTCCTGGCACGGCGCACACCACGTGCTCTGCGTTCTGTCTCCTGGACGCCCCGTCGGCCACCTCGTGCATGCCACGGGCCGTGCGGCCACCCTCGCCAGGCCCTCGTGCCCTCGGGGCCTCTGTTCCCCTCCTTAGCAGACAGTCACTGCCCCGGTGAGGGAGACACAGACCGTGAGGCCACTGCGGCCCCAAAATGGGACACGGAAACATCTGGATGTGCCTGGGATATTGTTTTGACCCACGGGAGAGCAGCAGGTCTGCTTGAGCGGGGGAAGCAGTCAGCACACACGGGGGATCTTGTCTTTACGGGAATGCGGAATGGGGGAGTGCGGGTAACTTCTTCGATTTTAAAAATTCTTAAATTTACTTTGTGTTAGAACAATTTTAGATTTACCGAAAAATTGAGAAAGTAGTGCAGATTCCCTACACCCCGTTTCCTCTAAGACTGACACCTTACGTTGTTACGATAGGTCTGTTACAATTAGTGACCCGTGTTGATACATTATTAACTGAAGTCCACGGTTTACTGAGAGAGGATAACTTTTTATCTTTCTGCACTATTCAGTTCCGTAAGGGGTTTTGGGGGGTATGGAAAAGGAAGTACTTCCACATCTTGGGTTTCTGTTCGACTGCGTGGGGTTGTTTTCCACGGAGGAAACAGCAGAATATCCTACACGAGAACCTCCGAGGGGGGGGCAGGAGCTCCGTGTCCCGATGAGGTAGCTCAGCAGGCACACGCGACAGAGTCCTGGAGTAGGAATTTAATATTGGAAAACAGGGTTGTCTAAATGGAAACTTTTTGTTAAACTCATCCTTGTAGACGTTTTATGGATCAGACTTACCTGATTCTGCGTTTGGAATTTGCAGCCTTCCAAGATTATGGTGCAGTTTGTTTGTGGCGTTGGCGTGTGAGCAGCGGGTCTGACGCTTAGGGGCTGCCCGCAGGGGCTGGGGGGGTGGTCGCCAGCACAAGGCAGGCAGGGGCCTTGGTCACAGGAAGGGCAGGCTGGAGGTGACCGGCCTGGAGGTGGTTTCGTTGGACGGTGGGCACCTGCTCTGCCCCGGGCCCTTGTGTCCTCATTCTGTCCCACTCTTGCCAGCTCACCGCCCTGCCTCGGGCCAGGGGCCGGATCAGAGGTGAAATGAAGTTGTCTGAGGTCGAGTTAGAATCTAGAGGAGAACCCAAGACTCCAATTTGCTGAGGGGGAAATAGGGGCCACAGAGACGCCAGGGGCAGCTCGCTGGAAACTCTTAGGTCCTGGTCCCCCCAGCAGGGCAAAGTGAGCCTGAGCCGGGTGATGCAGTGCACACCTCCCCAGGGCCCCTGGCCAAGCCGCCCACTTCCCAGGGCCCTCTGGGTGGGGGCGGTGATAACCCAGGACCCATCCGGGAGACCCAGCAGTTGGCTCAACCGTGGCTTTGAGCCCCTCGCACCCTGGCCGTCGTGTTCCAGGACGCTGCGTGTTTTCTGTGTGGTCCAGAGATGAATTTGTGGCCCCTGGGACACTGGCTGCACCGTGGAAACCTGCAGCCTAAGTGGGAACATCCTCATGTTTGCTGCTCATTAAACCTGTGGTCACCCAAAACGTGAATAACATGTTCTTTGCTTTCTAGATTTTTGGACCTTACTATTTTGAGAGAAAAGGGCTGGGGGTTACTGGTGCAAATTAACGATTTCCTTTGGTTTATCTTACTCCCTCTGTCCGCTGTTTGGATTCTTGAATGTAGATGGAATTCCAGACGACTGAACACTGGGAAGGTCATTCTGTGGTGCTAGCCCTGTGCCTAGCAGGCACCGGTGAAATATGTGGTCAGCGTGGATGTGGCCTCCACAGACCAGGAGAGTCATCAGGGCAGAACCATAAAGCTTCCCGAAGTCTGGGTCAGTGGGGTCCGTGCCACGTGGTCAAATCGACCCCTAGTGAGTCGTCTTCCTCACTTTGCTCTCTGGCATCTGTTGGGCACGGCAGCGAGGCGAGGGCCGTCGGAGTGTCCGTCAATGTTCCTGGCACCACCGGGCACGTTGCTCAAGCGGTGGACCCTGGGGGAAGTGGGTGGCAAGAGGCCCACCACAGAGATGGGGGATTCAGGGGGCTTCCCAGGGAACTTGTCGGCCCCTTGTAGGGCCTGTGGCTTGGTGGCTCCTTGGGGGTGACTCTGCTCCAGAGGCAGAGACCCAGGTGACCCACGTCGGGGACAGCAAGCTGGGTGCCCCCCCCACACACGGAACTGCATGTTTCGCTCGGTGTAGGGGCCGGGTCAGGCCTTCCTTGACCTAAAGGACACGTGCACGTACTCGGGCAGCTGACGCTTCCCGCTGCTGTTGCAAGGAAAGGGGCTGGGGCTTATGGTGAGCACTGACATCTGCCTTTTGGTTTATGTCCTATCCTTTGGCTGAGTTTGAGACGGTAAGAAGTTGGATAAAAAAGCATATATAGGAAAGCAATGTATCCCCACCAAATGGATGTTTTTAGAGCAGTTTTAGAGAAGACGGTGTGGACAGTTCCGGCCTCCCACGCCCGGTCTCCCTGGTATTAACGTTCCACGTCAGCGTGGCACGTCTGAGACGATCGCTGCGTCGCTGTCCATGCATTATTAACTCGGGTCCATACTGTGTCCAGGTTACCTGACGGCCTTTCTCCGGCCCTGGCTCCTGTCCAGGGTCCCACCTTGCAGTTAGTGTCCTGTCTCCTCGAGCCCCTCTGCTGTGACAGTTTCTCAGACTGTATTTCTCATGACCTTGACAGTTTGGAGGATGGGCATTTATTTTTTTGGATTTCCCTCTATTGCAGTTTGTCTGGTGTTTTCCTCATGATGAGACTGGGTTGCAGAAGACATTTTTTGGTGTACTTTTTAAATAAAAAATTCTTTACAGGAAAAAAGCATGAACTTTTGCCAGTCAGTAATGACTCGCCTTGTGTGGTAGGAATACTCAGGGGTGTCTGATTGTTGATGGGGAGGGGGCGTTCTCCCCCCACCCCACGGCCCTTTGGTCAGCCTTGCCCATGTCCAGCTGGCCACAGACTTTCCCGTGGAACTGGCAAGATGGTCCAGGGAGGGGTGAACAGGAAGTCACGCAGGCTGATCTCGCCTAAAAACTTCTGGGTTCTCCTCTGTCCACTCTTAGGCATTCACTGAGGGACACCCCGTGTCAGTCCCTTCCTTATTATATTTGAAGTCCTGGCGGGGTGGTTCCTTTTATGGATAAAGACCTGCAAGGTATGAAGGGCTCAGGTGAGGAGCTGGCTAGGCAGTGGCAGGGCTGGAATTATTTAATACCGGTGCTCTTTCCTTCCCGTTTCTGTGTGGGTGTCACCCTCCTACACTACTCAGACTTTGAGTCATGCAGACAGAAAAGAGGCTGCCCAGAGGTTGCCCACACTTCTCGGCCAGCCTTCCGGTGGCTCTGAGCTGCTTCCTGCGTCTCCCCAGGCGTGGCGACGTCACAGCACCTCCTAGTGTGCTTCCACGTGGCTCCTGCCCTGTTGGACCGTGCGCTCCCCGCTCGGCTCCCAGCACTGCGCACGCACCTGACAGCTGACAAGGCAGAGGACATTCTGGCTTTGAGGTCTTGCCGATTGCTCTGCTGGTCCTGGTGTTGATAACTCGTTACCACAAGCATTGGCTTTCCTTGGTTGAAGGGCCTAACTGACCCCATGTTAACAGGGAGGGCTGCACTGGAGGCTCTCCGTGGTGACATCCCTGTGGTCAGCCCAGAGCCTGCGATCCACCAGATGTTGGCCTGGGCCTTAGGACGTCAGCCTGGGTATTCCAATGAGTTTTTCCTGATGGGCTGAAAAACCAGGCTGGGTCAAATGTCTAGAAGAGGAAAATGAGCCTCCGCTTCTTCACATGGGGGACGGATGGGTATGAATTGGAGTCTTGTGCTTTGATGGGACTTCATTTCCACTGAGGCTGGCCACAGAGCTGGCAGTACACTCCTGCTGTGGGGCCCTCCAGCTTTTCTCCCCACTTTCTCTGGGCCCCCCTGCTCAGTTTACGGCTCAGAGACCTACAGAAGTAAGAGCTGGGCGCTGGCACAGGGTGTGGACTTGGTATGTCCCCGATCCTGGCATCCCTTAGCTGGATCCTTCCTCATCCTCCCTCCAGCCCCCCCAACCCTAAATCTCCAGCCCCGGGGGGCTTTGCTCTTCCTTCCTTGTTTTTGGCTGAAGCTACTTGACAGTTAAGTATGAGCTGAATTAAAATGTTGACTCTTCCTTACTTTGTTTTCAGCTCTTTAAAAAAGGGTATCACACATCCCGAAAAGTGCACAAGTTTTAAGTGTGCAGCACAGTGAATTATCACAAAGTGAGCAGGCCCTTGCTGAGGGGAGGGGTTGAGTTGGAACAGAGACCCTCAGCTGCAGGACATCTGTGTGGATTCTGATAATGGCTTTGCCTCCCTGGGAAGAGAGCCTCAATCTAAGCACATCCTGTGGAACAGCCTCCTGACCCGCAGTTTTTGTACAGGGTGCTTCCTGCAGCCCATGGAGTGCGGACAGTGCGAAGTATTTTCTAGCAGCAAATATTTCATCACCAACTGAGAGTTACTGTCCCAGGCACTTCATGTACCATGAGAAACGGTTGTGGTTACCTGTGGGTGTGTTTCAGATAATCACTAGCAAATATTCTCTGCTCATTAAATAGTAAATGCATTGAGGTAGAGAAACTTGTGAAACTAAAATCCTAAATATGCAAAACTTGGCCAAGAAAGAAGAAAAGAACAAAACCAGCTTTGAGCTAAGTAACAAAACCAGAAAGGTTTCATTCTTTGTCTTTCTTCCTGTGACTTTAGCCACAAAGCTTGGGCTGAACCCCTACATCCCCAGGAGGGTCAAGGCTGACAACGGGACAAATTGGAGGGGCCTGGAATGGGGAAAAACCAACACTGCTGCATGATAACCTTGCTGACTTCTGGGACACCAGCCTTCTCCAACTTTTGTTTAAAGTTCCCCTTAAGAACAGGGTTCTAAAACAGATCAAAGCATCCACTCTGACTGTAAATAGAACATAAAGCAAACTTAGACGTGGATTGTGGGCACTCGTGGTTTTTTCATGTACCTGAAATTCTTAAAGTTAGGGCACGTCTCCCTTGAGAGTTAGAGGTATTATCCTTTGGCAGTGGGCAGGTGACCTTTGCATTGTCCTTGCTGAGAATCCTCTTCCTCGGGGATGTCCCCCAGCCCTGGCACCTGCCTGCTCAGTGTTGTGTCTCCAAAGGCCTGGGTCCGGTGAGCTTAGAAGTGCTTGCCTGTCCCCGTGATGGTGGAAACCGGAAGGTGATTTACCTGTTCAGATCAGAAAAAGACCAATCCACTGTTGTCTAACAGGTATGGGAAGAGTGACAAGGAAAACAGGAATTAGTCCATAAAATGATAGGGATGTCCAGACTCCCATGCAGACAACTCCAGCTAAAACAGAGGTGTCCTCTGCCCCTCCTGTCCCCACCATGTGGCTTTCTCAGAGTCACTCTCCATCTAATGGTCTACCACACCCTATGAGCTATTTATACATGTATTGCCCTGCCAGGAAATATAAAAGCTATTGGCAGTGATTTTTTAAAATGCATTTTAAATAACTGTGTTCCTACATGGAGGTGGAGTTACATAATTAAATTATCATGAGCACCTCAAAGTTGGGGTGCTGAGGCTTCAAGGCATCAGAGGCTGACACCTCTCGGCAGTGTGGTGCCACGGGGTGCCAGGTGCCTGGTGACTTTGTCAGGAGAGTCTGGCTCCTTGTCCAGACCCCCTCTGGCTTTGAGAATCTCTGTGACAGCCACGGGGGAACTGTGTCTGCTTAATGCCTTTGTTTACTTTGGAAGTTTGTCCTACGTGAATGAATTCGCAAAACTTACATTCCCCGTAAAGCTGTCACTGGTGGAAAACGCAGCAATAACTCAGGTGGTGTATGTAGTTAAACCACTATTGAGTTTGCGCCATCCGTGAGTTGATAAATCGTATAGCTTCATTTGGTAGGAATCAGCAATTTTATGTGGCAATTAATTTTTACTACTGCAGGGGAGCCAAAGGACGAGAATTTTACTTCGGTTTTGTGTATGTTGAGAGGAACTTAACGGTTTTGCCGCAGCAAGAAAAGGTCTCGTTTAAGGCCTGTCGAGCAAATCTGCGTTCGGTCGTTACCGTGGGGCGTCCTCGCCGTCCTTTGTGGGCGCCTCACGTGGCCGGAGCCCGGGTCGTGAGCAAATGTTCACTCCCCTTCAGGTGCAACGGGTCTCGCGATGCATGTGAAAAACACATGTGTGTGGCTTGCGGATAGACAAATTGCCCGTGTTGAGCAGGATGTTTTTATGCAGTGGAGCAACTCACCCATGCTGGTTCCACATCAGAAATGAAGATGTGCTCGGAGGAACACGTAATTAGCTTTCCGGAGGGTGATGTGATAATTTGCCATTGTTCTTTCTTGGGTCGACCAGCGACGGCTGTTCGGCGCGGTGCGCGCCGGTGGCCGAGGTCCAGACAGAGGCTGCTGCCTGACGCTCTGCCCGCGGCTCTGCGTTGCTGGGGGGAAGGTGTCCTTCCTTCGGCCGGAGCTCCCTTCCTACAGAGACCTGGCCTGTTTTCTGGAAGCCCAGAAAAATCATCTGAGCACACTGTCTGTTCAGCCAGCCTCCCTTAGAGCCACAGAAGAACGTGGGGGCACAGTATTCCTCACTGCTGATGACCACACCGGCAGCAGCCGCTCACGCCGCACCATGTGCTGGGAACTGGCGTCTGCCGTGCACGGCTCCCGGACCCCTCGGAGCAATGGCGCTGTCACCGTGTCACAGATGTGGAGCTTTTAAAAAAAAACAACTTAGTAAAGCAGATGTCCCCGGCAGCCAGCCTCAGCGCTGGACTGCTGGCCGACCCCGTCTCACGTGTCCCTCTCCCACGCGCCCCATCGGCTGTTCTAAAGCACACCCAAGCCATCGTTTTGTTACACTGGCAAATATTTCAGTTTCTACTCCTAAAATGTAAGGATTCCTTTAAATACGAAGCAGCAATCGCATCGCCACACTAAGAAAATCTAACCACTAGCGAGTGTTTGGAGCACCCTGTGCCCCCTGTCAGTTCAGGGGGCTCTTGTGTCTAGTTGTCCAGACTGAGGGGTGTAGCCTGCAGGCCTCGGCTGTCCCCTGCTCGCCCCGCTTTGCTCTGTGGGCACAGCTTTGGGTTTTGCCCCTCCGCCCCAGGAAGCAAAGTGCGCGTGGGCCGCGGTGGTGTCACGGGCCGTGGGTGTGGAGCGCAGCTGGACGGCCTGGCCGCACGTCCTGCCTCCACCGCCAGCAGGGTCTCCCGGAGCAAGTTGTTTTGTACTCAGGCCTCGGTTTTGTCATTTTAGATGAGGGTAATAACATACCTATTTCCTACGACCCTCAGGAGGAATGAGGGAGTGTGTGCAAAATGCCGAGAACAGTGCCCAGGACACCGTGAGCTCAGGAATGGTCTCATTGCTACGGCTGCTGCGGCTCCCGGCAAGGGTTCGGTCGCTGTGGCAACTGGGAGGAGGTGGCACCTCGCCGTGGTGCGTTGGGGAACCGGGTGTGCAGGCCAGCCTGCTGCTCCTAGCTGCCTCTGGCTTGGGGTTGTGGGGGCCACACCACTTTGCTTCTGTAGACCCCACTGTCTTCTCCTGCGCCCGGGTCTCGTGGTGGCTGAACGCCAGGCCACCCTGGGACTGGGGTGTGGGATTTAGTTTCAAACCACAGGGAAGCGGAGGGACGAGGGAACCCCGGGCACTGCCGCGTAGGGTGTGCACCCTTCCCGTCGGCAGGCCTGCCCTGGACTTCTCCCCAGGCTGTGGGGGGGTGCGGGCGGGGAGGCTGCCAGAGGAACCACCCTAGGGGGACGGGTGGGCACCACACACCCTGCTGCCCAGAGTAAGCTCTTCCCCTGAACAGAGTGTCTGGTGCCAGCGGTTCCACCAGAGGGGGCAGTTCCACTGGAAGTCCTTTCAGGAAGTATGTTACAGCGCGTGGCTGTCCTAGCAGACGAAAATAAGATGTTTGCTTTACCCATTTGCTTAGCCCTGAAAAACGTTCCTAGACAATGCCAGGGCCTTAGTTGAAAATAGTCTGCTCAGCTTGCTGGGACGGTCCCAGGAAGGATATTTGGGGTGAAAATAAAATGGTGCGTACCGGGCTGTTTGCTTCTGCGGGAATCCTGAGTGTTCGATATTACAGGCCGCTGGGAGCCAGGATCGAGCCGGGGCAGGCTGCCCTCGGGTGCACCCCATGGCCTACTGGAAGATTCTAGAACAGGGAAAACCATCTCCAGGTGGTGTACAGCATGTTGTTGCTCTTCCCTCCCCTTTTCCCCTTGGCCGCCGTGGGTCACAGCCCTGGGCGAGACTCCGCGTCCTCTGCGCCAGGGCATGGGCTCCTCCGGGGAGCAGATCGGTTTGGTTCTCGTCCAGGGGTCAGCCTTGCCTTGACCGTGAGAAACTTCTTTATCCATCTGAAATCTCTCCTGGCTTCTTCCCTCTTCTTGGTCATGGTTCTGCCCACGCAGAATACACTCAATCCCTCTTCCGCATGACTGCCCTGCACATAATTGCGGTCAGAGATCGAAGCTCCAGAACTTTCCCCGCTGGGGCCTAAGCATCACCACTTTCTTCCACGACAGAATTTCAAGTTGGTCACTTGCTCAGAGCCAGTGTTGCAGGGAAGCCGTGACACACACACACACACACACACACGCGCGGGGTGTTGGACTGTCGCACCCAGTCGTCATTAAGAAAAATTGCATTTCTGTTTAGTAGCCACTTATGACTTTTTCAGAAGAAAGTACTTGAACTCAAATAATGTCAAGTGACTTACATTGTGGCATTTGTCTCTGAGACAAGGTAGCAAATAGTGTGCTGTGATCGTTTGTTTTGTGAAAGTGCGAAGCCAAAGTAGCCCAAGCGGCTGCAGCTCCTTTGTTTTCCTCTGTGGATTTGGCAGTGTTTCTGTCGACACAAAAATAGCACATGACGCCTTAAAATAAATGGCTGCGGGGAATGCTTGTGCGGATCAGCTGCGTGGTCACATATGTTCAGATTATCCACATTGTTCACTCTTCAAAAGAATAACTTGGGTAAAGGGTTCGGATCCACCCACCATATCATGGCTTCAAGTACATGGAAGAGCCTTTGACGCCCCCTAAGGATGAGTCCAGACACGGGGCAGCAGGGCCCGGGGGTGTGTCAGACTCCGGGTTACCCTATGAGGCCCTGTGGGTGAGTGAGCCTGCTCTATCCTGAACCCTGTGTCTGCCTAAGTGCCTTCCCCCAAGAGATCTGCAAAGCCAGACCCAGCGTGAGCTGCCAGCCACACCCCTTGCTGCCCCCACTCAACCCAGACAGAGCCTGGCAACTTCTCTGACATCCCGGAAGCCACTCCCAAACTGGTAGGGCAGGAAGTCAGGTAGGAGGGCCATGCGCCAGAGAGCTCCACTGCTTCAGCTTTGGTGCCCGGGGAATGATGTAAAATCTTAGCAGGGACAGTCAGCAGTGTGGCGGCGCTGGCTGTGGCCTTCTTGTGAGTCCAGGTCGGGTGTGGATCAGGATACAGAGCTGGTGGCAAGTCTTGGGTCCAAAGTCAATTGCATCTAAATTGTTTTACTTTTGGAAAGGGTGTGTCCTGTTGTCTCCATGCCGCCTCTGAATACAATCGTCTGGGTTCCTGAAAGTGAAGTTTAAATGAAATCGCATGGGTCTTACCTTCATGTACCTTCACGAAGCTGATTTTTTTCCTCTGTGTACCAATAAAACCCACCAGGATCCTGAAACAGCTGGCATCCGTGGTATTTTCTCTTCTGCCTCTTTCCCCCTTTTTGGGACTGTCCCAGCAGACTGCCCGGCCTTGGGAACTCGGGCAGTCTCTGTGTTAAGAATTCGACTGACTCGATTCCCCGATCTCTCTTTGCATCGTGTGGCTTCTCATTTCTGCAAGGAGTGATCCACACTCACGCCGAGCCATGCTAACACCATCCTCCAGGTGCGTAGTGGTTAGTGAGGAAAAGACAGACTTGGTGGGAGCGAGTGCAGTTAGAGCAGGCAGGGGCCGTGCACAGGAGACAGCCGGCGCTGCGTGTGCAGATCTGTCAGTGGAACAACATTAACGGTTCTTCGTACGTTTTCTTGCACCTGTATCCTTAAAAGTAGCCACCTGTGGGAAGAGTGGACACTGTGCCTGGCCCCCCGGGTGAAACTGGGCCCTGCATTGCCCAGTGCACGGCGGTTAAGTTCAGGGGACAGCCCACCAGTTCCACAGTCAGGGCTTCTGTGAAACTCCGTGGCAGTCCATAAAGTACCAGCAGAGCGCTGCTTCCAGAAGGCCTCCAGGGTTTACGTGATTCACGAGCGGGCTGAAACGCCCCCGTTTGTGGAAAGAAAGCGGCAGCCCTCGGCCTGGCTCCCCGAGAGACCCTCCTCAGGGCCTGTGCACAGGAAGCGGGTCGGCCAGGGTCTGGACCTGTGGCCTGTGGCCTTCGTCAGAGCGTAACAAAGACCAGGCCAGTCTGTCGCCCGAGGCAACGAGATGGTTTACAGGAGCGTTAAAAGGTAAGTTGGATCTCAGACAAAATGCCAAGAGGCTTTGGAGGCTGCTGGAGCTCTGTCAACAAATGAAACAGGCCCTATTTTAAGCCCTGTTATGTACCAGGACTTCCTGTTTTTCCAAAGAAACCTCTTGTTTTGGTTTTTGTGATGATGGATTTATTGAAACATTTGCTGTTCCAGTGACCCAAGTCGTGTTCCAATGAGAAAGTAAAGCTTGAGATTCCGTGGCCCGGAGAAGGGATTAAAAACACGCAGCAAAACACCGTCCCCGGGGACCGCTCTCTCGGGGAATGTTCCGGCCTCGGTGGCGGATCAGTGAATGAACAAAGAGCTTGTTGCCAGCCAGGGTCCTAGACAGATTTCATAGCTGAGTTCGGCCTCTTGTTTAGAGGAGGGAGGGCAGGGGCCGGCCCAGGAACAATTGAAAGGGGTTTTTTGTTGTTGCTCTAGGGCTAAGTTAAGCCATGTGTGTCTCTCTTTCGAGGAGTGTCGGTCTGGCCAATCGGAGCCACGTAAATCCCACTCACTTCCTGCCGACCTTTTGACACCGACAGATGTTTTTTCTTACAAGTGTCATTAGGCCTCTCTGCTCGCTGACCTCATCAAATCGTGTGGAAGCCATTTTCATAAGTTTTGTTTCTAAAAATCCATTTAACCCTTCCTGAATGCCTCTCCGAGAATAGGATGGCTCTGCCTGGGGTTCTGCTGCCTCGTTCCTGCCCCCCGGGCCTGGCTGAGGAGTGGCGCCTGACCCAGATGGCACAGGGCCACGCGGAGCCACGGCGGGAAGCTACCCTGTGCTGCGTGGACAGAGGGACACTTCCACAGAAAGGTGTAACGGAGACTCACAAGGACACAGCGACGGGCCCAACAGGTCCTTTTGAGAGAGGCTCTGGCAGAGCTTTGCAGGTGGATGTACGGTCTGACCGTAGCTCGTCAAATATTGAGGCCAGGACACGGACTGGGAGTGGGCCCAGTAGGTATACTCCATGGCACCTGTGTGACCTGGGCAGGTGGTTGCCGTGATGGGATTGGAAGAGATTGAGTCGGAGGTCCTAAGCCCACGGGAGTTTCCACAGTTAACACGCCTCGTCCACAAGAGCGGACTACAGTCTGAGCAGGTGCTGTAGCCATCTAGAGGCGGGGAGATGGTGTTGGCGTTTTAACTTTTCCGTGAACCTGATACACAAAGAACAGTTATGCAACTAGCAGATTACTGGAGGGAATGAGTTTGGAGCCTTTGTCCCTAACTTCTTGGGCCACTGGATTGTGATGTTATCCAACAGGGTTTGGGCCTTCTGGGCTCTGTAGTGCCAACATCACACTCTTCTGAAAGTGTCTGGGACAGAGGGGGATGTACCTCTCTCCTGCCAGCACCTGAGATTTGGGGATTCACCCGAAGTCTCATCCAGAACGGGTGTGATAACCGACTAGGCATTTGTGCAGGACGTGTTCGTCTCTGAGGTACGTGCCTTCTCTGTTGGAATCTGCCCGGCAGGATGTGCTTGCAGGCTGCCTGTGTGTGGGATCAGTTAGTGAGCACTCACGCACACTTAGGATAGTTCTCACATTAAGCACTGTGCATGTTAGCTGCTTTTAAAGCAAAGCATGCAGGTGCAAACATCCTAGCCACTTGGGGCCCCCTCTTCCCCTAGTCCCACTCCTCAGACAGACCCTCTGCTAATGGTTGGGAGTGTGTCTACCTGGACATTTTATTTTATTTTTTTCTTCTTACTAACTTTACAAACCAGTTTTCTTTATTTTGCTAGTCTGTCTTTCTGCACGTGCAGGTGTTCTCTCTCTCTTTGGTCTGGAGAACTCTGCCCTTGAGTGGCTCGGGGACTGCAGGACGTGGCTAAATGAGACATAGCTGTGTGTCTTGAGACCTGGCTGGTGTGGCTCAGTCTGACTCTGGGGGCCTTGGCAGAGCTGTTGGCGAATGGGCAGTACTCGGGAGGGGGGGGGTCCTAGGGACATAGGACCAGGCGTGAACTGGCTATGTTGAGTCTCAGGTTCTCTGTGTCCGAAGTTTGGATTTGGTGACTTCTGAAGTCTCAAAAGAAATGCCGTAGTTCTTAGAAACCATCCAGGGCCACCCAAGAGTTTAGGCCACTGTGGTGTTGTGCATGTGTGTGCGTGTGCACCCCTGGCTGTGCTCCGTGTCTGTCCTCCTTGGGTTGCTCGTCTCAGATCCCACTCCGCTTCTCGTCCCACAAATGGTCGTGTGTGTGTGTGTGTGTATATCTCACACCATATGCAAACTGCCTGTAATATTTATCTGCACCCTCTTCCCCCCATTCGGAGAGCTCAGACTTCCTAGTAGCTGCAGTTCAATAACCACCTCTAAGAACAAGGGAGCAGGAATGTCTGTTTGCCCCATGAATTACGTTCCGAGGGGCCTGGAAGGCTGCATTCTTAGTGTGGGGCCCCCTGCCTGACAGATCTTTTTAATGGTCCCCAGATTTACGGGTGTGTGTCAGCCAGAGTGGAGACCCCAGGGTGCCTTCGTTAACTGCGCATGCTGAGTGCAGCCCTGGAGTTTATTTTAAGCATCTGGGGTAAGTGAAAATAACAGCAGACTTTCCATTCTGTGGGCCTGTGGGCATTGCTGATGTGAGGAGAATAGCGTTTACCCCAAGAGTTTACAGAAGTGGATATATCACAGACCACACGTCAGTGTGGGCAGCCCAGGATTTATAGCGTTTTGGTGGGTTTTTGTTAGTGTTCTTTGTCCTGCAGGTTATATAAACTCGGTGCCCTGCCTTACAAATGGATTCGTGTTTTCATCTTTTCTGTTGAACTGTACTGTATCAGTGACTGTAGTAAATTTGATAGGTCATATAAAGGCTTATGTTATCTATTGCTGGGTGACACAGTACCTTAAAACTGAGAAGCTTAAGACAGCAAAACTTTATTATCTTAACAGTTTCCATGGGTCAGGAATCTGCACGGCTTGGCTGGCTGCCTCCTGCTGGTGTACTCACGGTATTGCGTCAGGATGTTGGCCAGGGTCGCGGTCTCATCTGAAGGCTGGACTGGGGGAGGATTCATTTCCTCATCGACTGTTGGACTGTAGGCTTCAGTTTCCCTCAGGCTGTTGACTGGCAGTCTCAGTTCCTCGCCACGTGGGCCTCTTCTTGGGGCAGCTGGCTTCTGTCAGTGAGTGAGGGAGTGTGCCCACGGTGGAAGCCACCTCAGAAGTGATATCCCATCACCTGCCCCAAGCAGAGATTATACAAGGACATGAGTACCAGGAGGTGGGATCACGGGGCCATGGTATTGAACCTTTTTCTGGCATCCACAGTGAGGACAGAATCTGCCCCAGGCAGGGGGAAGGCCATGGCCAGCTTAGAAAGCTCTTGGTAGGCCTCTTGGGAAAGCTAGTGGCTCCCATGGTCCCCCAGAACTCGTGCCCCCTCTCCACTGTCTCATGGGCATGCCTTCCTATGTCACCAGTGGGCGGCTGTGAATTACCAGGCTGTGGAGTCCCAGGAACTCTTGTAGGAGCTGGGTAGGTCCCTGAGGCCCTGTCCGTGCAACCTTAGCAAGGGCCCGTGCAGACTCAGGTCCTCTGCTGGGCCCTGGGTTCTCATGGTGCTGGGATCGGAGGGCAGTAGTTGGCATGTACCCTGCGCCCTGGAAGTGTGCCCTGTCCTCTACTTCTACCTGTAAAGTTGCACCTTCCCCTCCTCTGTCCCCAAATCTGCAGACCTTCCTACCACCTCTGGGCCCCGAGACCTCCCCTCCTCTTCCCCAGGAGACTGTCGGAGATGTTCTCCTGGCTCACACCTGGGGTGCTGTCCCTGGAGCCCTTTGAAAGATCTAACCTCAGACCTTTCAAAAACCAAAACCCTCATACCCCTTCTTGGCTCGTCTCTCCATTCAGGTGGAATCTGTTGATTTCACAAAGACCCTGGAAGGGAACGAGCTGCAGCCTTGGAAGCCACCCACCTTGTGGCCCCTGCTGGGCAAACCTCCCTGGAGAGGACACAGGACCTTTCTTGTACTGCCGTGTTGGGTGACGCCAGGACAGGTGTGCGGAGGCTGAACTGTGCAGACTCATTGCTGCATCCTCTTGCCGTCTGTTTTGAACGGGGAGGGGGTGCAGCTCAACGTGGGGAGGGTGGGGAGATCGTTTCCAGCGGGCTCCTTGTGCTCTGTGTTCCACATGGTGCGCTGGCTGCTTCCTGCAAGGGAGGCGTCCCCTGCCCTCTAGAGACCGACTTTCCGTCGTGCCCCAGGGTCCTGGGAGGATGCTGCCTCCTGCCCGCTACGTCTGAGGCTCAGTGATGGCTGCAGTGGCCTCATGGATCAATGCTTGAGGTGTTTTGGAAGTTCTGGATTTTGAATAAATAGTAAAGCTGGGGTCAGCGTCCGCCTGCTGTGTTCTGTGTATTTGTACCTTCATTCTGAAGGAAAAACTTGAGAAGGGACCCGAGATGATGCTTTCACAGTCGGAAATATTTCCTTTCAAAATATCCCAAGAGTTTGGGAAGCGTGGAAACGTTAGCGGCTGTCGCAGAGCCGTGTGAATGGAGCCGATCAGAGTCACCATGTCTGGCCTTGAGTCTAGGATCCTACAGGAGTGCGTCAGGGCCACCCCAGAGCAGAACCGTATCGCGTCCGTGAGTGCAGAGCCCATCCCACAATACACAGTCAAAGCCCGGGCCGCGTGTTGGAAGGCACAGCCCTGCCATCTGTTTGCTGCCGGACCCCAAGGGGGTTCCAGGGCCATGTGGGTGGGCACTGCCTTTCTTTTCTCTCCTAACCATGGCATCAGGGTGGAGGAATCTTCTGGTGGTTGACACAGAGGACTCAAAAGCAAGGTGGTCAAGACAGTGAAATCACAGCTCTGGGGCGCACAGCACAGTTTAGAGGAAGTAAGGTCACAGTGTTTTCTCTTCCCGCCTCTCCTCTTGGAAACACAGGGCTGAGTCTTTCAGGAGGCTGCTCTCGTGTGCTGTGGGGTGTGGGGCCCGCAGCCCCTCCGCCTGCCAGGCACGTGGGCAGGCCTCAGTCCCGGGTATTGAGTTTGGAAGGTGCAGGCCCCTCTCCCCACATAGCAGGCCTGTGTGATAAAGCCCGGATTTGGGACAGACCCTGTCTGTGTGCATTACTCCATCACCACAACCAGGCTTTGTGCCACGGTGGTCCTGAGCCCCCAAGTCTCAGTTAGAGCAAGACCCGGCAGCAGGTGTATTATCCCTATCAGTTGCGAGCATTGCTCTGCTCCGGCTGCCATGAGAAGGCATCACACAGACAGGGTGACCCAAAGAATGGAAATCTATGATCGCGTAGTTTTAGAGACTAGAAATGATCCGGTCGGCAGGGTTGGTTCCCCCCCAAGGGCTGCGAGGGAAGAGTCTGTTCTAGGCCTCTCTTCTTGCATGTAGGTGACCGTCTGAGTGTCCTCACATCATCTTCCCTCCATTCCTATCAGATTAGCACCCCCTCAATGACCTCGATTTACCTGGATTGTCTCTGTAAAGACTCTGTCTCCAAATAAGGTATCTCTGAGGGTCTGGGACTTAGAACTTTAACATGATGGGCGGGGGTAGTTCTACCCATAATCCACGGGGCTGTATAGTATCCACGAGGCCACAGGTGTCCTGCTGGGCTGGCGAAGGCAGGGAGCGCCCAGGAGCCTGCCCTTCCCTAGAGTGTCTTGTCTTTCCATTTTCACATGGTGTCTGCTCCGGGGACATAAACTTCGTATCCAGGTGTCCCGGGTCCTCGGAGCCTCTTTCCCCACCCGTAATCATAAGATTCTTGGCGGAAACCTTGCCTGCTCCTCTCCCCAGCAACCTCTCTCCAACTCGTATTTCGCAGAATATTCTGGGCTATAATGAATATTAAAATGGGATTGTTTACCCACCAAAGGCTGGAACCCTCTATAAAACAGGCGGAATAATTCAAGAAGACTGTTGAACTCCAGGAATGGTCTACAACAGAGAAACAAAAGAGCTATTTTGAGGGCCCCCCTCCCCACATTTTCCCCCTTGCATTTTATCAGCAAAGGTGAATTCTTGCGACACAGGAGAGTTGCACAGTCCTCCTCCCCCATCAGACTCCGTGCTGGCCGCCCTCCCTCCCTTGGTTGCAGTCACGCATACAAACAAAGCCTTCCTCCCCCCCCCCCCCCCCCCCCCCCCCCCCGGGATTCTGTTACACTCCCGCCCTCCACATGAAAACCGTGTTAAGCAAAATGAATAGCTGCAAGCTGTTTTATTTCATGTGGTTAAATAGCTACATATAAGATTAAGATTTTTCTTTTTATGACTCAGGTTTAAAAGATACTGTCTGGGAAGAGCCGCCTTTCAATCAAAAGACTTTCCCAGAGTCAGGGGTGGCTGACACCTGCCGAAGCTCTCACGTGAGCCGGCGCTGGGCGGGCCCACCCGTGCCTCACACCTGCCGCCGAGTGGCTTTGGTAGGTAGGAGAGAAACGCTGTCATGGAATTTGGATATTTGTAAGGACCCAGACACAGAGTATCTGTCCTCATACAACAGACTTACGACTCTGCTCCTGAGGTCTGAGTTTGCTCTCCCGTGTGCCGAGCTACGTACGGTGACACCTCATTTGAAGAGAAGCGTGGGCCTCGTGAAGCACTTCCGTCCCACCAGGGGCTCACAGCTGGTGCCCTGAAGTGTTGGCCCTGCAGCCATGGAAAGTAGGGAGCTCTGGGCTGTGTGACAGGGCCGTGGGCTCGCTGGTCACGTCAGGCTGGGCACAAGGGTTTGGGCAGGGTTGCTCAGGACTCTTGATTGAGTTTGCACCTTGGCTGGCTGCTCTGTGGCCCGGCTGGCACTGAAGTTGAGAGGCCAGGTCCTTCTTGAAGCAGGTGGCCTTTGGAGTGAGGTGTTCCTGCTGTTTGTTTTTGAGATAATCTCTCCAGACGCTTGCTTTCCTCAAACAGACAAAGAACCCCAGCCAGCATTCGCAGTGATAACTTATCTCCGCCACTGTGGCTCGAACTGCCCCTTCTCGCAGGCTTGGGCCAGACCTATCTGTCTCTCCTTGGCCACTAGGCAGCCCACATGCCTTGTCCTGCTGACTTGGGCTGTACAGAGAGACCTCATCCAGGAGGTCAGAGCAAGTCCCAACGGATGTGGTTTGGAGGGAGATGGTGTCATGTTAGAGCCACAAAGAGAAGGGCAGTGGGAGGCTCACCCCGGAGGCTGCCCGGAGGAGGCAGAATCAGAGCTCGGGTGGGGACACGCCAGGATGTCCACGTGTGTGGGGTCTTCCCAAAAGGCTTCGTCTGCCAAGTCAGGCCAAGCGTACAGAAGCTGTGGCATCCCATTGCTATGGAAACCGTGGCTTTGAAATGATGGTAAGAAAGGGTGGTTGTCCTGTAAAGGACGAGATTGCAGGGGGCACAGTGTCCCCTATACTCCAGCATCAGTGGACTAAGCCAGCCTCTCCTCCGGCTCGAGTCGTCAGCGTCTCTGCCGCGGTGAGTGGAGCTGCTGCTGCGTCCATGGTGTTGGCTGGAACTTGGTGATGAGGAAAGGACTCAGGTGTGTGTGTGTGTGTAGTACCACTCCTCTGCAGGCAGGCAGGTGGGTTGAGGCCACTGGCACATTAAGGCACCTGGCCAGAACCAATTCCTGAATAAGGTTGGAAAATCCCCCTTTCCAATTTAGTGTCTGTCCAGGGTGGTGGTGGTGGGGGGGCTGGTGTATTCTGAAGTCATCCTTGTGTCACAACAGGCCGATGCCTGGTGTGAGTAGGATTGAGCAATGGCCTCTGTATCAGGTGCGTGTGCTGCCCCGGAAGCTGTGATTTGTAATGGAAACCCTGCCGGGCCCTTGCCAAGCAGTGCGGCCCAGCCCCCTTATAAGTTCCTTCTCTGCCAAGTTGTTTCCATTTTTCATCACTAACTTGTTGGTATGTCAGTGGGCATAATGGAAAATCACCCTTCAGGGTGGCCCATGGGGGAGTTGGGGACCCTGAGCCCTGGGCAGGGAGCCTCCGGGCTCCTTGACCCGCCCCTGCTTGGCCTGAACTTCACCCAGGCCTGACAGTGGGGCCCCGGCCAGCAGCTCCGGAGGGAGCAGGGAGAGCCTGCCTGGCATGGGGTCCTCTCCTTTGGCTGATCATGCGCCTGAAACTAAGCATCTGCGCGGGAAGGGTGAGGGTTCTGTCTCTTTTGCCTCCTGAAATGGAGGGGAAACAGCCACTGGCTCAGACCTCCCTTCTGGGGATCTCTGATCCTGTTTTCTCCCTGGTGCTGGGAGAGCCCAAGTTGAGACTGAAATGAGGAAGGTGGGTCACACCAGGCAGCTGCTGCTCTGCAGCCTCTGGAAGGCCGTGCGGGGTGTGCAGTGCCCTCTGCCGGCCAGAGGGCCCCATCGCTGGATGGCAGGCCTTCCCTGGGCCTGGCTGGTTCCCAGGAAGGGCTGGAGCAGGGAAGGTTGGCCTCACGTGGGTGCTTTGCATTGGTTTTGACAGCAAGCAGAGCCTGCAGAGAGCAAGCCCTGGTGTGTGCATTCCAGACCACATGGTATCCAGAGACGAGCCGGTTGGGATCTCAGAAAGGCAATTGTGCCCCCCAAAGGAGGCTAGGCATTCCACAAAGGCAAAAAAGATCCAGAGGCAGACAGCTTACTATTTTTAAAAATTTACGATCTCATAATTGCAATTTGATTGACAGCCTACTACTAATTCCTGCAATTACCTTTTTCAGATATTTAAGTACCAGTGCAATTCATATGTTAGTAAAAGGTAAATGATTAAAAGTTTAAAGATTAAATCTTCCCTCATTCCATATGCTAGTCCAGTACACTTGACTATAAGTCTAATAATTTGAGTGTACATTATGTGACATAACATTATATATGTTGTATAATATAATTAATTTAATAAATAGTCTAATAAGTTTATTAATTAGTTTTGCATTAGTGTGTCACCTCTGGGTAGCTCTCTCCGGGACGGGAGGCCTGGAGGCTTTTGCCTTTGTCAGTACTCAGATCCCAGCCCCTTGTGGCCATCAGTTACCTGTGTGCTGGGCCGCAGCAGAAGCCTTGCGTGTGCACAGTTGTGTTGCTGGCTGCAGCTATGACCCTCGGTGACCTTTGGGGTACAGGAGTAGCCACATGAACAGCCTTTCTTACGTCGGCCCAATGCCCCTCTGCAGGTGTTTCATCAGAACTTTCCAGTGCTCTGGGCACTTCCTCTGTATTGCATTCACATTTACTCAGGTGTAAACATACTGGAATGGTTTCTTGCTCTGGGGATGTAACAAAAGATGGGTTGTCTGGTCAGGGTGGAACTTCTGTCATCATAGAATTAGAGATTGCTAATCATTTTGCTTTGTTCAACCAAACTCATCAGCTATAGATCAAAATTTTCATGGCTGAGTAGGAAAAGAGTTAGAAAACTGGAAAAGGAAGAATTAATGTGTGTGATCCCTTAGTTTAAACATACAAGAATAAAAGGGTCAATTTACACCTCAGTTTTAGTAAAAGTTTGCTTATTTTTGTTCTGCCTATATTATTAAAGAACACTTTATTATTAAAACTAATACACTGTATTTTTAAGGCATATTTGGAAGCCAGACAAGTGCTTTAAAGATGTGTGAAAATTCTAAACAGGAATGTTTCGTTTTATTTAGCATTTGAAGACCCACACTTAATTTCCATTATGACACAAAACAACCAATTAGGAAAATCATGAATTCTTTCTGCTCAAGTCTTCAGTTCTTGATTATAGCTTTTAGCAAGTGAAAATATTTAGAATTCTTGAGTCTTGCATTTAACACCAGGAAATGTGCTAACTTCCCTAAAACTAAGCAAGAGGATTTACTCAGCTTAGCTGGTAGAGAAAAGCTTGGTTTTTAAACTTGCTCACCTCTCCTTACCTATGATCTCTTTTAACCTCACTAGCCTGTAATTCCATGTGCTCAGAGACTTGCTGTTGAAGTTTCTTTGACGTGACTTACTGTGTGGCTTACAGGGGCTTCACTTTTAATTTTTTGGTTTATTTCAAAGCCTCTGAGAGTTTTTTGGTGGGAGTTAGATGGAAAGGATACAGTCTCAGGCCCACATTTCCTTAGCCGCACATCCAAATTCTAAAAAACTCTGATGGTGGCTGAGAGGCTTTTTTTTTTAAATTCTATATTAATCCGATTGGGTTGGTATAATTATTTGTTGTGGTACAGAAATTTTAGTGGTTGCTTTGGGGGTATGCCAAATACTTATAGGTGGTATAAGCAATGTATCATCTGCTTAAAATTCAAACACTTAGGAATTCTGAAGCTTACCTGGCCTTACGGCATTGGAAAAGGTTTGTAACCCTGTGTTAACCACGGTCAGCTTGCCTGCCTGTGTCTGTCCAGGACGTCTGTGTCGAATCAGCCGAAGAAAATCAGAGGGTTCAACCCACGGAACAGGTTGAGGACACGTGAGGAAGGCGTGGCCTTGTCTCCCTAGGGCCAGACGGCTGCGTGTTTCCTGGGGAGGTTGCATCCCTTTGGCCTTGTTTGGTAGTGGAAGCGGAGTGGAGCTTCAGTGTGTATGTTTGGAAGTTCTGCTGGTTACCGGTGGAGGTTGGGGGCTGGGGACACTTTGCTATATGCCTACAGGTACTCGATGTCTGAACCATGTGTTTGACCTCCTCTTCCCCAAAATAAACAGAAACAGAAAAGGAAAGTTACAAAAACCACTCAATAAATTACAAATAGGCAGCGGTCACTTGGCCATTGTCTTAGTTCAGGCTGCTGTGACAAAAATTACCATAGACTAGGTGGCTTAGACAACAAACATTTATTTGTCACAGTTCTGCAGCCTGGGGAGTTCAAAATAAAGGCACTGGTGAGGGCGGGCCTGTGTTTCCTGGCTTGTGGGCCTCCTGGCTGTGTCCTCACCTGAGACGGGTCATCTGCTTATCAGGGTACCACCCCATTCATGAGGATGGAGCTTCCCCGAGGCCCCACCTCCAGAGACCGTCACCTTGGGGAGGAGGGTTTGAACACTCAGGACTTCGGCACTCAACACTGAAGGATTTCAGGGTACTCGAACACTCAGCCCACACCAGCCATTGTGAAAATCAACTGCAGTAAAGTCGTTTCCCACCCTGATTTTCTTGCTTAAAGTGCAGTTTTAGTGACTAAGTATGATCGTGTTACGACGATTGCCATTTAAACAAAGTCTGGACCAGTATTTTCCCCCCACTAATCCTTGACTCCTTTGAACATTTATTTTGTTATATCTGGGATTTTTTTTTTTTTTTTTTTTTTTTTTAATTCGAGATGGAGTCTCACCCACGTTGCCCAGGTTGGAGTGAAATTGCCATTCACAGGCACGATCACAGGGCGCTACAGCCTCAGGCTCCTCTCACCTCGGCCTCCAGGTAGCTGGATTTATAGGCACATGCCATCGTGCCCAGCTTCTATCTGGTTTTTAATTGATTCTTGTTTAAAAACCAAAACCCTTACCTGTTCAGAAGATTCTGCCCAGCTATCTTCATAAGAAAGGAGTCTGTTGGACATGTTTGGCTCTGCAGCTCATGGAACTGGTTCTTTCAAGGTGGCCTGAACGCCTGCGACTCTATCTGGGTCTCGGTGGGGAGGAGTCAGAGAGGCTTTTCTGGGCCGATGACGGTGGTGAGCTAGCACCCTCGAGGCACTGTCGAACGGCACTGAACCCGCACAGGTGCTGGATGGCACCCCACCTGCAGCCTCCCCCACCTGAGCCGTGGGCGGTACCCGTGCTACGTCCTTGCTGTGTGTGGCCTGGCTGGGTCACACCCAGGCTCTTCAGTGAGGCTGTTGACATCTAGAGGTCCTCGTGGGCCGTGGGGGGAAGCAGGCTGTCCAGGAGTGGTGGGGTCCCAGGCTCGGAAGGGTGGTCGACCTTGCACCCCGGTGCTGCTGTCTGCGCTGCAGGTAATCTTTCCTACCTGCCTCGGATCACCCCAGCCTCTCAAACTTTAAAATCTACACCCCCCCTTGTTTAATAATGAAATATAGTGAGGACGCTATGGGCTCACTCAGAGAACTTTGACAGTACTTGTTTACAATCATGTTCATTTGTTGGCAGATTGTGAAACTTGGTCTCTGTGTGTTAACATAATGTCTACGTAGGTCTCCTTAACAGAGTTGAAAGCATTCACTGTGTTTAACTGGTTTTGGAGGAATTTTCATCTGGAAAGACACTGCTGAAGGCATGCACTTGCTCTGTAAATCCCTTTAGCTGCCTTTATGAAGACTGGGAACCGGCATAAAAAGACAGAGAGGATCTATAAAAACTTATTGGAGACTTTAACAACGTACGTTTGTGAGGACTGGGGTTGCGTGCTTTCTACCTCATGGCGGCGGCAGCTGTCGATGGTTGCTCAGTAAAATCTATCTGTTCAAATTTAAACCACGTTGGATGAGGGGGGAACCCTGTTTCCCTTGCCCTTGATTCTGGATATTTTTGAGTTTGATATCCAAGCAAGTGATTGTAAAACGTATAGTTCTTCCCTTTTCATTCTCCCTTTTCTCAAATCTCATGTTTCTCTTTGACACCTGCATGGCACGAATCTTCCTTACACGTCACTTCTAGTGATACCCAAGAATCCCTCATTTCTAACGCAGGCATCTTAAAAGAATTTCCTAACACCAAATGTTTTCAGCCCCAGATCACAACCCTCACTCACCTCAAATAAAATTCTAGGTAAACCATTCTGGTCCTTGTTTGGGTTTGGCCTGTGATTCCTGTATCTTCAGAGTTGGAGAGAAGCAGTGTTTCTTGAGAGGTTTGGCTCTGGTGCACCCTTCTTCCTTATGAAAAGACCCGGCTTTCCTCTCTACCTCGAACTGAGCCAGACGGGAGTGATCCTTCGCTGCTGGGGTTAGCGTGCAAGGGGGTGTCTCCGCAGAACCAAGGGAAGGGCAGGAGCAGTGCATAAAGACCCGCTGTTTCCCACCAAACGTCATGCAGAGTCTCATCTGAACTCACTGCCACTTTGGGCTACAAGTAACATTATCCCATTCCACAGACGGGAAGCCTGAGTCTCCAGAACAACTCACCCAGGATCATTCTGCAAGTGGGTTCTAGAACTCTGTCCCCACTTACAAGTCCACCGCTGCCATGGTTTGAAGAAAATTTCAGTAGAAGTAGGAGAGTGAAGCACATCCCGCCTCGTTTTTCTGTGTTTTCGTTGTTGTTAAACATTGATAGGTGATAATGGTGACAAATTCAATGGCAAAAGGGATCATGCTTTATGACTGGAGACTGGTTTGAAACAAAGGCAGAGGTTGGTTTTTGCAGCGGGCATCGCCACGAGTGCCGTGATACAAGAGCCCAGAAGCAGTGTGGATGGCGAGGTGCTGGTATCTGCAGTGTAGACACCAACCAGCTGGAGGCCAGTGTGCTCAGCTCAGCTCCGAGGAGGGCCTGTGGCTGTCACTGGAAAGATGGTTTATTAAGTCCTCTTAAATAGCTTGCTTGCTCCTTGGGAGAGCTGGGAAGGAAAATGTCACATTTCATACATTCTTGTTTCGAAATAAATAATTGGGGGAGGGGACCAAGGCTACACGAACCGATGGTTGCTGCCATAAAAAAGTCTGGCCGGCCCCAGAGACTGGGGGCATTGGGAGTCTGAATTTGCTGCCAGCAGGGTCTGCCAAAAACACGGGTGGGTGCCACAGCTGGGGGTCTGCAGAGAGGACCCCTCGGAAGGGCAGACACAGGCGTTTCCCCCACCCCACCCCAAAAACAAGCCAAGCATGGGAGTCAGCCTTTTCTTTTTAATAGTAGAGCACAGGCGTTTGTGTAAGCTGATCTTCCCTTTGATTGCATGATTGAGATTCTACTTATCAATTTTTCAGGAAGCCATCTAATTATACAAATTAAAATTCAAAGGAAAGCAAAAAGAATGATTACGCCTCGCTCGGGGATTGGGGGAGGAGGGTGTGAAAGCCGTCTTGCCTATAACGCTGTCATTTCCCATCTCCGCGGTCTTCACAAATATTAACTAATTAATTCTCTCAGCCCTCGGATGAGGCAGCTAACGTGGAGTTCTGCTTTTACGCCAGAGTCGAGGAGGCGCCAGATTGCAGTTTGGACCTCAGAACTTGGGCCCGAGCAAATGACAATTGCCGGCCCAAGTCCCCGGGTCAGTCTCATGGAGAGCGCCTGTCTCATGGGGCACGAAAGCCGGGACCCGGGACCCGTAGGTTCTGTGCCCTCTGTCTGTCACTCTGGGCTCAAGCTGGCCAGAGTTAGGGACTCTTCCCTTTCAAAACACCCATTGGTAGTGAAACAAGTATTCTCAGAATGTGTCCACATGGATCCACCTAACTGGTAACCCCGCTCCTTTTAGGACAACTTCATCTCCACTCTGGTACGGTCATTCCAGGTTGAAGGAACTACTTCCCGGTTTTGGACAGTGTTCGGTATCTCATGGATGTTGCATTAATTATTTATGTGATTGGAAATTGTGCTTTTCCCTAGCTCTTTTTTTTCGAAAATCACATAATTATTGCCATAAATCTTTAGGATGCTTTTTCAGCCTCGTTGCTGGGAAATTAGCCATTAACTACCAGAAACCTGGTAGCCCTGCAGCCTGACCTCTGACAGAGTAACTCCTGGTGTCGTGCATAATTGATGACCATACATCACGGCCTCGTTTTTAACCCTTGAGCTTCACTTCCATCTCCTGGCCCTCTGTTTCCTGGTTCAGTGAGGACAACTTTCCGTGTGTGGTGTGGTGTGTGTCTAAAACAAGACCAGTTTGGTTGTATTCTTTGAGTAAAATTCAGGAGGCCATAGAATGGGTCTGGAATTGTGTGGTTCCTGGTTGAGGTTCTTGGAGCTCCTTATTAGCTGATGAGAAGGTTTCAGTTCCTGAGCAGCGACTCATGCTGGGACGTTGGGGGCAGCAGTCAGGGACCTGGGGCCTCTGGCACAGCGGATGAGCATTGGATAAGCTTCCAAAACGCTCAGCTCCTCTGGAAACAGGCTCCCCATTCCTCAAGCAGCTGTTGGGTTTGCCTCTGGGGGATCCCACATACCCCCCACCAAGTGGGAGACCTTCCCGTGCGGCCTCCCCATCTGCCCTGCCTCTGCCCAGATCACCGTGGGGTGCTTGGACGGGCTCGCCAGCCACCACTCGACCTAAGAACTGCTTTCAGCCTGCAAAGCTGGGACCACATGCCAGGGCCAGCAGCCTGGGACACTGCTTTTGCCAGTGCCAGCAGCAGCCCCCTCCCGATGCGAGGAAGGTGCAGGACGATGGCACTCAGCAGGCTTCGGTTAGGTGCTACCATGGCTTCCTGCCACTTCTCGTGCAGTGGGGCTGGGGACTTGTGCTGTGCTGTGGCTTTGACTCCTGACCTGCGTGGCCGTTTTGGAAAGTACTTTTGCAAACCAGGAGGCAGAAGGCCCGGATAGAGAGAGCCTCTGGCGTGGCCACAGTGCGTGTCTGTGTCTGGCACTGCTCCCCACGTGTTCCCGAGGGGTCTGGGAGCCTGTCCCCTCAGGCAGTGCCCCGCTGAAGTACAGAACCAAGGTCAGGTCCAGCTGGCTGTCGCTTGGTCTCTGGTATTGGAATATAAATTATTGCAATTCAGATTGGTTGATGATTGGTGTTTATAGCCCTGGAGTGAAAAGCAAGAGATCCCTTGGCATTTGCTACTTTCCAAAATAACTGACAATCGTCTCGTGTGGGTTCATTTGCTTCCTGTTCCAAGACAGAAAGCAGGAGATTGCTGAGATGGACTTAGAGCTACTCCCATCGACAGCGTTTTGGGAGGAGAGCGAGCACCAGGCACCCAGATGGCAGGTCCCCTTGTAGAAAGTGGCAGGTTAAGTCCCGAACGACCTGTCGTCCTGTGTCCCGAGGGTCTCCAGAGAGTAAGGATTCTTTTCTCCTTGTTTCAGGGTTCATAGTGGCGTAATGCACGCAGACTCCTGCGAGTTCCCCTAAGTTCTTAGAGGACTGCTTTGCCATTTGAATCTGAGAGTTGCAAAGTTCCATAAAGAATGGCCCTTGTGGATAAGCACAAAGTCAAGAGACAGCGATTGGACAGAATTTGCGAAGGTAAGAGCCAGCGTGTTTGGCGGTTGTTGATGAAAGACTCATAGTCTCTCTCTCAAATCCTGCACCAGCTGCTTTGCCTGAGTTGGCTGGGCCAGGCTGTTCCCAGCCTCCGAGCCAGGGTCCCTTCTCCAATTTTAGCACCCTTTGCCCTCCCATAGAACAAGGCCTGGCTCCTGGGATAGGGTGGGGCACGGGAGCATGGGGGGTAGGGCCTACTGTCCATTTCTTCCTTGTACCCAAGGTTATTTCGCTGTATAAGCTGAAAGACGCTGTATATTAGGACCATCTCTTTTTTACTTCCTGGGCTTTATCTGTTTTGAATTAAGATATTTACAATGATGAATACCAAGATATTCTGAGGGGCCCTAGCATTGCCCCTCGGGATGTGTTCAAGTCTCTGCTATCTTTGAAAATGTCTGGAAGTGTTTTATTCATGAAAGGAAAAATAAACATAATTAAAATCTAATGGAAACCTGGGGAACAAAACTCTGAGATGTTAATTAAGCACTATCCTCTCCCAATTAGTGAATGGTGGGAAACTCGGGGCATGTGGATTTGGGCTGGGGTTAAGTGCACTCTGCTGGCCAGGAATCTTTGCAGAAGTCCTTGCAGGAGTTGGTGCTACAGGGCTGGCCTCACCGGGTGGCCACCGCAAACTTCCCTGCTCTGTGCCGTAGAGCCCACCATGCGCATTGCCCTGCAGCGGCCGATGCGGACTTGGACTCGTTTGTCCTTTAAGTAGATGTGGCTCAAGCTGCATGGGCTGGGGACATCAGAGACATTCTGCCGAGTAACTCCACGCCCTTGAGAACTCTGTGCTGCGAGAACATAAGAGCTCTGACCGTCCCCCCACATCTGTGGGGTTCCACCACAGTTCGAGGAGCTTAGGAGTTGGCATTTAAGGAGCTGTTAAAGTAAACAATCAGATTTCTTTAAAACATTTAAAACCTACAGAAATGTCGATAGGATAGTACGATGAACACCAATATTTTCTTTAGTTCTCCAGCTGATAACATTGGCCTTCTTTTGATAGAGCTAGAGATGTACACATAGGCAGATAAATATGTGTGTGTGTGTGTGTGTGTGTGTGTGTGTGTATGGATGGATGGGTAGATTCTTCCAGAACCATGTGAAAAAACATAGGGGCAGCAGTTTACTCTTGAGTACCTATGGCATGTGTCTCCTTTTAGACAATTTCCTACATACCCACAATTCCATAATCACCCCCAGAAGCTTCACCTCATTACGAGACTGTCTGATACAGGCTGCCTGTCCATGTTTCCCCTGCGCATCTGCATTTAGCCATTTTGTCTTTTACATCTGGTCACCTGTGCAGGAAGCAGTCGAGGGTTTAGTCGCCCTCATCCAGTCTCTTTAGTCTCTGCAGCCTAAGATCATCCCGTGGCCTTTTTGACTTTCGGAGGCATTGATGCTATTGAGCGCAGCCCAGTTGATTTGTAGAACGTTCCCAATCTGGGCTCCCCTGCTCGTGTGACGAGGTGTAAGGTGTCCTCATGGCTTCCAGTGCGAAGGTGCATCGTTGAGATTGCCACGTCCCCTCTTCTGGCCATTTCCACCTTCTCCACCCAGCTGTTGTGCTAAAGGTATTAATAGGCATTAAGACCACATCAGAGACAAGAATGACCTTGAAGAGCCGGCGGCCGTAGAAACCCGGCGTGGGCAAAGCCATCATCTGTGCTCTCGGCCCCTCCGTCCCAAGCGTGGCCCACCAGCCTTCCCACTCAGTTCTTCATCCGAAATAGGGGGTTTGCAGCCAATATTTTATAACAGGAATTTGTGTCACCTCTATGTGTGGTGTTTCAGATACAGTTGAAGTCATTTTTTTAAAAATTTCTTAATAACCACTATCAACACAGATGAGCTGAAAATTAAGTTCCTTGGGTGTAGCTCGTAATCCACGATTCCCTCATCTGGTGTCTCACTAAGTAATAGGGGCCGTTCCAAGGCACTTCCTTGGCGGATCCCCCCCACGTGTGAGCTGAGTTAGTCCTTGTGGCGCCTGCTGTGGTCAAGACAGGTGACACCCACCTCGCGGGGGCGGGGCAGCAGCAGGCTGTGCTTTCTTTTTGGCCCCCTCACATCCATCCTGTGCATCCAGCTCTTCCTTCCACCAGAGGCCTTGCTCCTCTCCCTCCCCTCCCCCAGTGCTCCGGGCTCTGTTCTGTCATCCTGAACTACTTGTAGAGTGTTCTGCATCATTGCCCACAGAACCTTTCAAACCATCCTGTCCTTCCCCACCGCCCACACCCCACCCCCAAGGACTCCCTGTATCCCGTTATGTTTGTTTTGTTTTATTTTAAAATGATGAAAAGCATGAAGCTGCCTTGTTCTGCCGTAGTTACCTATCGGCTCCCAGGCTTTACGGGATCTTTGTCTGTCTGCCGTTGGTCTCTGGGAGCACTGACTCCTTCTAATTCGTCCCCTCCTCCCTGCATCACAAGCCCACTGCAAAGCCCTGGTCATAGGACCCACCAGACCCGGCAGGGCTCTCCAGGGCTACACTCAAGGTACACTGGTGGGATCCGAGCACTGGCCCTGCCCTGCCTCCCCAGGCCTGTCCAGCCCCTTCCTCCCTGACCCTTTCAAAGTAGGTAGTGTAGAACCTGGAATCTGACACCGCTCTTAGAATAGGGTGCAGCCAGAGTCTTTGGGACTCCATCTAAGTCAATTGGATGAAGTTGACTTAAAAGCCAAGTTGACTTAAAAGACAAATTTCAATTTTTTTGAAAAAGCAACTCTTCTAGTTTGATGTTTGTAATTTGTTCTCTTTTCTGGTGCCTACTACCAAACTACCCTAGGATACTGTTATGCGGGAATTATGATGGAGCAGCCTGGGATAACATGGGCTGGTCACAACCAGATTGCGTTCTTCTCTTTTTGATGTATAATTTAGGTCTTGATTTTCCTCCCTGCTTAGCTTGCTCACATAATACATGTTTCATATTTGTGAATTGCACCAGCCAGAGAGTTTTAGTGCCTTTACTGCATCCTGCAGAGCTAGTTTGGTTTGCCCCAAATATTTGCTAGTCAGATACCAGGGCTAGCTAGCTGTCACTCGGCATTACAAAAGAAACCCAGAAAAGCATTTTCTAGAGCCCTGGGTCTGTAGAACTGTAATAAACCACAATGGCTTTGCTGATGGTTGTGAGAACACCTTATTGTGGGTTGTGATAGAATGAATTACTAAACACTATCCTTTCCTATGGCTATCAAGATTGCAGCCTAAAAACTGAAAAACAGATATTTCATTTTACTTCATTTTGTTCAAATGTCTTAGAAACATGGAAAAATGGTTCTGAGGATATCATCAGCTCAGCTTGTGATAAGTCCCTTTTGTAACATAACTCAGGAGCGCATTTTTCCGTTGCTCTGCCAAAAAAGGGAAATGATCCGAACCTGCTTTTAAATAAACAATCACATGAAACATTCCACACGTCTGGAATGTTCTCAGAAGCACGGAGAATAAAAGGTGAGAAGGATGGATGGGCTCTTTGGACAGACGTGGGGAAAATGCAGACTGACTGGGGTCTGTTAAATACAGCAAGTTATAAATTCTGAGAATCTTACTCTGCGTCAACTTTGTCACGCAGAAGGACAAGAGAAGTTGCTGGAGGGATGAGGTGGAGGAGAACTTTGCCCGGTGGCTTTCTCTCATGTTAAGTGTCCTGCTCCCCTTCCTGGGTTGAACTTGCCACTGTGAAAGCACATCTCAGTGGAACCCAGTGCCCAGGAAAGTTCGTCGGTGGTCCTAGCATGTGGAAGATACGGAGACAGGAGCCTCCCTGTTGCCGAGATAGCTAAGTGGCAGAGGTGTCCAGTTGTCTGGCAGTCACCTCTGCGGCCTGGTGTGGACGTGGGAGGACCGTTCCCCCCAGCAGCTGTCTTCACCTGGCACACACCCATCGGAGCCCACAGACTGGGAGGGCTCCCTCTTCTTTCCCCATGGGAAGAGCATTCTGCACAGACTACGGCCAGAATTGTTTTGTCTGGCGTTTTAGGTTTTATTTGTATGTTTTCATTCTGGGGGTGCTGTTTTGTTTTACCTGTCTTCGTCAAAATGCATTATAAAGCCACCGCTTGTGTTGTTTCTTTAAAGCACTTTGTAAAGAAACAGTGTTGAAGCCTGCCTGTAGGTAGTCCGCAGTCGTTTCTAATAATTATCCTTAAATAGCCCCAAAATGTGGATTTTAAAAATGGGATTCATAATGTTGCTATACATTATAATTATATGTTGGGATCAGCAATTATGCACATTTCCAGTAATTATGTGATTAGCCATAATTACATTAGCTATGTAAATATACAATAGTCAACTAGACATGGCTTAAAACTCCATAGTACAAATGAACGTACTAAAAAATAATGTTATTCTCAGGTAAAAGTAGGAAAAAACAGTCAAGGGTGAAGCTTCATGGAAAGATACAGTCATTTGGAAGGGAGAAAATTCCTGTTTGCCTTACCTGATCCTCGCTTTAAGATGATCTCCCAGCAGTGACCCCTCCCCAGGGTGCCCACCTCCCTGTTCCGCCACCATCCTGGGGGGTGAGTCTGGAGAATCGCCCACACCCGGTCAGGTCCCCACTTTCTGCAGCTGAGAACCAAGTTCAGTGTTTTCTTATTTCTCTGTTGTTACTCATTTGTCAAACGCAAGTGTAAGCTTCTCTTTGCACTCGCGCTTGCTGAGGGGTGGATTTCCATACACTCGCCACTTTTCTCTAAAAACGACATGTTCTAAGGCAACTTAGTTTTGCTCAGTGGGCAAGGAGTGTGTGGTGCAGCGAGAGTCCATGGCCGGGTTTGGGGGTTCACTGCTGTCTCCGGGCTCCGTTTTGTGGCCACTGCTTTCTGCCCTGCCCCCGCCCCCCACGGTGAACCGCACTCTCATGCACCCCGGTTGGCCAAGTCGAGTCTCTGTCAATGCTGAGTCCAGACCTCCTGCATTGCTGCCTGGTGTGCGTCCCCACCTGCTCTGCCCTCAGTGCGTGTCCTCTTGGTCCCCGCACCTTGGAGGAAAGAGTGTCTGTTTTCTGGCTGAATAAGGACCTTGGAGGAGCCAGTGTGTCCAGCAGAGGCTCCCCGCGGAGTAGGTCCAGGGGCAGCCGGAGACCTGAGACAGTGCCCCACATGAACGCACAGAACGTTCTGGGCTCGGGTGCATCCTAGCATGGCTCAGCCCGATTGACAAGTATTTTGGGGTGACTGAACCAGACCCCCAAGATGCACTTTGTTGTCAGCTTCTTGCCCTCTCTTTGCTTTTTCAGAACCTGCAGGCCTAAACCTTGCAGTGAGACTCCTGCTGATGACCGGTCCATCAGACGTTATTTGATGAGCATCCCGAATGTTGCTCGGCTCTCTTGCTAACAAAGCACTTGGGCATGCACGCCCTGTCTCTCGGTCTTATCTCCAGAAGCCCCGTGTGCCCTTCTGAGGTTCAAGCCCCCCTGCCATGTCCGCAGGCTGAGCACCCCAGTTGGGCTGTGAAGTAGCCGATGTGGACGTGCTCTTGGGTGCAGTGGGATCCCACACACACCCTGTCCCTGCTGCTGTGGTTCGTGCATCGCCGGGCGTGGGGCATCCATTGGTTTTACCGTCCAAGTCCTGGTTGGAGACATGTGTGTGCCAGCAGGTCCCTCCCTTCCCATTTGCTGGGATGGGTGAAGCAGATTCTTCCAAAACTTCCAAGTGAGGTGGAGAGTCAGTCCTTTCATGTCCTAACGAGGGTCTTTCTAGCCCCTCTGCCGCCCGTACCCTCAGGGCCCATGTGCTGGTCACCGTGGGGCAGCCTTGGCTCCCAGGGGAGGTAAGTGGTCTGCTGCTTTCCTTACCTTACCGCCCCTGGGGCTCGGGCCCCGGCAGGGGGGCTGCTGGGACTTGGATGTGGGCACAGATTCGGAGGCCTAACGAGGAGGGGCTTCTGGTGACCGTGTGTCTCTGTCAATTTCCCCTTCGCACCACACACCTCTTGAGGGCAAAGGCTGTCTGTCACTGCTGAGTCCCGTCAGCCGTGCGAGTGACCCATGGAGCAGGGGGCGGGGGCAATGGCCAGGAGGACTAAGTGGGAGCACTGTCTGTAGGTAGATGCAGTTTTGGGATTATTTTTGTGGTATTTTTATCATCTTGGTGGGTGGCAGATTTATCGGACTAGAGACAAAGTGACCAAGGTTGGGCTGAGCAAGCTGGGTGGAGGAGGCGGTTTGAGCCGGCCCTGGAGGGCGAGGGAGACCGGAGCATCGCAAGGTGGGAAGAGCCCTGGGGAAGGACTGAGCCCAGTACCGTCACGGGGACGTCAGCCAGGGGTGCGGGGTGCTGTGCAGTGAACTGGGGTCCACCCCTGCGAGAGTCTAGGGGAGGAGTCGTTCTTAGAGGTTTTACAGAGAGGAAGGAGGTGGCGTTGGCTGAGCACCTGCTGCGAGGCACCCTGTGCAGGTGCTCCAGGCACAGCCTTTCAGGGACAAGTGGGTTGCAGGGTTGCAGATGGGAATCTTGAAGCTGAGAAATGGTCACGGGCGAGGCCAAATCCTGCATCCACGCCGGGGTCCCAGCGCACGCTTCTGCCACACTGGCACTCTCAAGAGGAGCCGTGGTAGAGGGTGGGCGTGGTACCCCATAATGTTGGGCATCAAACCTAATCTTCATAGCACGTTTCTCAGGAAGTTTCATAGGGTAGTGAAGAAATTGAATCAGAGGCAACGTGCAAGCCTTTGTTTTCACTTAAAACGGCTAAATATTGACTTGCACGAGGCTGGGACCGTTTCGAGTGCAGCTAAATCTTGAAAGGGCCGGGCCGGTTCAGACCCTCCACCCTCTCTCCTGATGGTCTTTCGAGTGTTGCATTGATTTTCAAGCCTCCACGCTCCAGGCCCCGAAATTGGTAAGAGCACGTGGCATGTAGCCAAGGGCGTTCGGTGTCACTTGGTTCCTTTGATGACTGAATCCATGTCTGGATGGTTCTGCTGATTTTCTCTGTGTACTCGTGTAATTTAGACGAAGGCTGCTTTAAAACCCAGACTTCGTTTGCTGCTTTTCGGTGCATTTCTTATGTGCTCCTCCCTGCCCTCCCACCTTGCGTTAGATTAGCCAAGTCAGTTGCTTTTATAGGGGGCACTGAGAGGAGGAAAAGAAAGAACTTTTTTAAAGGCAGAAAGCTGTTTTTAAACATAAATTCTAGAATACATATCTTGAAAGAAACATAACAAAAAACCAGCACAGCCTGTACACATTAGAAAGTAGGAAGTGGGTATGTCATAGGCCTATTTTTGGCCCTGTCTCTTCCGGAAGACAGTGTGTAACCCACAAACCTCAACAGCGTCCCCAGGGAGATGCTGGCTGTAGGAGGCGGAGGCCACCGCGGTGGCTTCGTTCTGGGACGCAGCAGGCCACAGGAACGCCTCTTGGGATTTCCTCGTTTCCCCCTTTACTGTGAGGGCCGCCCTGGCCCTGGGGCTTGGGGGGGACCAGGCTGGCCCTCCGTGGGGAGGGCTGTTCCACGTGATGTGCGAATCGGGGTTGGCTGCCTCCTGAGAACTGTCCCCCGAGAGGCCTGGAGACAGACCTGGCAGCAGCTGTCCTGCCTGGTGGGTGAGACACAACTATCAGCTAACAGGGCCAGGCACCTGATCTTGTTTTTCTAGAAAAGGGAGGATTAGACCCCCAGAATAGTGTGTTCCTATTCATTCCAAGCAATTTGCAGGTGGTCAACCCATCGGACATGAGCTGCTCATTGGCCATGTGTCTGAAGACTGTTCCGTGGGAGGGACCCACTGGCTGCTCGCCCCCTTCCTGGCTCTTCTGGAACTGTCTGGATTTCTGTAGGTCTCTGTAGTCGTGAGCTGTCCAGGGACTTTAATCAGCTTTTTCTTGAGTTTATTTTCTTTGCAAGAGAGTTTGGTTGTCTTTCCTAATTTTCAGTAGATGGTCTTTTTATGTTATATAATTTTCTTTTTATTTTGTACAATTTTCTGTAGCGAAGGCCTTTGTAAGATTAGAAAGTTAAGTCCATGAGATGCATTACTCCTTCATAAACTGGTCCCTTCTCAACGTGAGAGTTTTCAGAAAAGCAGCCCTTTCTCAAAGACTGCAGTGTGTTAAGGGAAAAAAGTATGCCAGAGTGTTTGGAAAAGTGTAAGTCCAGTTACAGGTGTTTTTACCTAACACAGGAAAACGTCTGTCATAATATTTGTCGAATTGCAGAGCCGAGGCTGCACGAGTTTGGGTGGCTTCCAAGCAGAATGGGTTGGAAGTCGATGTAAATGGAGCCCCGGCCTCCTGGTTCTAAGGGTGACGCCGCCTCTGAGGCTCGTGTGCCCACTTCTGTCATGCCCCTGTAGCTGCGTCCTGGGCGCCGTCTCAGAAACCCGTCTAAGAATCATTACTGGTTTCTTAGGAGTTATTGTGTAAAAATTCTTCTAGATAGTCCTGTTTCAATGGGAGAACTTGAGCTGGAAACTAGGTAGCATTGAGCTGGTGAGTCACCAGGGGCTACCCCACTTTTTTTTACGAAACTACGGAGAGGTTTGGCACGGGGTCTTCCCAGCCTGCGCTGTGAGTGGGGCTGCTCAGTGCCGACGCCACACGATGTCTTGTTTTTCGTTACAAGAAGGAAGGAAAGGAAATGGCAAGGTGGCTTAATACAGAAGCGATGGGCAGTTGCCATCTGCTCTTAAAAGCTGGGGGATCCTGGCTCTGGCAGGAGCTCAGCGCGCCCCATTTTGAGGGATTAGAGCAATTTTCTGTTCCAAGTTACTTTCTGAAAACTCAAGTGACATACCTAATATTTCTGGGTTGGGGGAATCTTAGAAACTATCAGAAGTGCTTCATTAAATAAATAAATCATTAGTGGTCGTTGTCTTATTTTGAAACCCTAAAATAAGCAGGCTGTAAGAAAAACGTACCGGAGATGGCCCATTGCTGGTCACCACTGAAGGGTCCCTGCAGTCATCCCGCAGGGCCAGCCGGGTGGCAGCAACAGCAGTAACAGGGTGGAGTCCCCCCAGGGTGTCCAAAAGGCCCCTCTTGGCTGGAAGACCCAAGACTAGAAGAGGGTGGTGACGAGATGGAAAGGGACCGGAAGCTGTCTGCTCAGTGTCATGTATCTTCTGCATGAACCTGTCCCCAGCTGTTGGTGAATACTGTCCCGTGATGACCAGGCCCTGTCCCTTCCCAACCACAACACCGCATGTACCAGGAGGGGAATTGCAGAAATTGACACAGCAGGCTCCTTTTAGACATGGAAATTCAGCATTTTGTACCGTGGCTTCTTTCTTTTTCTTAATCTCTTTTACCTTTTCGTGCATCCTGGGAGGTAGGGGGTTAGGGTTAGATTTGGGTCTCTTTGCCACCTACCAAGGCACTTCCCCCGCTAACTTGGGGCCTTATTGGCATTTGGGGCAGAAATGGGGGTTGCTGTGTTCTTTGGGGTCACCTGGGCCTTGGGCCGGTTGGTTTAAACAGAGCCTGTCTCAGAGTTTAAGATGTATTGTTCAGGACGTGGGGGTGTTGGGGGAGACAGCTCCGGTTCCTAGAAATGGAATTTTAGCCACTTTCCTCCCTCAAAGTAAAACCTCAGTGTTTCTCACATTTACAAAACAATTTTTTTTTAATGGTTGGTGTTTTCTCTGTAGTTGAAGATTTTGTTGTATGTTAGACTGAGAGAGGTGTGGGTGAAGGCAGATTGCTCTTAGGGTTAATAGTTGCAAATGTGCACAGCATCTCATTTTTAAGTGTTTTCAGTGCACACAGCCTTTGTAGCTTCCTGATTACCAGCTTTTATTTTTACTGTGAATTCTTCTTTGTGGCAATCCTACCGTTGGAGGAGAGGAACCTACCGCATGGACGTTGCTTCTCTGGGACCCTTACACATGTTTAAGGAAACGTCTTAGTACTTGGGGCATTCCTTTATCTCAGTAACTGCAGTTCTTTGCGTTATTGCACCTCAAGTCCCTGGTGCACTCTGTGAACCCTTAATCCATGTGAATATGGAAAATCATCTGCAAGATCTAAGCCTGCTGGAATCGTGCTTCCCTTTCGAACGTACTTAAAGGAAGATGAGATACCGGTTTGCTTTCTAATGTTAGGTTCGAGTTGCCGATCCTCCTTTCCCTGTGACCTCTGCTGCAGTCTAAAATGATAAATTCCAGATTACACGTGCCTGTTTATTTCCCCCTGGCAGCATGAGAGGATTTGCGTTTTACAGTAATAAGTTAAGAATGCATTTGGACTTGAGCAGTGGAACCCATTTGATTTGCAACCAAAGAGTCCTCTCTAAGCAGATTCCAGTGTTGTCAAAACATCAGGTTTTAGACCTGGGCCGTTGTTCAGGTTCTAGAAATGTGTGTGGGACTTTATTTATCCACATTTAATTTGTTTTTAGCTGTGTGCGATGGATTAACATTTCATCAAGGTGGATTAAGATTGATCTGACATCGAAGCAGTCTTATTTTGCTTCTGTTATTTTTATGTGGTCGGCGGTGGGGCTGGGGGGGCATCCCCTCCCAGAGGGGGAGGCAGTATTCATCCTGAAAGTTCCCTGGTGAGGAGGAGAGAGTATAAGCCAAAGCTTCAGTGTGAAAATAATTCCCGCTGCATGTTGGGAAGTCTGCATGGAGCAGGCAGCCGGCTTCATCAGTCTAACGAGATGTCACATGGAACAGAAGCTTTAGGGGTTTTATTTAGCTCCTAATCCGCACGCTGAGAGAGCCCAGGTCCATGTGAGCGCAGCGGCCGGGAAGGGGGCCCAGCAGGCCGTGCGCAGCCTCCTCTCCGGAGCTGAGCTTAAAGAGCAGATCTCTCGGCTGCCGTTGGGGAGTGAGGCAAAGTTACCGTGAGTCTTGGGTTTTGTCTACTAAAGTTTCAGAGGATTAATAATTTAGGCCATGCTTTGAAACAGGAAACCCCCAGTTGGTTGTCCCTGCCGTCTCGGAAGGGTTAGCGTACAGCCAGGTCTGTTTTTGATGGATGTAATTGAAGATTTATAGAGAAGGCTTCTCCTCTGCCTCATCCGCAGTCATTTTTTTCCCAATGCCAGTTCCCAGCAGGCATATAAATATCGGTCGTTCTCAGAGCTGGGATGCTGCCGGGTGGTACGAGGGCCCCTGGGAGAACGCCGAGTCCCTGCGGCCTCTGGGGAGGAGAAGCTCTCTGACGTATGGCGCAGGAGAGGGGACTTGGTGTGAGCTGCCAAACCACCGACGGCAGGACGCTGCCCTGCCTGGGGCCCCTGAGCCCTACCTGTACCGGGAAGCTGTTTATAACTCAGTGGCCGCAAGGAAGGGGTCCACTCCTGACTTCACCTTCTACGACAGCAGGCAGGCAGTGATGTCTGGTCGCGGCCCCCTGCTGCCACGGGATTACTACAGTGACCCGTCCGGAGCCAAGGTACCCAAAGAGCCTGTCTTCTATCGGGACCCAGGAGTCAGCCGGCCGGTGCCCAACTACGCAGTACTTGGCAACCGAATGCCGTGGGATCAAATGCAAGGCCGGGTACCTCCTCTGCAGGACGCTGGTCACCTATACCGGGATCCTGAAGGTAAAATGATCCCTCAGGGGCAGCGGACACAGAGCAGGGCCCCATCTCCTGGGCGGTATGGACGAGAACTGTTGGACAACAGGTATGGGGCCGAGGCACCTGCCTACCCCACCAACCAGGTCTACAATGACATCAGTGAAAGGCCAGTGGATTCTGCCCCTGCCAGACAGGTGGCCCCGACATGCCTGGTGGTGGACCCAGGCTCAGCTGCTGCCTCGGAGGGCAGCACGGGGGTGGCCCCCAGTGCCCTGAATCGCAGCTACGGGCCTGCCCGGGAGAGCGCCCACTCCAAGATGGCTTACGAGGTTTATGATGCTGACCTGTCTGCGTACCAGGGTCCTGGTGGCAAGAGGAGCGTGTCTGTTGAGTTCCTGGCCTTCCTGCGGGCCGAGGGGTTGGCAGAGGCCACGCTGACGGCCCTGCTTCAGCAGGGCTTTGACTCCCCAGCCGTCCTGGCCACCCTGGAGGACACGGACATCAAGTCTGTCGCACCCAACCTGGGCCAGGCCCGCGTGCTCAGCCGCCTGGCCAGCAGCTGCAGGACCGAGATGCAGCTGCGGAGGCAGGACCGGGCAGGCCCCCTGCCCAGGACAAGGTCCAGTAGCTTCAGCCACCGGAGCGAGCTGCTCCACAGTGACTTGGCTTCCCTGGGCGCCGCGGCCCTGCAGCCCCAGCCTGCGGGTCCCCTGCAGGCCGCGTCCCCACGCGCGGGAGACCTAGCTCGCCGACCCTCCAGCGCACCATCCCAGCACCTCCTGGAGACGACAGCCACCTACTCTGCCCCGGGGGTGGGCGCACAAGCTCCCCACTTCCCCTCCAACTCTGGGTACAGCTCTCCTACCCCTTGTGCCCTGACAGCGCGGCTGGGCCCCACGTACTCCCCACAGGCTGGGGTGGCCTTGACTAACCCAGGCCCCCCGAACCCCCTGCACCCAGGCCCCAGAACAGCCTACTCCACGGCGTACACGGTGCCCATGGAACTGCTGAAGCGGGACCGCAGCCTGGCCGCCTCCCCGCTGCCCAGCCCTCACGGCAGCCCCCAGCTCCTGCGGAAGCCTGGTGTCCCCCTGGAGCCAGCCAGCCTGCCACCGGCCAGCCAGAGCCTCCACACGCCGCACTCCCCATACCAGAAGGTGGCCCGGCGGACGGGCGCTCCCATCATCGTGTCCACCATGCTTGTGCCGGAGCAGAGTAATGCACCCTCCCCACCCGCCCTGGCTGGGATCCCGAGGGTGGGGTGGGGGAGGGGGAGCTAGAGCACAGGGTGGCAGGTCCCAACTGACCGAGCCTTAAGAGCCCAGACACACGTGCCCGCGCGCACACGTGTGCATGCCCTGCCAAACAAGGCCACAAAGCTGTGGCCAGTTGACGGGTTCCCTGAGGTTAAAGAGATTTGCATTAGGAGGCTGACCCACCGGGCAGCATTGCCTTCCCGTTCTCCAGCTGGGCCTCAGTTGATTTGTGGATTCCCCTTTACACTGGTAAAATGCAACCGTGTTTCCTGGACACACTCAGATGTCATTCACAACAGGCTGCGGCCTTCAGCTCACAAAGGCTGGCGTTTTCTCTAGTTCACACTGGGTAGCTTTGGAGAAGGCAGGGGTATTTTATCAAATTACCGTAAATTGTGCCTTGGAAGGGCGTGATAGTGTGCTAACATACCTCTTGAGGGTTCCTGCACACGGTATCGGAGGCAGCGATTAACCACCGTGGAGATGGAAATGTGTGTGTTTGCATACTTGTGGGTTAAACAAAGCAAGATGTTGAAATCCCCTAGAACTCCCTGTTTCAAAAACAGATTTAGTCTCTCGTATTGGAAAATACAGTTGGGAATTCCGCTCGCTTGTAGGGAAGAACGTGTTTCCAAATTGAGGGAAGGGAGAGAACGGTGCTAGGTGGTTTTCTTCCTTCCAGACACATGCCAGAGGTAATCTACGGCGTGTGTTTCTCTGGACGGTGTGGGTGAACTTCTAGGTGGACGTCTTCCGAACGCCCTTTAGGATTTTTATTTTAGCTCTGGAATCTTGAGTGGAAATTTTAAAGCGTAAATCAGTTT
>VBSM01003144.1:5061995-5076861 GCA_008086735.1 Cheirogaleus medius
TTTTTTTTTTTAATCTGATCATATCATTTATCTGACTTTTTAAAATCAGTGTGCGACAGGAGGGAAGTCAGATAATTTTTCCGAGGGCCTGTGCCTGCTCCCACAGTCAAACATTCTGTCGTTGCAACCAACTAATTTGCATGGCGATGACATTTGTTGCTCCAGTAATTTCATCTGATAATGGCCAGGCTTGCAAAGCGGATCTGAAAACATATTCCTTAATTATGTGTTGCTAAGTAACAGGAGGGTTTGGTCATAATCACAGAAAGATTATCTCCTCGTTGAAGTCGTGGAAAGGTTTTGCTGAAGGAGGGACCTGCAAAATCGCCTTATTTTCTTTTTTTAAATTTCTGTTTATTTTACACTGCCTTCTAACAAAAACATCCGCTGTTGGGGTGTGGATCGAGGGGTGTTATATAAGTTGCTGGGAGTACGATTGTTCACACGATGTTTTGCAGGCCCAGGGATACTGATTTTTATTTCGTTTGCGTGGCAGCCAGCCAGTGCCAGGGACGTCTGCGGTCGGAAGCCGGCCAGCAGCTGCATTTCCGTGTCAGATCTGTCCCATAGCTGCAGTGTGCACTGTCATTCCTGACCCCACTTTCCGTGGGGCAGTGTCCCCTCTACCCTTCCGTTGGGGCACAGGGTCCTGGCTTGGCTTCCCCAGCAGCTCTTGAGCTGCACAAACGGCATTTTGTGTGTCAGGTTTCATAGAATCAACTGCCAGATTTGGGTGTGTTGGAGCCATAGGAAAACGAGGTGGTCTATAGAGGATGATGTTTATGTTTGAGGAAACCGCCAGAAACCTGAGGCCGGGCTGGGCTGGGCCGTGCTGGGCAGTCCCGGCTCACCTCTGAGCAGGAGCCGGCCAGCTGGACATGCAGCCGCCTCGCTCGTTTGCGGCAGGACCGGCATGAATAAATCTTCGCTTTGGTTTCGCCTGACTCGAGTCTTTCCACCCGATCTGGAAGGACAGGGCATGCCCGGAGGTGGACTGTCCTCTCCCCCTTTGGAGAGACAGTGTTGGAGTGTTTACAGTGGGGTTGCTTTGGGGGTTTTTTGTTTAAGTATCTTTTTGTTTAAGTATTTTGTTTATATCCATGTGCTTTGGATATTTTAACATGTTTGCTTTCTTTGGTCCATGAACTGCCTGTCTCATCTCGGTTAGTTTTGTGCATGTAAACAGTGGGGCCCTCTTTGCTGAGTCTGGTGCAGCCGGCTGGCCGGGCAGTTCAGGGGCACAAGGTGAGGCAGGCAGGTGCCACAGGGCGAGTGGTGCCGCTGCCGCTCTCAGGCCAGCCTGGCGGCAGTGGCAGGAGCCGCAGACCCTCCTGGCGGTGGCTGTGCGCCAGCCATCCCCAGGCGACCTGCTGTCGCCCGAGCCCTCCCTGTGCCACGTGCAGCAGGGAGCAGCGGGCAAACAGCGCTGCGGCCATTTTCATGTCTTTGTCTCCCGAAAGGCAGCCAGGCAGGGAGCCCGCGGAGGGCTCGGCCGAGGAGCAGACCCGTGCTCGGGGTTGCAGGCGCGAGGAGTGCAGTCCCGCCACTCTCTCCTCCTGAGCCTTCTCCGTTTTCTTCCAGCCGTTTTTTCTGATGCAGCTGGATTGATGAGGCACATACGTGACGCACACGTATCTAGCTGCCAGGGTCTCTGCCCGAGAATTCCTCAGATGGCAGGAGGAGCCCGTGGTTCATTTAGCAGAGGGGCTGTCAGGGAGGTTGGTGGCTATGGCAGTTTTGTTACCAGAGTTGGTCGCTTACTTGGCTTTGGATGTGGCACAGTTCCCGACAGCTGTAGGTGCGAAGACCTGGTCTGGGTAGAACCAGAATAGAGGGTCACTCCCTTCCGGCCACACGCCGCACAGTGAGTCCTCAAGTGTCCTTGCACTCTGAGGTCCCCTCTGCACACAGAGATCTGTGCTGAGGACGGAGGACTCACGGGTCTTGGGGGTCCTGACCCTAAAACCGTCAAACTGGAGGGAGGCTGGAGATGGCCTCTGAGACCCCAAAGACCCCTAGAGCCAACTAGAGCCAGCCTGAGGGGTGGGGTCCGGGGCTGTGACCCCGAGTGATGGCCCCAGGCCTTCTTGCGTGAGCTTCCTTCCATCTGCAGGAAGAGGAAGAGAATCAGCGTCATAAGGAAAGCGGAGAAACCTGCTGGGCTGCCCCCGCAGGCACGGCGTGAGCTTGGGGGCTTGTTCTGTGTTCACTCCTTCCTTCAGTGCTGACCAGTCCCCTGCTGTGGCCCAGGCCCGTGGCCAACTGTTCAGGGTTCACAGGTGGGCAAGACCCAAGCCTCGTGTTCAGGTGCTCTCCTGTCTGGGGCTTGGAAGGGCTATTCGTAGAAGGACAGCTACTGTGCTGGGTAACAGGGATTGGGATGGGGGCACACCTGGGGCCTTTGGCGGCCCAGAGCCCCAGGGCCGCCAGCCACTGCTAAACCTGGAAGAGCACCCCGAGGAGCACGTGTGTGCACTGGCAGGGATGCGTGAGGGGGGTCTGGGCCAAGGGAGAGGGCGCTGCCCGGCCGGCGTGGGGCACTCGGAGGCCGGGGTGTGTGAGCTGTCATGTGCAAGGGCAGTTAAGGTCCAGGCTGCTACTTTGAGACTCCCTGTCGCCTCTTTTCTTGCAGAGTGACATATACTTACATAGTCCAAAATCCAAGCGTCACGGAGCAGGAAGGGGACTTGTCCAGGGCCACATAGCCTGGGCTCTGTCCTCCCCTCCGGCCCAGCAGAGCTAGAACCTCTCCTCCAAATCAAGGAGAAGCCGAACAGGTGCAAGGTGCTGGCAGCTCAGCTTTCCCCAGCAGATCACCTAGAATGTCCGACTGCGGTCAGAGCTACCGGCCTCCGCTTTGCTTTTGTGCTTGATCGGCGGCGATTCAGGCTGAGTCTGAATGTGAGCCCACAATTCCTACCTCTTGGGACCTCACCAGATTGATTTTGTCATTCCAGATCCCTGCTGTCACCTCTGCCCTTTTCACAGAGTAGGAACGATCGCTTCTCCCAAATACTGCTCTAAAATAAAGTATTTGTGTCTTCCTGACCCCAGTCCAAACTCAGAGGCTGGATGTGGCACCAGCCTTTGTCCTTGTGGCTCGTTTCATGAGCCTGACGGAGTTTCTCGACTTCCCCTATCAGCCTCCTGGAAAGGCCGTGGGACCCCAGGAATATTCCTGGCCAGGAACATAAGGTAGTAGAGTGGGTAACTCCAAGGTATTCCGCCTACTGTGTGTTCGTGCAGGTGTGTGGAGTTCTCTGAGCTTCTACTTCCTTGTCTATCAGAGGAGGGTGGGACTTGAACCTGCCCCGTAGATTTTTGGGAGTGCAGGAGCAGGGGAAGAAGAAATCATTGGGATGTTGGAGGTCCTTGAACCTGTTTGGCCGTGGCTGTGGCCAGGCCTGCTTTCATCCCTTGGGCTCTTCTCGGGCCGGGAGGCAGCACACGGGGCCGCTGGAGTCTTGCGGGGTCTCAGGGGCTGGACTGCACCCCTTGCAGCGGCCTCCTGTGAGCCCCGCCAGGACAGCCGGACGGTGGCTGGGCTCCTGCAGCAGGCCCCACCGAGGTCCTCGGGTGGGCTCAGGCCACTCGCTAGGCCTGAGTCTTGTTACAGCTCAATGGGTTGTTCACAAAAGTGAGTGTCGGGAGTTTTTATAAACCCGCCTCACACATGGCGCGTCCCCCTTGATGGCTCAGACCCCCTCTGCAGCGACATGTGCCAGCGATCATGTATGAGTGTGGTCCCTCGAGTCGAGCAGGCTCCTGCCTCACGTGGGGCGGGACACGGAGCAGGTGGCCCATGAGGCTGCGTCTGCTGGTCGGCTTAAAGGGCCCAGCCCCGTGTTCCCGCTGGAGGATATGCCAGCGGGGCTGCCAGCTCTGCCCACCGTCCTGTCACCAGGCCCTGCTCCGGGTGTCCTCTCGGGCCCGGGTTGACGGGCACAGGTTGGCTGCACCCCCTCTTCTCTTGGTGCAGCCCCATGGAGAGCAGTGGGCTCTTGTCCGAAGCCGTCTCTGCCTTCAGGGAGCAGCGCCTTGGCTTTGTTTCTAAACCAGAGTTTCGTGTTGTGCTTCCCCCACCTCCACACCCCTCCAGGGTGGTTGCCTCTCTAAAGTCTTTCAAAGAGGCAGCGATCCCATCCGAGGGTGGTCAGAGCACCCTGGGAGAGTCATGCCCAGGCAGACGAGTGCGGCACGTCCACCTGGCTGTCAGAGGACGACCCGGCAGGCCCTGCACCACTGGGCGTCTCCTCTGCTTCCTGGTGTGTCCGGTGTCCACGTGGGGCTCACATTCCCGTCACCTCCCTCAGCCCAGGGCATGGGGCGCTTCCGTGGGGCGTGGGGCCTGGGAAGTCCTCTGGCGTTTTGGTGTCGGGTACACGAGTTGTAAGTGCTTTTCCGATTCCGTGGTTGCCTCTTCACTTTTTAGGTCGTGTCCTTGAAGCGCACAAGTTTTAACGTTGATGTTTTAGTCACGTGATTCAGTTGCTCGTGCTAGTGGTGACCCATCTAGGAAACCGTTGCTTAGTCCGAGGTCATGAAGATTTGCTCTGATGTTTTCCTCTAAGTGTTTCACAGTTTCAGCTCTAACGTTGAGGTTGTGATCGGTTGAAGTCTTGGTCCGTTTTTGAGTTAAGTCCTGCGTACGGCGTGAGGTTGGGCTCCGGGTCCATCCCGCCACCCAAGGCGCTCCGTTGACCCAGCCCTGCCTGTGGGTGAGAAAGCCAACATATATTAGCCGGAAAGTGTTTCAGGTGTTTGGAGCCCATTTATTTTCTCCAAGAGCGCACGAGGCAAGAAGCTTTTGCAGATTCCTTGCTGACACATGGGAGAATTTTTTTGTAAGTTTATGGAAGAGAAATAATACTTGTAATCCATAACTAATTAGCCCATGTTAGCGATACAGAAACTAATGTAATTAAACATGCTGCGGGGCATGTTCCCCTCTGAGGCTGGTGTGCGCAAAGGGCTTTCTCGTTGTTTTTTACATAAAGGGAAAAAAAGCCAAGACTATGTTCACTTTCCCCTACTCCCTCCGCCGCTGAGGGTGCAGGAAGGTGCACTGCAGTTCAACACAGCCACACAGCAGCGTGTGCATGAAACAGCTTCTGCCAAACTGTTCGGAGAGCGTGAAATGAAACCTGCAAACACCTGTCCCCACTGAGCGCGGGTGGGCGGCTCTCGGAACACGTTCCTCCTGAGAGCCTTGCAGGGTCTGAGCCTAGGAAGGGCTGCAGATGCGGAACGTGGACGAGCTACGTGAGACAGAAACTCATCTGAGTTTATACCGCAAGGGCAAGACTCTGACTCCTGGTTTCCAGATGCAGGTGTGTGAGGTGCTGGCGGGGCCGGTGGGCAGTGAGTCCTTGCAGTGGTGGCACCTGGCCCCAGGGGGCCCATGCTGTACCTAACTGTTGCCCTTCTGCTAGGGTGGGGGTGGGTGAAACCAGCCTCGGGAGAATCTAGGGCCCTGACCGAGCCCGGCTGATAACAGTGCGTAGCACTGTGCGGAGCAGGGGACTACTGTCCTTCTGAATTCCCAGGGAGCCTCTGGGCATTTTCACTTTTAAGATGAATAATCTGAGGCTCAGAGAGATTAGTCCCCCTGCCCTGGGTCACACAGCAGGGTTGGGAGTTGAAGCCAGCCTGTCTGGCTCCAAACCTGTGTTTGGTGGCCGTGCCGTGAGGAGCCACCAGCATGGTGTCTTAGGACAGCAAGGGAAAGTTGTGGAAGGAGACACCAGCCTGAGCAGGAAGCCAAGCAGGAGGAACCAGGTTGAAGCAGCTTGACTCGAGGGCGGGAGTCCTGGGTGCTCTGAGCCTCACCCCCCATGGGTGGCATTGGGGTGATCGTCCCCACTTGCCCCCAGAGAGCTCTGAAGACCACATCACGCCAGGAGCTTGTGCATGGCCAAGCGTACAAAATGGGCACCAACAAGGTGCTTCCTGTCCCCAGCTGGCGCCTTCAAGGTCACATCCGAGCTGCCCCAACTGCAGAGCGAAGCCCCTTCCTTCCTCTGGGTCGTGCTGCCCCTGGGAGAGTTGGGGAGTTAACTCCAGTGAAGAGCGTACCGTGTTCTTCTGTGATTAATGTAAAGTGCTCTTTGGCCCTAAGACAATTTAAGCCTCGCTACCAGGAATGGCTGTAACACACAGGGTAAAATGGAACAGGTGGAGAAATAAGTGCAGGAGAAGGTAAAGGTGTGTGAAGAGGCCTGAACGCAGAGAGTATTCCCTGCAGTGCTCAAGGACAGGTGGAATTCCATTCTGAGCTTCCTGGCAACCAAAGAAAAAAGGGAAAAAGATCACTTAGAAGATTCACATTGTGCATGAGGTAGGACTGATGAGCCCTTTGCTCAGAAGAAGCTTTTTCTGAGTGATCCAAGGTGAGCTTCTCCTGCCTTTGACTGCATAACCGAAGAAGCAGCAGCAACTCTGGTTTGCAACTTGCTTTCTGGCATTAACCTCTCACCCCTAGCCTGTAGCTTCCCATTCTCAGCCTCAGCTGCCTGCTGACAGCCTCCTGCATGTCGGCTTCTAATTTTTGTTAAATTTCACCAGGGCCTCATCCTAATCTGGGTTGCTAAGCTTTTTCTGCAGTTTTGGGGCTTGTCTGGGTGGCGTTGGCTGCTGTCTGTAGACTGTCTCCCAGGCCGGCCCTTCTCAAGGGCTGCCAAGTCCGCGGGGAAGTGCTGGTTTTTCTTGACTAAAGGCAGCTCTGCCTGGAGAGCGGAATGTTGTCACCAACTGCCCAGTGCAGGGCAGTCCATTCTCCCTCCCTCCGCAGTGCTTAAAGCTGACCTCTCCACCTAACACATTTCCCCACGGGGTATCTGTGTTAGATGCTTTTTGTATGAAGGAATGAATATGACTTTGTGATGGGTTCTGGTGTTTTCCTATAAACTGGGCTTTGAGCCTGGAACGCTTTATCACTAGATTTTAAGAAAAAGTTACAGAGGAAAGGAAAAGGGAGGGGGACACCCAACCAGCTGTTGTACTTGGGAACGTCACTTCCTGGCCACGCCAGGGCCCGCGGGCGGCACTCCTGGCCCCCGGCCTGCCGCATGGCGAAACTGTTAAAGACTCACTTTCCCTCTGGGTTTTGGGACCCGGAGAAAAACGGTTCACTCCAGCAGGGGGCTGCTTCCCTCTCCCATCTCAGCCTTGGTGGCTGCGTGGCTGGCTCAAAAGGACGGAGGGCCTTATTCAGCTTTTATGGGCACGTGGCCTGGGAGGCGTGGTGGGAAAATTAAGCCTGAGTCTGCCAGGCTCCTCAGGGGCCTCTCAGGGAGACGTGTCCTTCTTCCTCAGGGACGCTGATGGTGTGGGGTCCCTCTGATTCCAGGGCATAAGCCAGTAGCTCAGGCAGGGACCCAGAAGGGCTCACAGGCAACCTAGCTCGAGCACAGAGTCAGTGGTTGCCCCTGTGTGACTTGGCAATGGCGAGCTTGGCCACACCAGTTTTTGGGACACCCGGGGCATCTGCCCTCCTGGTGGCCGCTGCTTCCTGTCCTCTGGAAGGGAAGGCCGCAGGCGCTGAGAAGAGGGCATGTCCTCACAGCCGGATCGGGGACTCCTCTGAGCCTTCCAGGCCTGTGTCCCTCCCCCTGCCCCAAGCCCTGACCGTCCATGTCCTCGTCACCCTAGGTTGTGCTGAATCCCCTTCTGCTGGGTGCAGGGACCCAAGTCTCAGTGGACAGGGAATGCTCTGTAACTTCCACGTGGCTGGACAAGCCCGTGCTGTCCGCGGGTTGCCCGTGGGCGCCTTCTGCAACGTCCCGCCCGCAACACGTGTGTTGGCACTGAACACGCGGCCGGCCCGCGGCCCCGCTTGCGTGAGGCTGCCGAGCGAGTGCGGTGCGAGTCCCGGCAGCCTTCCCTTTCTCATCTTCGTTTCGTTTCTCTCCAGCATCCTCTTCTGTCGTGGCAGGGGCACATTTCTAGAACTTGAGAACTGTTCCTCCCGCCTGTGGCCTCTGCCGGTGGTGCCCATGCGGTGGGCTGGCACCTTCTTGGAAGTGCCCGGGGCTTGGGGGCAGCACTCAGCCCTGCCCGTCCCTCCTTGGCTCGAGACGGAGGAGCCCTCCGGGGTCCTGGCTGCGCAGGCCTCCCGCACGTCCTCCCCACTGCGCGAGCGGGAGCTGACGGGAAGCGCCCAGGCAGCCAGGCCACGGCCCGAGAGAGCGTCCACACAGCACCTCGGTGTCCTGTGTCCCGGACCAGCCCAGGAGGCACAGGGAGGGTGTAGATTTCTAAGTGACCAGAGCCAGGGACCACACGGCAAAGGCTGTGTTGGGGGGAACAGATTTGGTGTTACTTGATGACACATCTTGATGTTACATCTTACTTGATGACACAAAAATCATTTTAAAAAATGACTTTTGTGTCGATATGAAAACCGGCAGTGCCTCTGCTCCCTCTGGGCCATGGCTGTCCCGGCGGCAAAGTGCAATTCAGAAAGTAGGGACCTGCCCACGTGGGGAGAATGGTTTTCTCTTTGTGCTGGTCACTTGCTGGCTTGTCCAGCACCATGATCCCCTGGCTGGCGGGTGCGTCTCGGAGCAGCAACGCGGGGGTGAGCGGGAGGCTTGCTCACGTGGAGCACTTCCCCACCCCCTGCAGTCCATCGGAAGCCCAGGGGAATGGACGCGGGTGACTGGCAGACCCCTACACACTGCAGGGTGCCTTCTAGGGAAAACGCCTGGTGTAGGAGCTCTGGTTGACACACACTCACTTTTCTTGGCTTTTGTCCTCTTGGACGAGGTCTCAGGGCTGGCCCATTGCTGTGGTCACCACTTAAAAGGGACGGAATGGTGTCCCCCCCTCTGACCAAGGCTGCGGGTGGTGACTGGGACTGGAAGACTTGATCCTGCGCAGCTGTGGTCACGGCTCTTGTCCCCCGCTGCTCAGAGCTGGGGGCAGCTCGGTCTCTGTCCTGCGGGTCCTCCTGCGCCGTCACCCGGTGGACCCTTCCGTGTCTCCACAAGCCCTGCCAGCCCGAGGCCCCTGGGACCCAACCTTGGAGGTGCAGAGCGCTGGGAACGCTTGCCAGAGAGGCCATCAGGACACTGCTTCCTGCGAGGACTGATGAGCATGTGACAGTGAGTCTGGTGTTGACCCTTTTAGGGCCAGTGTTAAAGGCCAGGCATTCTCTAGATCGGGTTTCCTGCCAGCCAGGCCATGGGTGCATGTTGGGTCACACACGGGGCACTATGAGGAGGACCGTGTGTCTCTGAGTCTAGCTTGGAGCGTGGGGACAGCACACACACAGGTCGCTGCCCTCCCCTCTGGTCACCAGCCCCGGGGACTCAAGAGGGCCCCTGGTCATCATCTCAGCCTGGAAGGTACCAAGGAGGGAGGGCAGGGGTTTCCCTGGTGCCACGAGATCACTCTGGATGAGTTACCACCGATGGCACTCGCCTTTCAGGCCACAAAATCCGGAGAGACCTGGGGGGGGCGAGCGCTGCCTTGCCACGGCTCTCGGTTGTGTGTGTGGTTGTCACATGCGGTTGCTGCAGTCAAAGGACAACTTCGAGACCTACCTTAGCCCACTCAGGTGAGGTCACCTTTAGACTAGACTGGTCCCAGGGATGGGCTGACATTGTTCCTGCCTCTTTCCAGTGTCCAAGGTTTGTTGAGTTGAACCGACCCGACAGGGAGATGTGGGAGTGAGGGGTGGGTTTGGGGTGCATACTGCTCTGGCGTCAGACAGACCTGGGTTTGAGTCCTGACTCCGCCACACTCTGTGAGCTGGGACAAGTTAACCTCAGCGCTCAGTCCACCTTACCTGGTTGGTGAAACCGAATAGTACCTTGGCATCGGTCGTGTGGAGGATGCAAGGAAGTGCCTGTGACCGTCCCTCTGAATGGTCGTGGCACTTGGTGGACAGTTTAAGGGGCTGGTGCTTTACCATCCCTCAATCCCTAAAACTTGATTTCCAAGTCCGTAGGTGATTTTATTGCCACAATATAGTATTGAAAACCAATTAAGGAAAATGACTGACGGCAGGGCTGCCAGGCTCCGACTCGCTGTTCTACGACTTCAGGCCGCTCTCAGGACTTCCCCAGCGTCCAGGTGTGGCGTGGGACCGTCTGGTCTGGGGCATGAGGAGGAGGGCTGTCCCAGGAGACAGATTCAGGGCTCCTCGTCTGCAGGCGAGGCTGAGCAGAGGGCGGTGTTCTTGGTGGTCTTGCCGGCGGGCCCCATTCCTGCTCACGATTTTACGAGAGCTGGGCTCTCGCATTCAGAATCATGTGGGTTAAGGGCTGGGGACTAGAAAAGAGTGACAGCCGAGCCCTGGGGAGATCCGGCCCCGGACGCCACGGCTGACCTCGCAGCCGCTCACGGCACCCTTCGCTGCTGACCAGCCAGCTGGCTTCAGAAAGGGAGCTCGAGTTCTCGCACATGCTCACCTGGGAGGAGAGGTTCCTGCTTTTTGGATTTTAGTCTCGGGCAACATCCTCAGACCTGGGGGGTTGGCTGTGGCTCAGGCCCTGGTTCTTCTATCCTGTCCTCACTCCTCTTGCCCGAGGGTACCCACGTGCGGCCGGGCCTCGGGAAAACACGTAGTATGTCTTACCCCAAACAGGCAGAGCCCTGCGTCCTGGGCCGCTTGCTGTGCAAATGCCTTCTGAGGCGCTGTTTTTGGTGGGGTCCCGTCATTGACGTTTCAGGCCGGGCGGGTAGGCCGAGTGTCTGCTCACACAGGTGACAGTGGTCACCCCACCTCTGGGGTCAGGGAGCCATGGCCCGAGCTCCAGGGAGCGCCAGGCAGCGTTCGGCCGGTGGACAGAGAGGTGGGTGCCTGGAGCCTCCTGTTCCGCCAGCTTTGACCCACTGGGCTACAGAGTGGAGGGGGGGACCGCCCAGCAGCCTCTCACCGGCGGAGGGTCTCAACTCAGTGAGATACAGGTTTTACTTAAGAAGCTCGTCTATTTATCACAGCGCTCCTGTGGCCGTTCTGTAGCTGAGCCTCCAGCTGACTTTGCAGAGAACACCAGACTCAGAAGCTGAGGAGCAGCTTAAAACCAGGCCCCCCCGTGGGCACTTGGTGCTGCTCCAGGGCCGAGGCATGAGAGCGGGCGTCGTCTGGGGAAGTGGGAGGAGGGGGGAGCACTGTCTCCAAAGGCCTCTGCAGAATCCTGAAACCTCCTGATGGCCTGGGAGAAAGGCCCCACCCCTGGGATGTGGCAGCCTCACCTGTCGTCTGGGAAGGAGAGCAGGGCTCTCACCCGGACACGGGAGTGAAGCTGGTCGCTGGGCCACCCACAGCCCGGGCCAGCTGCGGGCTGCCACAGCACGGGCACTGGCCTGTCCTGTCTGCTGTTTGGCGTCACGAGGCTCAGCGCAGCCCCGCTGAGCACATCTGTCAGCTTCGTGGCACAGCAGATCACTCTAAAACGTAGGGACTTGCAGGCGCCTTTGACCTTGGCTGCAGATGTGGCCTCTCACCCCATGGTCCTTCATCCCACGGTGGTCTCAGATTGCAGCCAGGCCCAGCCTTCGAAGGTGTGACTCAGTATCACTTAGTCAATATGCACCTCTGGTCAGTGCAGATACAAGGCCGGCCCACTTCCTGGCCTTGCAGGGAGGAAGCAGATTCCTCCTCTCGGGGGCGAGCGGCAAAGTGACACTGGGAGGGGCTCAGAGGGCAGGGAGGTGGGTGTCCATGAGTCAGGCACGGCTGAGGCTCTGGGCTGGGAGAGGGGTGCAGAGCCCTGCCCCACTCTTCCCCTCCCTCCTGCCCCGCAGAGTGGAATGGGAGACCCCTGGTCACAGGTCCCCACCCCTGCCACAGCAGGTCCCCGAGCAGCTGCTCACCGTGGCCTGTTCCTGGGTTTGTGGGCATTTGCTTCCTTCCCCTGGGTGTCCCTGCCTGTCTGTATGCACACTGTTGTGTAATGTGTGGACAGTGACCTTTGTGCCCCTGTGTCCATTACAACAGGGGCTTGGGCTCCGGCGAGCGTGGCAGGAAGATTCCAACTAGCCATGCGGGGTGGCTTTCTGGAGCATGGGGCCAGCAAGGACCCTGAGGCCCCCAGTCCTGGCTTAAGAAAGAGTTCTAGGATCGATTGGTGATGTCTGCCCTGAGTGTAGAAATAGAAAAGTGGTTGTGTGTTTGCGTTGTGAGGTAGGAAGAGGGAAAACCATCCGGGGTGTCAGGTAAACTCTTGAAAGGAAAGGGAAGCTGAGAAGAATTGGGTTCTCTGCTCTGGGGGAGCACACACCTGTACGTTAGTGAGATTTCAAAACCGAACGACTGCCCCAGAGGCGTGAGGGGGCAGGGGATGCTGGTCACTTCCCACCTCTGCGAAGCTGGGTAGGGAGGTGGGTGCAGTTCTGGGAGAGCCTCCCAGAAATACCCAGGGAAAGCACATTTGCCAAATGGAAAGGTGGGTGGCAGCGTAGAAACAGAGCCAAGATTCCCAATGGCAGTTGCATTTATTTTTTAAACCTTAAAATAGTGCCAGACTTAGCAACTTAGCTTTATTCCGAATCACTGCCTGGAAGCTGCTCCCAGAACCACCGGTTCAGCGTCGGCTCCTGTGGCCTTTCCTGTGAAAGGCAGGAGGGACGAGCCAGTGGCCTGCCCCCCCCCTGCAGCTGCGGGCACCCTCCCAGGTGCTCCCTCGCGGCACGGAGGCCGGTCACTGGGGCTTTGCCCACTTTCCGTATCAGCCAGCTGCAGAGCATTTGTTGTTGTTTAGATCCCACATCTGAGGGTTGATACAGTTCCTATAACATGGTTAAACATGTGTGCAAAGCAAGAGAGGCGTCTCTTACCTTGACAACACAAAGCCGTCTCCAACCTCCTTCCCCACAGAGTTCCACAGCCCCTGTGCCGGCGGGAGGGAGACCCCTCCACGCAGCCACGTGTATGGGTTGAATGCTGAATGTCGGGGGCGGGGCTCATTTGTGTCCCACCGTCGTGTCTGGCCTCCAGTTTGGCCCAGCCGTGGTGTTCAGTTGTGTTTGTGGACCAAGCCTCTGAGATGCACCCTTATGCAGAGGACCTTAGCTCTGTCTGGCCTTGTAGAAATTGTGGCCACTGAGCGTGGAGTCAGGCTGGATGCAGGAAGTGGCCGTTGAATCGAGAAGCTGGCTGCATGGAAGGCGAAGCGTTTCTAAGGGTGCTGGGGTCTGCGGGGCATAAACGGGGCTGTCTTGGAGGTGGGAGAGGCGTCCAGGCTGGAGGGGCCTCGGGTGCAGGTGTGATGGGCCCCTTCTCGCTCCACCCTGACCTCTAGGGGTAGTGTGTCTGTCAGCTGGTGACATCACCTGGAGAACCCTAGCACTGCCTGCAGCCCACAGAGCTCCCTCTGTCTCACCTGCAAGGCCACTGTGCCCAGAGCAGGGGGTCCTTTCTCCCCTGGTGGTCCCAGCCCGAGAGCACCACCTGTGGGCTCTCTCTTCCTGGGGTATGTGGCCAGCTTCCGTCAGGAACGGGGTGACCCTAGGCACAAGAGGAGCTGTCTGACCATGTGACTGTCACCCCGAGCTCCTGGCTCACCCAGCACTGGTATTTCGAGGCTGCTGCGGTATCCGGATACTTTCATAAAATCTAGTCAATTGTAAAAAGAGGCCAGAGCCAGCCTTTGCCTACTGTGTCAGAAGAGATCATTGCGGCTGCTTTGCTTTGGGGTGAAATACTGAAATCAACAAAATCCTGCCTGTGGGGCAGTTTGGTTCTTGAGCTGCAGGCAACAGAAACAAATTCAGATCCTTTTTTTTTTTAATGGCTAGTTCTGTTGGAAGGATGTCAGCTTCGCTCACAGTGTCCAGGAGGAGTGGAAAGTGGGTCTCAGAAACCCCGCGGGGCAGCTTTATGCAGCAGGATCAATCCAGTGCCGTCTCAGCGACTCTGCTAAGGGCAGTGCATCCCGTTGCCCTGTGGGGTCCCGAGCAGCTCCCCAGATGGCATCCGGTGCCGTTTTCCAGCTCTGGTGGCATCACATCAAAGCTGGGTGTCCAGAAAGCTACATCCTCTCTGGAGGTGCGTGCATCTGTGAGGCCCTGGATGTGGTGGTCCCAGGATGACTGATCACCGTTAACAAACCCCAGCGTCGGGGCCTGGTATCGTCTTTGTTTCCCACTGAGGGTCTCTAATGTCACAATTATTTATTGCAGCTGCAACTCTAAGCAGTACCAGGCCCAGGGTGGACGTCGGCCCTGGCCTTGAGCTGGTGCGCGATGCGTGGCCCCCTCGTGGAGGGTGGTCCCAAAACCAGCCGTGATGGACGCCAGGGGAGCTGGCAGAGCTCACGCCGGGCAGGCTGTCAGCAGCGAGGCACTGACGGCGTGGCCAGCTGCAGCGCAGTTGTCCTGAAGCAGACAGGGCGAGTTCATGGTGGGAGGGCGTAGAAGGAAGGATGGTGGGTAGGACTCCAGGACCCATGTCAGTGAGGCGGGTGGGGACAGTGAGGTCGTGGTCACACATTGTCATATGCGGCCACCTTAAGCTCCAACTCCTGGACTGCGGGGTGGGAATGGCAGCAGTATAGCGGGGTTCTTGTCAGTCTTGGGGTTTGTGTGCACAGAAAAGCCTTTAGCAGTGTCCAGTGCTTGGGAGCCAGAGCTTTTTATCATAAACCCCACTTTTTTTGAACATTGTACCTTGGGAGCTTTCTTCTCAGAAATTCCCAGCTATAGAGGACATAGACCAACACCCCCCAGACCCTACCCCCACCCCGCACGCCCCAGGCCTGGGGACCAGCCCTGAGTTCATAGCATTTCCCTTCCTTAAGGGGTCATGTTCCATCTTAATGTATATGAGTCTTACTCTGTGATGTGGCATCGTAACGTATTACATCCTAGTATACTACATCCTAATGTGTTATATCCTAGTGTATTATATCCTAATGTG
>VBSM01003144.1:5084746-5106213 GCA_008086735.1 Cheirogaleus medius
TGGACCTTTCATGCTTCAGTTTCCCAACCTTTAAATAGGAAGCGGCATGTGGGGAGTACACAGCCTCTTGGGACTTGGGGCATGAGAGCACGTCCATGGGGCAGGTAGTTCGGTTTGGGCTTCCAGAAGACTCCCCAAGCCGCCACGCTGGTTTCCATATCCCTGAGAGCCACGGGGCTCCTTTGCTCCACTGGCCCCACTGGGGACCTGCATGAGGACGAGGTTGCTGGGCGCTTGCGGGCCGCCCATCCTCCCTTCACCCACAGGGCACAGTCGCCGGGCACTGGCCCAGCCTGACACCAGGGCTGAGTTTAAGTGCCAGGTGCTTCCCGCACTCAGGAAGCTACCCTATTCTCAAAGGACCCCATCATGTTTCAATTTTTCTTGAGTGGGCGTCACACCATGACTTCGTAAGAAACGTAGGCACGGGATGTGGCCAGTGCAGTGCCCACCGTGCTTCCTGCGGCTCCTTCAGGTGGTTCGTCTCCTGCATCCTCAGGCAGTCCCTGGCCAGGTTGCAGAGCCAGGGAGTGGCCCGGAGTGGCCCCGCTGCGTGGCAGGAACCTCACTGACACAGCGCCGGTGTCAGGCTGCTGGCTCTAACCATCACAGGAACTTACCGCGGGGTCATCTCTTTGGCTGGGCCCTTGTCACCCAACTTCGGAGGACTCTTGGGATATGGAGGCCAACCCCTTCGTTGGCCCTGTGTTCTCAAGACTGTAAGCTGACCACTGCCTCGGTCTTCCTGCGTGCCGACACGCAGATTGTCACTGTCTCCCCTGCTACCTTTGCAAGTCTCTCCATAGCCTTCCAGAACCGTAGCGGTGAGCGACAGGAGGGGACACGGTTGCAGGCAGCCGGGGTGCTGCATGGCCGCCCTGCTAGGGGCTGGTGGCCTGCCCTGGCCTCTGGGCCCAGCTTAGGCCGTCGGGGCAGGCGGGCAGCGGACTGGTGCTGCCGGCCAGGGCTTCTCTTCTACAGGGACTGGGTTTTGATTAAGCCCCAAGTAACAGAATGGAGTCACTAGGTATTTAGTCAGAAAATCTCATGGCTAAAGTAGACGCTAGTGGAAAGATCGGGATCTCTGAATTTATGGAAGACAAAACCACTGAGAAATAATGCCGGCCGGTCAGCGCTGTCGCATTGAACCGGGGCTTGGCTCCTGGCTGCCCTTCCACAGCCCCCTGAGGCTCTGGGTCTGTGGGCGGCGGAGCAGGGCGGGGGTTTTTTCTCAGATGAAAGCATGTCAGGAGGGTGCTGATCCTGGCACATGCTGGGGTCATCAGCGCCATGCTTCCTGTACGGCAGGGGGATCTGTTAGGCCAGCCACGCCCCATCCCTGGACTGCCTGCTCCTCTGCCCCTCCATGCAGGTATGGCTGGAGTTCCATGGGGTGACACTGAAGAGGGATGGTCTGATGGGGCATGCCCCCCACTGGTGGCCCTGCAGCTGGCCCTCGTGGTCAGGCAGCTTATTAACCCTTGGCCTCTAGACCACAGCAGTTGTTCAGGTTGTGCCTTTGGTTAGGCGGAGCTTCAGCAGGAGGGCCAAACATCTACCAGCAAGTCGCCCTCAAAGGCACACTTCCTGCCTGGAGATGTCCATCTTCCCTTCTTCCTTTCTCCCTCCCTGCCTGCACAGGGAACCACAGCTTTAGATAAACGGTCATTCTGTGATCTCCCCAGTAGAGCCCAATCAAGCATCGCTTGAGCCATTTTGTTTACAAACTGCTGACAACTGCTATGGGAAGCAGGTGCTGTTCAGGGGATCTATGGGCATGTGAAATGACAGCCACTGGGGTGTTGGGACACCTGCTTTTGTCCTGGGAGGTGACTTGGGTGATAACTTGCTGGAGGTCCAGACTGGATGCTGGAGACAGGCGAGAAGCTCCACCAGCCGGGCAGGTCCAAGCCTGATGGACACGTGTCCCTGCCTCCCAGCCATAAAGCGATTTTACAACGCAGCTGGACTACAGGGGTCAGTTTTAATTATTTTACCCCTTGTACGAGCAAATCCTACAGCAAAGAGGAGGATGACGCCCCGTTAGATATTAAGAGCAATAATCGAAGCTCACATGAAGCAGCCTGCTATGCAAACAAGTTGGGGAGATAAGTAGGAACTGAACTACAGGTGACATTGCAGCTGGGGAAGGCTGCGTGGGGTTCACTAGAACATTCTAATTGCGTTTGAAAATGTCCATGATAAGGAAGTCTTAAAGAGACCCTGCTGTGGCCAGTACAAGCTGCAAGCACTGCAGCCTCAGCCAGAGCCCCCATCCCGGGCCAGCCCTGCTGTGTGGCCTCTGGGGCACGTGGTTCCACGGGCGGCAGTTCCCATGGGGACGGCAACCTCAGGCTCACCTGAGAAGCAGTGGGGGCAGCCGAGCTGGGCCAGGCCGTGGACGCACTCACCTGGACACTCTGTTTCCGCACAGGTCGCACGGGGCAGGCGGTTGCTGTTCGAGCCAAGGCCTTTGGATTCAGCGTCATATTTTATGACCCCTACTTGCAGGATGGGATAGAGCGGTCCCTGGGCGTGCAGAGGGTCTACACCCTGCAGGACTTGCTGTATCAGAGTGACTGCGTCTCCTTGCACTGCAATCTCAATGAACATAACCACCACCTCATCAATGACTTTACTATAAAGCAGGTAATTGGAAAATGGACGCCCTCAGACCCTGGAAGCTTCTGTTGAAAGGTGGCAGCCGCTGCTGTGGGTACAAGAAGGGATGGGAAGTGGTTCGTGGACATGCTGGTGAGTGGGGATCAGAGTCCCTGGGACAAACCCTTCCATGGGCTGAGCCAGGCCGGACAGAGGGATAGGAGCTGGCCAAGCACCCAGCTGGCTTCCCTCCCAGGTGACCCGGCACAGCTGTAACCTTCCCGGCTTCTCGCCTTCTCAGGGTCGGCAGAAACTTGAGCCCTGGCCTCCAGCTCCCACTGGCTACCCCCTTCCCTCAAACTGCAGCACACGCGTTAAGCAGCCAGACCAGCGAGACCCCTGGTTTGCAGCTTGCTGCTTTACCCTCGGCACAGGAGCCTCACTCGGCAGCAGCACACGTGTAACTGGCTTTTCTTCCCTTCCACAGATGAGGCAAGGAGCGTTCCTGGTGAACGCGGCCCGCGGAGGCCTGGTGGACGAGAAAGCCTTAGCCCAGGCCCTCAAGGAGGGCAGGATACGAGGGGCAGCCCTCGACGTGCACGAATCGGAGCCCTTTAGGTAGGTGTGGCCGGACCGCGCCTAGCCAGGAGCCTACAGGCTCCACTCCACACCTGCTTGGAAATGAGGCAGTTTCCCAAACAGGTCCCTGGGAAAGAAGCTCTGGAGACGACATTGGGAGTCTCTGTTCTTCAAGGATTATGCTGTATTCTCACTAATTGCAAAAGGGCCAGAAGTTCCCCAAAAGTCATCAGAAAAAGTAGAGGCAGGAAAATGCTGGTGGTGGTTTTGGTCTATAGACAAACAGGCTTCACCTATACCCCAGAGTGTTCATTCTGGTTAGACGAGGGCGAGCCTCAGCACAATTGGGTTTTTTCCTGTTTGATCCAGTTATCCCCAACACTGTTCTTACAGAAGAGTTTTGATAATTATGTTCAAAAAACTCCCAACCTATATGAAATAAAAATAGATATATCTATAAAATAGATCATATAAATTATCTAAAATGTCGCTCTGTCATATTTATGTAGCTGCTATTCTATGTGGCCAAGAGTTCTCTTTGATGGGTAGGGTAGGGGATGTATTCAACTCTTCCAATTACTGTGGTTTTCTACATCAGCTTTGCTCAGGGTCCCCTGAAAGATGCACCAAACCTCATCTGCACTCCGCACACGGCCTGGTACAGTGAGCAGGCGTCACTAGAGATGAGGGAGGCCGCTGCCACGGAGATCCGCCGGGCAATCACAGGTGAGCCCCAGAGTCTGTCGCCAACCCGGCCAGCTGAGGGGAAGGCTCGGCTCCACAGTGGAGCCGCCTCTGACCCTGGCGGTTACAGGTGGCTCTGTATAGCCAGAATTCGCTTTTAGGGTCAAGCTAATTAAATTTTGTACAAGTTGCACCCTGCTTACGTAAGCCCTGAACTGAATTTCTAAGAGGGAACCAGTCCCCAGGCAGTGTGTATTATATATACACTGTGGAGGCAGGAAGGAGGTTCCAGCAGAAGCCCAGTGCTGAAGAGCTTGAAGGCTTGGGCCTTGGACATCTCACCTTCTTTGCAAATAAAAGGGCCAGCAATCTTATTACAGAGAAAGAGACTTGATTTCAGGCTTCTCTCGATACAAATATTTTACGTTATTTCCCCCCAGGAGCAGCTAAGTATAACAGTGATGTCATTGTGACCTTTAAAAGCATGATTGATTTGTTTTACTCCAGGTCGCATCCCAGAAAGCTTAAGAAACTGTGTGAACAAGGAGTTCTTTGTCACGTCAGCCCCTTGGTCAGTAATAGACCAGCAGGCGATCCATCCCGAGCTCAATGGTGCCGCGTACAGGTGAGAAGAGGGACCGGGTTGTCTCAGGCTGAGCCTCGCTCCCCTGGGGAAAGGGGGACTTGGGGGCACTTGGGCGCTAAAGGAACATCAGCCTTGTCAGTGGGATTCGTGTATACTGTCCTTTCAGTTCTTATAATGGCTTATTTCCGAGAAACAAATATGATTTCCTGAAACTGGTAGCCCGAAATTTCTGTTTTTAGAAGTGGAGTAGGGATAGTTCCCAGATGTGACGGGCCACGGGGAGCTAAGAATTGCCCCTCTTTCTGAAGCCATTTGATAACGGAGTTTCTAGTAGTAAAAAAGATATAGCTAAAAGAAAAAATAAAAGATATAGCTGAGATCTTCAAAGGGTTAGTGATTTTATCTTCTAATTAGAATCATCTAAAGGAAGTAGTCTCCTTGGTGAATGGTACAGTCAGCTAAGGACAATACCCTTGTCCACACACTAAGGATGATAAAAGGTATGACGGTGGCGATGTTAGGGAGTGCAGAATGGGGTGAGTAAAGGCGGGACCCCTTCAAGGGAACAGTGGTTTTGATTTGTGGTATTTCCTGTGGTTCTCTTCCACCCTCCCAACACCATTACTGCTGGGATCCTGGAAATAAGTAGATCCTTCATGCATAAAGGAGGAAAGCCGCAGCCTTGAATCTAAGAAGAAATTCTTTACTTACTCTAACCCAGGGTTTCCCACTCTTGGCAACGCTCACATCTGAGGCCAGATCTTTCTCTTGTGGCCCTGTCTGCGCCGTAGGATGTTTAGCAGCGTCGCTGGTTTCCACCTACTAAATCCCAGTTGTGTCAATTGAAAATGTCTCCAAACATTGCCGCATGTCCCCTGCTTTAACCATAGGGACCAGAGGTTGGTAAAGTACGGCTTGCCTGCTAAAGGCTCTGACTCTCAAGAAGCCATGCTGTGGCTGCCGGCCATGTGGCTTTCTTTACATTCCATAGGGCCCCACCTTTTTTGCCCTTATAACCATTTTCAAATACTATTACTTGAGCCCATCACAGCACCAGACTCCCCTGCTTAGTGATGTTGGTGGCCCATCTTTGTCCTTCAGATAGTCTACAGCTCTTAGGGGCCCTGGAGTATTAAATGTGGGGCCATACTTGAAGGGGCTCCATCATGCAGAGTTCTTCTGGGAGAGGTCCTGGGGATTGCTGACTGCTGGTGTTAATGGTGTGGTGGGCCAGGGGCTGGAGCAGGGTGGCTTCCACAGTAAGACACTGTCCCCTCTGGCTCAATTATAAAGGGTTTGAGAACTTTGCAAATAAGACTCCTTCTAAAGCACCTGCCTTGTAAGTATGTGTACATACAGCGAGTCCCATTCGTGCCTAAGAACCATGTGTTCTGTAGGTGGCTAATGCAGATTGTCCTCACATCCACAGCACCTCATATATAAAATGAGCCAGTGTCTGGGCATTCAGAGGAAGGCAGGCACTGAGCCAGCACGCCATTTCCCAGTCCTGTCTCACGCCACAGGAGTATAAAACTAACCAGCCTAAGAAGCCACTGACTTGATGAGTTCTGGCTGCTATAACAAAGTACTCCAGACTGGATGGCTTATAAACTGCAGAAATTTCTCACAGTTCTGGAGGCTGGAAGTCTGCGGTCAGGGTGCCAGCATGGTCGGGTTCTGGTGAGGGCAGGCTGCAGGCTAGCAGTTTTTCCCTGTATCCTCACGTGGCAGAAAGAGGGCCATAGAGCTAACTGGGCTCCCTTTTATAAGGGCACTAGACCCTCCTGTCCTGATCACCTCCCAAACGCCCCACCTCCTAATATCATCACTTTGGAGGATTAGGATTTGAACTTGTGAACTGGGTGAGGGGGAACCACAAGCCTTCAATCTGTAATCCTAACAGTGCTTCATGCTATCTGCCGGGAAATCATTTTATCAGTACACCTTGTGAACACTTTCTAAAGCAACCAGAAAACTTCAGAGTCTGCTTTGTACAAACTGTGGTTTTTAACACATTAACTGCCATGTGAGTTGAATTTAACTCATGCTAGTTTTGAGCCGAGGGCCTGGAGCAGCATATATAAAGTCACACATCTCTTTACCTTGGGAGCTGTGGTATGCAGAAACTCATGCTGTCTTGCCATAGCATACATGCTACGTGGTGGGCAGCCCCCTGGGTAAAACCCTGCAGTTGGTTCATGAAAATCTTGTTCTTATTGTTAAAATTAATACTGACAATTCTGAAAACTTGGATTAAATGAATAGAAGTCAATAAATTTTGTTTTTCTATTTGTTTACCTTTAAATTACACTTAAGCCTGACAAGAAAAACACTTTACCCTTAATGAACTATTTTTCTCATTTTCGCATTACTTTTTTACATTACTAATTTTTAAGTTTTCATATTTATTTTAAAAAACATTTTTCATTACATTAGAAAGGATCGTTTTGTTTTCAAAGTGTTTATTCTATTTTCATGGTCCCAAGGAAAAAAAATGTTTTTTCTAGTGTGGCAGTCAATGTGTTAAACAGTACAATATCCGTGTTCATAATTAGCATTGGGCTAATATCTTCCTCTTGTCTAAAAGCCACAAAATTGGTGTTCTGGTTGGATTCGTTTTTGAGAATCAACTGTCAATGTTTTATATAAAAAACTGTATTTCTCCTTGCTTTGGGGGTAGGGAAAATGACAAATTATTCCATAAAAATTGTAAAAAAAAAAAAAAAAAAAGACCAGAAGTAGGAAAAAGATCCAGTAACTTGGCAACTCTCTGTCCCTGTTTCTGTGTGCACCTTAGATACCCACCAGGCATCGTGGGCGTGGCTCCAGGAGGACTTCCTGCAGCCATGGAAGGGATCATCCCTGGAGGCATCCCAGTGACTCACAACCTCCCTACAGTGGCACACCCTTCCCAAGCACCCTCTCCCAACCAGCCCACAAAACACGGGGACAATCGAGAGCACCCCAATGAGCAATAGCAGAGGATGCCGGAAGGTAATCATTCAGATAACCTTGGGACCAAGAGACAGTGGAATATAGATGAACTAAGAGAAAAGGAATTTGACGGTCTTTTTAACTGATTTTGGACATATGCATCATTGATGTTGCAGTGTTAAAACTACAAGAGCTAGAAAACTGAAGATGTCTGCTTACGGAAGCGCTGAAAAGACTAGGACGTGATTTATTAACGACCAACTTCTGTTATTGTGTGTTAAGTTTTTCATCTGTGCATCAAATCACAAAGAATAAATAGAGCTTTTTCCTTTATCAGTCCCTTGGGCACAGCAGGTCCTGAACACCCTGCTCTAGAATGTTGCATCAAGAGTTCCAAACATCAAAATAAAAAATATTAAGAGGAAATCCCCATCCTATGACTCTGGTCCCTTCGGTCTACAGGGCCTGGTTACCTCTTTTTGCTAATAGGAAGATTAAATTACTACAAAATGGGGAGAAAACTGTTTGCCTGTGTTAGACATCTGCACGCATAGGATTGAAGACAGTACAGAATCCTGTACAGAGAAGTGTCTTTTTCACATCTGAACTGCATACTGAGCGGGCAAGTTGGTTGTAAGTTCAGTGATACCCTCTGATGATGCAAAAAAAAAAAAAAAAAAGTATTAAGTTTCACAAGCTGTTTGTACTCAAATATATTTTCTCAGTTTCAGATCCTCAGCTATTTTATTGAGTGGAAAGTCTTGAGCTAAAAGGGTTCAAGAAGAATAATGTTGCATTTCCTTATGTCTCAGGAAACACTTTTTATGGTAACTTGTCAGATTGTCTATGAACAAACCCACTTTTTTAGACATTGATAAAGTCTTCTTTTCTTCACGTGATATTTTATACAAGAACACTTCAGATGTATTAGATGTGACTGATTTTAACAAATCCTATTAGATTTGTATCAACTAGTTACATGTTCTATTCATAGTCTTTTGTGAATCATTGCCTTTTTGTTTAAAAAGATGGCCTATTTTGAGCCTTTGTATAGGTACATTCCTGTTTTTGTGACAAAAGAAAAACTTTAAAACTGTCCCAAACAGAAAAATAATGGCTATCAGAAGTATGTTTTGTTTTAGTGTGAGTTACCGTTACTGTATTTGTTTATTGTAAAGGTGGACATTTAGCATTCAGTGCAGTTTTCAATAAAAAGTAATTAAAATTTCTGTTCTGAAATTCAAGTACATCTCACCAATGTAAAAAGTTCTCTATTTGAGATGTTTAAAGGCAACTGCATTGTCAATTAGCCAATTTCCAACTCTTGTGATTCCAGGGTTCTATTTGCCTAATCCAGACTCAAGAATGCCGACAATTACCTCATGTGATAGTTTAATTGAAAATCAAAACCTCATACAAGTCCATTGTTATCAAATCATGCCATCCTTAAGATGAAATAGTGGATTAGAGCTAAGTCAATTCAAGAAACAAAGTTGCTTGTGTTTTGATTTTAATTTACCCCAAGCAAAATTCAAGGAGGGGAAGTGAATCTTGAAACCTTTTTTGCCAATAACCTAACAATTGTGATATTTACAGTGTTGGAAAATAAGTAACATCAGCCATTTCCACAGATTAAAACCTTTGTTGATTTAATGGATCTTCCTTTTCAAATAGCATTAAACCCTTTATACTAGTGGTGTCTGCAATTGTTGATTAAGTCCAATAATTCCAGGTATCAAACTCCCTTTGAGCCATTTCCTTCTCTTCCCATTAAGAAAACAAATATGGTGTTAAACCATTCAACCTTCCTGGCCTTGACTCCTCACTCATTTTAAGGTAGTGGCCCCATCCCAACTCTGCCATGAAAAAATTACATTAAAACACTTCCCATGGAGAGATGGAGCACACAGTTACTGACCTATCACTCCAGAAAGCAAAAGGGTAATTTAACATCATCTTCATAACCACAAAATATGCATGGAAAGGAGGCACCAAGCACACACAGGGAGTATTTTACCTTCACATATATTCAGTCTGGGACACGAGCCTAAGAATCAAAAACATAAAAAGACAGGTCTGAATCTGTGGTGCACCTGGGTCTTGTTTAATTAGATCTTCATTGCCCGAACAGTCTTTTGGAAATGATCATGTATATATAAATTTACTCCAAGGAAGAACAACAGGTCAGAACAAAAAACACCACACTCTTTTTCACCCCAGAAAAACAACCATAAAGTTAAGTCCATACAGTTATTACTGTCCAGAGTCAATCAAAAGACATTCACGTCTGTCACCCAGCCACATATAATCTTCAACAAAGGAGTGTGTACTACTCTATCTTGGGACAATAATTATGGCTGTTTAATAGTTCAAGAGCTTAATATAGCAATGATTTACCAGAAAATTTGGCCTTTAACAGCCAGTCTACTATGAAAACCATTTAAAGCCCCATTCCTATTTGTAGCCTAGGAAATGGAACCATCTATAATTCTTTCCCACAGGGAAGAATACTGTACCTATCAAACTATATGTGGTCAGGGTCACTGATAATAAATAAATAAATAAAGAGGGAACTGGATGGAAACAACACTCACCAGACCACAACACACAGGTAGAAGCTAAATACTGAGCCTGTAATTCTCTGAATCATCATCTGCAATGTAGACTACAGTGACCAATGCTTTTCCTTTTCTCTTTGGCTTCTTCAATCGGGAAGGCAGATTTTGCTTAACAGGCATCTAGAACAGGATCTCTGCCCACTGAAGATCCCTAGACATGGAGAAAGTTACTACAGATGCTAAGTACTCAGAATGGTAGCCTTCTAAGAACTCTGATTATTAACTACTGACCAAAATGAAAGCAAACCATAATCAACTTGTAAGAAAAACATAAACCACTTAGAACAGTAACATTTACCATTATTATATCAAAATTCATTTATATGGAATCATACTGCAAAAATATTTTCCTTCAAGTTTTAGCATGCAGCAAAAATTATCCTTTTATCCTGGGAACAACTTTCTGAGTGTTCAGAGGTGGGGAAAGAACTGAAGACATGACAGCTCATGGGTATTTGTCTATTTTTAGTATTCTGGCATCAAATTTGAGGTTATGCACATTTCAGTAACAACTAAACAGAAAACAAGAAGCAAATACTTAAAAGGTTTTCACAGCCTTTTCATCACGGGGAAGGAAAAATATATGTTTGTGTGTGTCTATATATATTGGGCTTCTTTCCAAATTCCTTGCCATATCAATAGTTAAGAAAGTGCTTATCAGGACACTAAGTCTTTTTGTGTTCCTGAGATAGGTCTGAAATTTTTACCCAGTATTGAATGTATACCTGAAGTGGTCAAATAATACTTTTTATAAAAAAAAAATCTCTACCTAAGATTATAGTTTTAATTTTAAATAAGAATGGCCACAATTAACCGACATGCAAAAATTCTCAGACTACACACTGAGAAATTCATCATACAATGCATTTACCACCTTATTGCATTTTTCAAATCTTTATTCTGTACTGAACTCTGGTATTCCCAATCTGCCTAAGCAAAGGCATGCCCTTCTAACAAGATTTGCTTAGAGCAGCAGGGGTTATGATAAAAGACGGAATCCAAAGACCCTCTGCATGGCAATTTGGGGGTAGAACATTGTCAATGGAGTCCAACTGAGCAAATTTCATACAATCCATTTAGTCACAAGTGGGCTTGCTCCCTTTTCCAGGGAGTAGCTACTCACAAACTCACCACTGCCAGAGTCTGGAGTAAGAACCCTCATTTTAGGGCACTCTTCCAAACAAATACCTAAATACTGGAAAAGGGGCATATCAGAAAACAAAAATAATAGAAACCAAAACCCTCTTCAAAACAAGGAAACAATGTCTATATGAAGTTCACCCAATAAAAAATTCTTAAGCTTTTCTTACAGTTTTGTTCCTAAAAGATTTGATTTGATTGGGCACAACAGGAACTAAATTATTAAAATAAAAGCTTATTTATTTTTATGTTTTGCTGTGGATAATTTCTACAAAAAAGTTTCCAGATTAGAGACTTATATTAAAGGGATCTTTTAAGGTGAAGGTAGAATACCAGGTTCTACTGAAAAAAGAGTATCTCAAAGGAACAAAGAATCACCTGCCATGTGCTTTTTTAAGTGCCCATGCTGGAAAAAAATTTCTCAATAATATGAAGATGCTGGTACAACTTTTCCTATTACACAATGTCTTACACAACCACATGCGTTACATTTATAGACAGATTTACAATTTGAAAGGAAAAAAGTTCTGTCTTAATAAAATTAGTTTTTTACAAACTGTAGTCCAACCAAAGTTCTCTGTCACCTCATGCATCAGATGCACTGTCTCCACTGGGTGTGGATCAGGCAAACACTTCCGAGCAGATACGGCCAGGTTTGGTTCATTCCATGCTGCAAGCTCTGCTTGGAGCACCACACTTTGGGGTCATCACAGATCCAATGCCTTGGTCTTCTGATACTGATTTTTTTCATTCATCTTCATCATCTTCATCTTCCTCTCCATCAGACAGGGATGTACAAGGCCGGATCTGTCGGTAGCGGTCAAGCCATTTTTCTACCATTTGCGTGACCAGGGGGTGATTTCGCCGCCGAGAGCTCTTCTGCATGGCAACCAGAACACCCCCCTCAGTCACACAGCAATCCAGCCACTCCCTGAGCAGTTTTTCTTGCTGTTCCTCATTCCCTAGCTTTTAGAGGAGTGTGAAGGAAAAGGGAAAATACAACAGATCAGACTCTTAATAGGAACTGAACACAAACCTACAGCTGCTATGATAACTAAAGAAAAGGCCAAAGCAACAAGCTGTATTACATGGTTACAACCTCGTATTGGTTTTGTGATTAAAGCCCAGTTTGCTCTGATTAAATTAAAAAAATACATCAATGGGAAAATTATCAGAAAATGCTAAAGGGAAGAACACCCCAGGAAGTAGTTTGTTTGATATAATAACAAAAAGCAAATGTTCTAATAAGCTTATCTTGGGGAAAAAAATGGCATAAAGTCACTCACAGCTTCAACCACATGACAAGGTAAGTTTACTGGGTAGATTACATACAGGTTGAAGTTACACAAGTTATGGTCTATGAATTTTTTTGTTGTGATTATAAATGTTTTGTGATAATTATTAGTATATTAAATAAAAGACCAATAATTTTATAAAAATATGGGCCTTCTGAGAGAGTGTTCTTTTGTACATTCTCACCACCTGTTTTCCATCCGCTCATTTACCTGCTGTTCCTGTTCTTGCCACTGCCCAGGTGTCTGTCTAATCTCAACCCAGCAGCCAACGGTCCTCTTCTGGGCAAAGTGGCCACTGGCCATTCTCAATTTATCCAGAGTAAAAGCCAAAGCTTTAGAAGGCTTTGGATTAACCCCACCCCCATCCTTATCACGTCTGACCTCATCTCCCCTCCTGCCCTCTCCCCTAAGCCACACTGGCCTTGCCATTCTTAGAACTCTAACCCCAGATTCTGCTGAGACTCACTTCCACCTCCTCAGTGACCCATTCCTTTACCACCCTATTTAAATCACAAACCTCCACCTTTATTTTTCTTAGCATTCATCATCACCTGAGGACAGTGACTTCAGTTTTTAGCTCCTTGCTGTGTCCCCACACAACAGTTTTAGAAAGGTAAATTTCAATGTATGGCTGCTATTTATAGAATGTAGCAACTACAACCACATTCAGAAATTTAATTGATAGTGCAAATAAAACCACCCTAGGCCGGGTTCTGGTACAAAGTTAACTACTATAAGTAGTTAACTGGAGAAATATACAGCTTACCTCCTGCGCAGAAAGAAAGTGCACATGGAGTAACTTCCTCTCACTGTCAACCAGAGGCAAAAACGTGATGGTGACGTCGTCATCGGTGTTCAGGTTAGCACCAGCACCTCGGTTGCCATAACCATCATTTTCCATAGCAACCAAAGCAGAGAAGTGGCCCCTTGTATAGCCCAGAGCAATTGGACTTTTCCAACAAAAACTCTGTTCCCACAACAAAGGCAAATAAACACCTGGAAAAAGAGGGAAGAAGACCCCTATTGTCTCACATCAAAATAGCTCACTGCATCCTTTCCCACATGGACATTCCCCAGTCTGCTGTTCAGCTTTCTTGACTTTCAAGATCCACTCTGATCCTACTCTCCAGTTAGTAATTACTTAACAATAAGGCTGTCAACTACATTATAATAGTAAATAAGAGACTTCGAAAATGCTCTTGAATAATAGCTTACCTTGAAACCGAGTATATCCTAAAGTTTCTCCCCGGAAACTCTTATAATATTTTACTCCATAAACTATAATTGGTCGTCTAAGAATATGTGCAAGTACAAAAATGTGTGTCTGTTCCAAACTTGCTCCAGGCTGTATAGAGGGGGGGAAAAAAGGCAATTTTGCTTTAAAATGTTTATTAGGACTCCTGGAAAGCTAATGTATAAAAAGCAATACTATCTTCAGCATACTATCTCAATTCACTTTTAAAAACTAATTATTGTCAAGTTGTAGAATCATTTGATTGCTCTACAAAGTCTACATACAGGTGTCATTCACTATCCAAACTCACAAGCCAGATAAATGTACATAAATATTTTGGGATATCCCTTGCTATCCAACCTCAACATTAACTCTCAAGAACCAGAGATTCAGATAGCAAGTGATGGTTAAGTTACCTGTGAAAGTAATACCTACAACAAAGTCCTCCTGAAATGAAAAGATGAGCCCTATTATTTCATACAAATGTAAATGATGTATCACCTAACTCCTGAATGTTAACACTAAATAGGTCTATCTTCCAATTACAATGATTCTAACAACACATGGCCACAATGTCCATGTCTCAGATGTAAATCAGCCACTATGAACCCTGCCCAAATGGCCCAAAGACAAAAGACACTTCCTTCTCAAAGTTCAAGTGAACTATGGTGCTTTCTGGAAAGAAAAAGGGATGTCTGTTGTGCATATATCTAAGCTTTACAGTTTAGTGCATCGAATGTGCCTCACAAAATAAAACTAGCATAAAACTAAGAGTCTAAGAGGGACAATCCTACACAATTCTGCTATAGGAAGTCTTCATTTATAAAAAGGTTATGTTAACAAATGTTGGAAAATTTCATTCCCACATTAATTAGAAATCATACTTACCAATGGTAATTAATTCAGAGTAAGATAGACTGCACCTTTCCCTTTACCTAACTCACATGCATACAGTCTCAGCACTGGGGAACATTATGGAGATTGGTAATTTGTTCCTCAGGGCCTGACAGTTCAGCAGCAGCAGTAGCAAATGCCTACTGCTAGTTCAGTAATCTTAGGTAAGCCCCCACTTCAGACACAGAACAGGAGCTAGTCTGTAGGTAGATGAAACAGGCATTGAACCTCCTATGCCTAGGAGGAATGCAGAGCAACTTCAAGAGTATAAGCGCTTAGAAACATCACAGGACAACTTTCACTTTGACAGTTTTTATCACTTGATATAAGAGACACATATTACTCTCCCTGGTCTGCAGTGAAGATTTGCTATGGTCATATATTTGATAAATAGCAGTCAGGACTAAAGCCCAAGTCAACTGATAGCACGTCAGTTTCTTTGTTCTACGCTGCCTCCAATACAGTATGCTCAAGTAAATCAAGAAATTTAAGTCATGTGGCTTAATTTTCTCGTAGAAGCAATAGGCCTGAAGCATTCTTACCTGACTAGCAAGAGAGAGTATAAATGCCCAGTCTTCTTGCCACTGTTCTTCTCTCAAGGAAAAATGTAAACCAAAGCTCTGAGAATACCAGGATTCCCAATCTTTCCAGCGTGTGTAAAACCTGAAAAAGCAAGACAGTAAAAAAAATTAGCCTATAGACAATGTATTTAATGTTCTAATCATTTATTTGATATAGTCCTTAAGCAGTTCATGTGAACAGATTAATAATTTTATTGAGTTTACCTGGTTTGCAATATATTTTTCAAAATAAAAATGCCTCCATTCTGATACCAGACATCTTTTAACATTTTCAGCCAGAATCTGATTCACCACCCACCAAACCTTCATCAAACTTCAAAAACTAGTGATTTCAGTTGTCTACTATTGATTTTTAAAACAAAAAATAACCCCCACTAAACAGTCAGCTGAGATGTTGGATACAAAGACACTACCTTTCTCCATCAATGTATAGTATATCACTACTTGATCACTGTATAAACAACAGATGAGAACTAGCCCATGTGTTCATAATGACAAGATCGCTTCCCTAAGATTCCTTTCCATAAATAAAATTATCTTTCTCTGAGGATCACCTAATAATCCAAAAAAAACCCACCTACTGTAACTACAAAAACAATTCCTTCTTGATATTTAAATAATCCTTCAAATATGTAGACTGAATTACTAAAAACAAACTCGATTCTTTTTCTTTACATCGAATATAAAATTAACTAAATTCAGAAATAATTATGCTGAAAATTGTGGTTTGCTGTCTTACAAAACAAGCCAGCCAAGACCTCTGAAGTGAAGACAGACATTTTTATAACATCCCCTTCCTCTTTTATGCACTGGAATTCTAGGTAAAAATAAAAGGCAGGAACATACTCATTTGTTGCTGTTGTTCAAAGTTCCAGCACAGAAAAGTTAAACATGTTGATGTCACAAGTACCTTTACAGTAATTTAACGGAGGGCTCTATTAAAAAGTAAATTAATACACTTCATATTTTCTACATCACAATTTTTCTAAAATCACAATTCCAAATGTTTTTTGTTTTGTTTTGTTTTGTCATGGTTTTTGAGACACAGTTTCACTCTGTTGCCTGGGCTAGAATGCCGTGGCATCAGCCTAGCTCACAGCAACCTCAAATTCCTGGGCTCAAGCGATCCTCCTGCCTCAGCCTCCAGAGTAGCTGGGACTACATGCATGCGCCACCATGCCCGGCTAATTTTTTCTATGTATTTTTAGTTGGCCCATTATTTCTTTCTATTTTTAGTAGAGACGGGGTCTCACTCTTGCTCAGGCTGGTTTCGAACTCCTGACCTTGAGCGATCCACCCGCCTCGGCCTCCCAGAGTGCTAGGTTTACAGGCGTGAACCACCGCACCCAGCCATAAGTTTACTTTATGACCCAGCATTTCCACACCTAGATATCTGCAAAAGAGAAACTAAAACATACTGTCCCACAGAAACCTATAAATGAATGTCACAGCATCATTATCTATAACAGCCAAAAAGTAGAAACAACCCAATGTCTACCAACTGAATATATCAACAAAATGCAGCATGTGGCCATAAAATAGAATATTAATCACTAATAAAAAAGAACAGTATTGATACATGCTACAGCATAGATGAACCTTTAAAACTTTATGCTAAGTGGGCCAGACGCGGTGGCTCACGCCTATAATCCCAGCACTCTGGGAGGCCGAGTCGGGCGGATCGCTCAAGGTCAGGAGTTCAAAACCAGCCTGAGCAAGAGTGAGACCCCATCTCTACTATAAATAGAAAGAAATTAACTGGCCAACTAAAATATATATAGAGAAATTAGCCGGGCATGGTGGCACATGCCTGTAGTCCCAGCTACCTGGGAGGCTTAGGCAGAAGGATCGCTTGAGCCCAGAAGTTTGAGGTTGCTGTGAGCTAGGCTGACGCCACGGCACTCTAGCCCGGGCAACCAAGTGAGATTCTGTCTCAAAAAAAAAACAACTTTATGCTAAGTGAAAAGAAGCCAGTCACAAAAGATAACATATTTTATGATTCCATTTATATAAGGTGTCCAGAAAAGGCGAATGTACAGACATAGAAAGATTAGTTGTTGTCTGGGGCTGGGAATGTGAAGTGGGAGGGACTGAGAAAACACACAAAGTTTCTTTTTGTGGTGCTAAAAACGTATATTTCTGTTGTAGTGATGGCTACACAATTCTGTAAACTTAATAGTAACCACCGAATTGTATGCTTAAAACAAGTGTATTTTATTAAGGTATGCAAATTATACTATAATAAATTTGGATTTTTGTAAAAGATAAGAATTAACTGAAATTCAGGCTTAATATCTGAGATATTTTAATCTTACTTTTTAATATTTCCATTACAATTTTACCTATCCAGATGATAGTACAGGTATTATCTACATATATTTAAGGAGGGCATGGTTAAACATGTATTACTTATTGGTCTACATCCAAACACTATTTGCAGCAGGTTATACTGAAAAATACAACAATACAAAAGCTACAGACAACTCTACCAAATAGTAACAAAAACAGCAATAATTCTAAAAGACCTGTGTTGATTTTTCCCTATTTACATTAATAGCTCCCACCTGCCCCTCTGAGAAATTGGATTGACATGTCAATGAAACGCAAGTACAACATATTCAGACTTTAGAACTTGAGTCAGCTCAAATCATGGTCCAACACAACAGCACAGCTACACATTTTAAAAAGTCTACCTTGAAGTGATAGGTGGAGAGGTTTATATTTTAAAAATTTCTTTCTCAGTTTCTACTAGATAATTTCAACGACTTAAGAAAACATCTCATCTCAGTTGATCAAGTACAAATGGCACCTCGGCAAAGAGCGGCTTAAAAAGGAGACTGCAGGAGTAGTGTGCTGTCTCCTCCTCTCCATGCCTAGAACAGAAGCCAAGGTTGCTCACCCCTCTCACTCTACCCTCTAACAGTCATGTGAGCAAACCCATAACAACACAGGAACAATTTTAAGGTTATTCATTAAGGCTAATATATTTGACCCACGTCAACTGAACTCTTGAATCTATAGCAACAACACTCCCCCCACCCTGCCTTAGATAATCTTCATCCCCACCCCCACAATACTCTACGGATGTCTGTGTGATCACTGCAGTCATGCAGCTTCCTGTGCCTAAACTGTAAAACATCAGGCAAAGATATCCAACAGCTGGGATCGGAGGAGGTGGTGCCAAGGCACACTTTGTTTTAGGACACCTATCCATATGCCAGCTCTAGGTCCTCACTCCTGAAGCACCCTTTTAGAGTAAGGAGTACCTACTGAAAGCTCTGCCACAACAACTCTCACCAGTGGCTGTAAACAAAGAGCCTCCCCTCCTCACTCTAACAGGCACTCCCTAGACCCAGCCCACTTAACTGCCTCAGACTCTGTCTCCCTACCTCTGTGCTAGACTTTTGGGACCTCAAATGACTCACAACCACCTCAGAGTTCCAGTCCTGATACAAACATACGAGGCAACTCCAATTCATAAGAGCACCTATTTGTAGTTTTGAGGAACAGGTAGCATAAGCCCCAGAGAATTATTACTCACCACAAACGTCTTTAAAAAAAAAAAAAGAAAAAAAAGCTCACAATTAGAAAAACAGACATCACCTGCTGAAATTTAGTGTACTTTCCAGCCTTTCAACAAAGTCAGGATATTTCTGCCACAGGAATGACTACCAGGCTGCCTTTTTAAGGGGGACTTGCAAAGTGATAGATTTACCATGGCCCAAATCTAGCTTTTGGGCTAAGAAGCTAGACTTCACCAATATGAGAGAACAGATCCATCTTACAGGGCAGAGTCACATTAACCAAACTTACAAGGCTTACCTATGGAAACCACAATGCCAGGAAACCATTATCACAGGAACCAAACCACTCTCATCTTCTCAACACTGCCAGGCCCACAGGGATGGCCAAATGAATCATCAGCAGGATGTTGCTTGGATAGCGTGCAATCTGATCAAGAGGGCTTGGACAACATTTAATGGCATCAGGCTTACCTAACCTGATGAACCCATCTCATAAACAGGAATGTTCTTCCCATACTACCAGACCACTTCACAGCAACCATTTCCAATAAAAGGCACAAAGCCCTCTCTCTTGGACAAAGACTAAATGACTAAAACCATCCACCTGAGTGGCACGTTCTTTCTTTAGCTATATTATATATCCAATCAGGTGACCATCCAGGGAGCTATTTTCTTTTTGTCAAGAGACAAATTTTTACTCTATTTTACTCTGCATTATGTTTTGATCTATAATTACCTTTCATGAAAGTAATTATATTGTTCTCATTTCCAAATTCTAGAGAGCACTTTCATTCAGTATTTACTGAGCACTTACTATGTGTCAGGCTATTCTAGGTATGGGATCTTCCATAAGGAAACAAAACAAAATCCCTTTTCTCATAGAGTTTATATTCTTCTTGTAATCCCTAAATACTGACAGCAAAATTTACAGCTAGTAAGTACTCAAAAAATGACATATAGATAGTAGAGTAATAAAGTTATCTAGAGTAGGCCTTCAGCATTATTTGTAAGCATTTGATTAACCACTTCGGTACGAGCGTCGACTTTAGTCGACAGCCAAAGGCTTTTACTTTTACAGCTTTTATCTCTGCAGTTGCAGTGTGTACGTTCAGCTAATAAGTTACTACGAATCTGTGACCTTTTAACAAGTCCTTAGTAGAGGAGTTATTATAGTTATTTTCCTAAAGCTACCTGTAAAGTAAAACAAGCTTTCAGTGCTTTAAAGCTTTCCTCATCACACAAGAGCAAAACGGATTCGTCGTCAATGCACAGCACAAACTATCGTGCAGACTATGAGTGCCGGCTGTGGGCAAGGTTTCGCGGCTGGTGAGCGCGGTACCGAAGTGGTTAAATACAGGAGAAAAAGGACATTTTGATACTGATACAGGTAAACTTATATGAAATTTTAAATGACTTCTGCTACTTACTAATGTCAACGATGGGCAGTTTAATTTAGCCTGAGCCTCAATTTTATCATTTATAAAATAACTAAATGAGCATTCACAGAACCAAGAAAATACCACAAAAATCAAATGAATGTAAAGACTAAACTATTAATTCACAAACACAGTCACTGTTTCCACTGATTGATACTTCACTGGGTGAATTTACAGTTGGAAAAATCAAGACCTGATTGGATCCTGGATAAAAAATATATATAAAGAACATTTTGAGACAATTGGGAAAATGTGAATATGAACTGTATATGTTGGGAAATTGAATCAATATTGGTTTCCTTAGGTGTAGTAATGGAGATTTGGCTAGGTAGGACAATATTACTGTCCTGGAAAGATGTACGTTGGGGCAAAGCACCACAGGGGAGTGTTTATGTGTGTAGAGATGGAGCAGTTGTGACAAAACATTAACGACTGTTGGAGTGAATGAAGGAGATACTGGGATCTGTTGCGATTTTTTTTTTTTAACTTTTCTATGGGTTTGAAAATTTGCAAAATAAAAAAGTATGATCTTAAGACTCCCTCCATCAGGAAGAAAAAAAAAGCTAGTAATAGAATGTCAGCATAATCTCTTAAAAATATGAAATCATATTACCTAAAAATATAAGCAAAGACCTTATCAATATGTAAGGCTATTATAATTTGAAATGCTATATGTGAAATGTCCAAATACATTGTTTCTATTCTATAGAAACTAAATGTTTCCAATTTAAAGCTTCAAATGTTTCTATTTTAAAGCTTACCAAAAAGGTATAAAGCCATTGACAAGTTCAAAGTGTCTTAATGTCCAAAACCAAAAAGGTTTTTTTCTCTAGTTTCCACAGAAACTATAAACAAGATGAAAAGTATCCCACCACTACAAAGAAATGATCCAGCAAGTGCACTCCTGAACAAAGAAGGATGCCAGCTCACCAATGTGAACAGTCATGAAGGCTATCATGCAGGGCTTTCCGAAGCACTGAGTCCTTGTCATAAATGCCCCAAGTAGCTTGCAGTACAGAATCAAGTAAGCAGTCTCCTGCAGTCCGGTTCCAAAGTGCATACAGTCGACTGTCCAAACGTGTAGCCAATTCCAAGGACCAGTTAATAATTGGAGATTCTTCTTCTAATTCTGTATGAGGAATTTAAATAACATGTTCATTTTCATGCCTATGTAATTAAGGAATATTCTTGTAGGGGAAACAATTTATTTTCTTCTAAATGTAAAAAGGTTTATATGTAATTTACTAATAAATACCTAAATAAATTTGATCAATTGAAACATAAACTTTTTTAGTTGAAAAATCTTGTGGCTCAACAATAATTTACTCAACTTTTAAAGTCTTCCTTTTTTTTTTTTTTTT
>VBSM01003144.1:5106313-5132627 GCA_008086735.1 Cheirogaleus medius
TTAATTTCTTTCTATTTTTAGTAGAGACAGGGTTTCACTCTTGCTCAGGCTGGTATACCCTTATTTGTTAACTCTTAAAACAGTTAACAGCTGTGTTTGAGCATTTTTAACAGTACAATATGGCACTGTTCTTAAGGGCTTTACATCTTTAATTTAAAATAAAGCAAGCCACCATATTGTACAAAATAAACAAAAGTTACTTGATCAGATGAAAGGTAAATTACACTCATTAATTCCATACTTACCTTTTTGAACATCTCTATCAAGTACCTCATCAAATAATTTTTCTTGGACTGTTGGGGGCAAGTCTTCAATATCTACGAAGAAAAGGTAGACTTAAAAGATCTTTTGTTTCATAATTTAATAAACTTGATACCAGCATCTAACAGTAACTTCCTCTAAAATAAATCCCTTTCCATTGAAGGTTGTCAGATAGCTTTGTGCATGTATAATGTATGTGTGATGTAAAATATTTCCTTTCTGTACTTCATTATAAAAACATTTAATAAGTAACATTTGAACCAATAACTGCACAGAAATTTTGGTTTGTTCTTTTCTCACACTGGCAAACTCTGCTCAGATCTGCCATTCTCAGCCTTCAGAATCTCCTTATAAAAGTTCATGAGCCATGTACACAGTCTTTTTGTCATCGTGCTCCGATATCCTGTGCTCTACTCAGGTTGTTTAATAGAGTAGCCTAGAATAAGGAGCATCACCCTTAAATAATTTTGAAAAAGAAGCCATTTCAATTAAAAATAAAAATCTAATCACTTATAAGCTCAAATATACAGAGAGAGTGCATTTCAAATGAAATTTACTCCAATTTTAGAAGGCTTAGTTATTCTCTCCTACCACTTGTAAACACCCCTGTTTATGTCTGAATATAAAAGTTCAGAACACTCAGGACGCAGATGGAAGCTTTATTTTATAAACTTTTGGTGTATTTATTCAGTGCCAACTAACAAAAGGCATTCCAGAAGACGTTTCCAACTGTCATTGAATCGAAAAATGAAAAGTTGCTTTACAAATATAGTAGAAATAAGTATGAGTGAAAAAGGAATGACACATTCAAGAGAATACCAGTATCTTTCATTCAAATAACCTGACTCTACCCATCAAAAAAGCCCAGGTTCTAATCCTGTCTCTTAACACCAGGTAACCAATCACTATCTAATTTCAAAAGAAGGGGGGAAAAAAGAGAAAACTTTTTAAATGAGATGAAAAAAGGATATTCTAAAATAAAACCAAAGAGAAAAATAAGTGGGTAAAAAAGATTTTTTTAAAATATCTGAAGCACTCAAGAAAGCAGTTACTGGGGCCACACACAGTGGCGCTCGCCTGCAATCCTAGCACTTTGGGAGGTGGAGATGGGAGGATCGCTTAAGCCCAGGAGTCTGAGGTTGCAGTGAGCTATGATGATGCCACTGCACTCCAGCCTGCGTGACAGAGCAAGACCCTGTCTCAAAAAAACAAAAAAATCAGTTACTATCAGCTGCTGTATTCCTTCCAGGTAACTAAAGGATTCATTTACATGTAGCCCTTATACTGGTCACTTCCAGAATAAATAGGACAGTCAAGTAATTTAAGATGCACATACAGTAGCTAAGTTATATGCTTTCTAACAAAAACACATTTTTCACCCATACATAAAAATATAACTATAATAAAAGAAAAATTATTTCACATTAAATTTTGGAGTTACCTGCTGGCAATGTAAATGTTACCAGGTCAGTTAGAAAATAGCAAGCAAAATCCCCCTTTCTCTGATGAAGAGACGCAGCGATTTCCCTCCGGATTTGTTCTGTCAGTTCAGGACACACCATTGCTGGAATACACTTTGCTGCTTGTTGAGACACCTTAAATAAAAAAAGAAACCTTCCTCTGCATCTCTTTTATCATAAATGGAAATAGAGAACAACAGTATTTAAAAGAAATTAGCAAAATTTCCAAATAACTCAGTATCTTTTCTTCCTAATCTTAACATGTATTGGGTATTATTTTCTTACCAGTGACAGTACATATCAGTACAACTTTCCAGAAAAGCAGCCATAAAAATGTTGTACCCTCTGATTCAGTAGTTCTATTTCTTGAGAATTTATCCCAAGGAAATACTCAAAGATACATATAAAAATTTATGTAAAAGGGTATTGTTCATAAAGGTACATCATAGGAGGAGAAGGGAGAACAGAGAACCTAAACCTAAATAGACTAACCATCATGTGCCCAATAAAAACATTCTTAAAAAACAGGGAATTTCAGCTGACAGAGAAAGAGAAAATTGCAAGCACTCTTCTCCCACATGTTTTAAGTCCTCTCACTTGGAATAAACAAAGTGAGTTAGTTCCCAGTGATTTCAAACCCCCTCCCTCTCCCCATTTGTTACCACTCTGAAACTTTTAAGAAGCATTTGGTATTTCCAAGTTTAAACCTCTCAAGTCTAGCCTGAAAGGAGCGAGATGTGAGCACTGTTGTAGTGAGCACTACAGCAGAGGCCTCTAAACAAGGAAATACAACACTGGGTAGACCTTTCTTCCCCTTTTTTAATGCTGAACAGCAACAAATGGTGCAAAAATTTAACCTTAGGTTTCAGTCATACTCAGTTTGCGGAGCTCAAGATATCTACAAACAGAATTCTGAAATCAAAGTTGAGCATCGGCTAGTAAGGAGGAGAGCATGGTGTGAGAACCCCAAGTGAGCCAATGAGCTCTGTTCTCTGACATCACCAGCCTGGATGACCTTCCAGAAGCCAGCCTTCCAGTCACAAGTGGGGGGCCTGAAGAGCAGACCTTCCAGTAAGCCACCCAAAGAATAAGATTTACTGATAATGTCATCTACATAATGTATATGGACAACTTAACTGTAACTGCTATTAAAGTAAGTAAACAGTGTTTGAAAAACCCTGCTTACCCAGTACAGCCACCTGACACCCTATTCTGAAACCTCCTACATGAAAATTCAGTTCTACTAGACTTCATTGGCCAGGATTACCAGTAAACATGAAAATTCTCACAATATCTTAACTCCATGAACCCAAACTTAATCAACACTCAAATATGGAAATCCAAATATTAAGTAGTTTCAGAATATAATTGACTGTTTCTCAAGTAACATTGTTAAAATCAATCCCAAAGGTAAATTCAAAAATGGTTTATTCCAATCTGCTAGCCCGCAGCTCCTTTCCAAAAACCTGGGAAGACATTTCCATGAACAACCTAGACTGGACCTGAATACTGCAAATATTCCAAGGGAAACCTGGCCTCCAAGAATCCCCGCTTCTTCTTGGGCAGGACATGTCCCTGAAGCTTGCCTATCATTGGCTCACCTCTTCAACCTCACAATTCTCAACCACCTCCTTAGGCTAGTAGTTCTTAACTTAGGGTCCACCAACTTGAAGGGGAATTTGGTTTTAATTAAATTTAAATCTTTCATTTTCACTAACTTTTTGCCAATGTTAAAATATATATTTTCTTATTTATCACAAATTTGATTTGGTATTTTGGTAACTATATTTTACTATAAATACTTTCCTTTGTAATGCTATTTATTTTTTATTTTATGCATTTAAATATAATTTTTGAGAAAGTGTCCAGAAATTCCCCACCATACTACCAACAGGGTCCACAACACAAAGCCCAAGGAAAACCCCTGCCCTAGATACATATCCCCAAATCCAATGTTCTCCTACCATTCTCCTATCCATTATCAATTTTGCTCTTTATGTGGAACAACTCCCGACACCTCTCTCACACTGTTCCTGTAAACTGTTAGTTTACAGGTCCCATAGAACATGGCGAAAGTAACAGTACACTGCTTCCTAAATCTGTTTATAAAAGACACTGCAGGTTCCATTTGGATCTCGATCTCTCTCTCTCTCTCTCTCTCTCTCTCTCATCACCTGCTCTGGGTGAAACCAGCTGCCACATAACAAGCAGCTCTGTGGATGGGCCCACATGGCAAGTAATTGAAGCCTCCTGCCAACAGCCATAGCAGTGAGCTTGGGAACAGATCCTCCGGTCTCATTCCAGCCTTCTGATGACGATGGCCTGGCCAACAGCTTGACTGCAACCTCGTGACATCCTGAGCCAAAACCATTCATCTAAGTAGCTTCTGGATTCCTGACCCTCACAAACTGCATGAGATAACAAACATTTCTTGTCTTAAGCTGATAAGTTTTCAAGCAATTTGTGATACAGAAATATATGCACTGATGCTCTATTATCATCCCACTGTTGGTCCTCAGATTACCCTTAGGAGTTCTGTGACTTATGACAGCCCCTCCAGAATCTGTAGCAGACTCTTCTACCAGCCTGTAGGGAGCCTATGAATCCCCTAAAGACTTTAACCCTAGTTCACAATGGCCTTATTTATCCTGTCTCCTGCAAGAACAAACCACTACAATCCCACACTGGGGGCCTCTCCAACATACAACACAACTGGGCACCACAACACAAATACAGCCAGACCTTAGACACTATAAAAGCTACCTCTAACTGTTCTCTCCCATGTTCCAGAACTCTGATCCCTCTATTTGAAAAGCACCCTGCTCCCTTATACACAGTAAGCCCTTTGCTTACATCATGGCCTTCAGTCTTCTCATACCCTCCAGCCACACCCTGGCTTCACTGGAATCTTACCAAACTGGACACAGTGGTTAGCCGTTGCAATCATACTTTCATCTCACCTTCATGTTTTTTAATCCCCATACAGTGCCCTATACATAATGGTTGCCAAACACTGCAAATTTGAATAAACAAATAGGGCATAAGTATACAAATATACAAAAGATGAATACTGACAAAATTTGAACCCACCACTGATATGATTCTCTGTACTTTTACTCTATTTCTCTTATCATTATAAAAAACTACCTGGATAATATAGTCAAATCCTGAATAATTCATTTGCAACCTCTATCATTCATAGTATCTACCTAATTATCTAAACCAGAAACCTCAAAATCAACTTGGATCTGTCTCTCCCCATATCCAATTGATCCACTTCTTCAGACTGACGACATGTCGCATCATCTCTCTCAAATCAGGCCACTTCTTTTCATTGCCACGGCCACTGCCCTACTTGGCAGATTTCTTGCCAGCACCACTGCAATGTCCTCCCCTAACCAGGCTCGACCGCTACAGTGTACAGCAGCCAAAACGCAATCTGCTCCTCCCACTTCCCTGCTCCTGTTCCTAACATCTTTCAGTGTCCTCGGGATAACTTTCAAATTCCTTGACACAGAAGGAATGCCATCAGAATAATCTTCCCTTTCTATTGTCCACAGAATAATCTTCAAATTTCTTGACCAAAAGATCCTTCATACTCCAGCCCCTACTCATCTCTCACACTTCCCCTCTCTCAGTTCACAATCACCAACCCAGCCACGCTGACTTATTTGCAAAGTCCCTGGATTCACTACAAATATCAAGATTTCTGGCCCCTGCATAAATGCTTTCCTAAATTCCTCTCTCTTCCTCACCCACTTCACATGGCTAACTCCCACTCCTCCTTCAGATCCTAGCTAAAGCATTACCTGCTCTGAGAAAGAAGGAAAGAAACCTCAAAACCATTTCCTAAAGTACTCACATGGCATTTCATCTATCAGGGTACAAGCTACACAGAATTACCTGTTTCTCTACTTTTCTGGAGACTTGCTGAAGAAGAGCCAATGTCTTCACAATTCTAACCCTTCTCAGCAGTGCTGGGTGCACAATAGGTATTCAATAAATATTTGTTAGTTGAACCACTAAATGAGTGAATGACAGATACATCCCAGGTTTTTATTTTAAGCAAACATGATGATTCTAATATTGTTGTGAAGTACCCAATTTAAAAGCATATTGGCCAGGCGAGGTGACTCACTCCTGCAATCCTAGCACTCTGGGGGGCCGAGGCTGGAGGATCACTCAAGGTCAGGAGTTCAAGACCAGCCTGAGCAAGAGTGAGACCCCGTCTCTACTAAAAATAGAAAGAAATTAATTGGACAACTAAAAATATACAGAAAAAATTAGCCGGGCATGGTGGCGCATTCATGTAGTCCCAGCTACTCAGTAGGCTAAGGCAGGCAGAAGGATTGCTTGAGCCCAGGAGACTGAGGTTGCTGTGAGCTAGGCTGATGCCACAGCACTCTCGCCCAGGGAACAAAGTGAGACTCTGTCTCAGAAAAAAAATAAATAAATACAAGCATATACCCTTAAGAATTACATACTGTTGAAGTTTCTAGTTTAATGTTATTTTTTAAAGGGAGTAAAAGATCTTAAAACACTTAAGAACTATTTGGAGAAACATTATAACCTCAAAAATGAAAACTAAAGAACAGATTTCCTTAATATAAAAGAACATTTAACCAAAATGCCACACTCACCTCTGTAAGCAATATTGCCAACATGTCTTGCCTCTGAAAACGGATGGCCAAGTGTACAAGAGTGTAGCCAACATCAAAGGCAGAAGGACGGTTCAGCAAGCGTACTTCATCTGCGGTGAGCTGACGTGCAATATCTCCTCCTGATGACTTGTATGCTTCTATGGCAGCTAAATCACCTTCTACAACCCCTAAAACAAGCATCAAGATAGAAAAGCATTTAATTTTTTTTTCCCCAAAAAGCACAAACCTGTAGCATTTACTCCAAACTCTTTAAGTATTTCTCTGTGCTTCCTGGATCCTGAGGCATCATTTAAATGTCCTAAAGAATATAAGGAAAATTAGTTTATTCCTCTCCCTTTTTAAGATTTCCTTCCAGAAGTAGAACTGCCTACTTAGGCACTTACCTTACCATCAGTGCTGGCTCCAAGCTCTGGTGGGGGAATTTAGAGGAACTATTAGACCATATTAATTGGATCAAAGATCAGTAACTTAGTATGAGAAACCAGACTTCACAGAGTCATCAAGCCCCTGTTCTGGTCCTGAGTCCGTCCTGACGCTGCAGGAACCGAGGAGACAGGGATGTGCTTTCAGTTAGTGCTAGGCTGCTTCTGCCCTTTACCACTGCATACTCACAGCAGAATCAAAACAAATGCTGGGCTTTCCACACTGCTCTTTAGCTTTAAAACAACTTAGAGCAATTGAAACGATTTTCATTGTAAGTAAAAGTTGGCAATATTTTGATTTCAGATTCTCTCACAGCCAAGTATTCCTTACACTCATTAAGAATGAATAAAATAAAAATTGAACCACAAGATTTCAGATGAAATAGGCTAAAATAAAACATTACAAACCAGTTGGATAGAAAAATAAAACAAGTGTCACTTTTTCCAAATCCATGAAGAACTTTCCATCGCCATTTTACTAATCTTAACACAAATTAATGTTAGGTAAATACAGTCATTCTATTTACTAAACAATATGGTACAGTATAGATAATAAACAGTGTTGGCAAAAAGTGAAAGTGTAGATTAGCTTCCAATTTACCATAAATAGTGTTTTTAAAAAAAAAGACTGCAGGACCAAATAATTTTAAGTGTTTCCTAAGTTACATCAGGAAAATTTGTCTGTTGGGTAAAATACTAATACTAGTTAAAAATATTCTTAGTGTGCTTTCTGAAAAGCATTTTTAATTGCCACCTTGAATTAGGAATTAAATAAATAAGACATATTCCTTAGAGTATAAGAGACTGGTATAATGCAACAATTTCCCATCATTATTAAAGACAACAAGGCTTAAAACTGACAATTTAATTCCCACATCTACTGAATGCTCATGACAAACAGAACCCCATGCTAGGCAATATGAGAAACACAAGCACAATAAAAACAACTTCTATATTTAAAACAATTCTTTAAAATCACATTTGTAAGCCATAAAAGGCCAGCTTCAAAAGTTTTCAAACTCTCAAGTCATATAGATTCTTTCTGCAAATCTAGATCATCTCCCCAGAAAAACGACTCCCTGCCCTCAATGTAGATAATACGTTTTTCAGATTAAAAGCCAATGATATTAAAATGCCTTCTTATAGGAATTCTTATTTTCACAGCAATGTAGGTTAATACATCCCTCACTATGTATATACAAAAGTTCAGCTATAAAACCCTCAGCCCCAATATATAATACATGAAGAGCTTCAAAACACCCTTATGAGGAACAGTGATGATGCCCTAGAGAAGTCATCAAGGTAGCATGAGACAAAGGGGATAAATCTTCTCAAGAAGGCAAGCCTTGAGAATAGACCAGAAAGTGCTACTTGAATTAAAAGCAAATCTACGGTTAAAGAGTTTTCTATGTCTAATATATTCAAGTACACAAAGAACTCTAAACTTGGGTTCTTTGGGGTATTTGGGGTTTTTTTCTTTTTTTGGTTTTTTGTTTGTTTGTGACAGAGTCTTGCTCTGTCCACCAGCTAGAGTGCAGTGGCATCATCATAACTCACTGCAACCTCAAACTCCTGGGCTCAAGCAATCCTCCTTCCTCAACCTCCCAAGTAACTGGGACTACAGGTGGAAGCCACCACACCCAGCTAATTTTTTTCTATTTTTAGTAGATGGGGTCTCACTCTTGCTCAGGCTGGTCTCCAATTCCAGACCTCAAGCAATCCTCCCACCTCGGCCTCCCAGAGTGCTAGGATTACAGGCATGAGCCACTGCACTCAGCCTGTTTAACTTGTTTTAATGAATAGTTAAGTACAATCTGGTAGAACCCATAACTTTTTGAATAATTTAATGCAGTTTGTTTTATTTAGAACTGAGCGTGCCCACTCACCTCCTTTAGTTTCTATAGTATTTCTGTGTGAAGGCCACTACTTTTCCCTTCAGTCCTATCAAAGCCATTAACTATTTCCAGGCACATGCAGCATCACTGTACCTTTTATGGTTTTTAGCTTTAATCTAAAAATATACCTATTTATAAAATTTCTTTACATTACATAAGAAATGTTCCAAGCACTTTTGAACACCAATACAATACCCTAATCAATTTACCTGAATAAAGAGGAAACTCATGTGTATATGTGTACGCATGTATAAATGTACGTATGTTTGTATATGTTCATATATATTTTTTATTTCCCAAGACAAAGATGATGTAATCTAAAGCTAAACACCAAATAATTTCCCTCTAGTGGTTGGAAGAAGGGGAAATCTTCAAATCACTGTCATTATTTTCAGCTAACCAACCACACAGCTGAAGTCTACAAGAACCTCATCCTAGAAATTCTTAAGAATTAATTTCCTCTCTAATTGTCTGAGGGATTTCTGTAATTAGAAGTTAACTAGCACAATGCGGGGTGGGTTGCAGACCAAATAACACAACAAAGTTAGCAAACTATGCTTTGGAACTATGAGTTACAATATCACCCATTCTGCCTTCCTATTAAGTGTTTTTTAAAAATACAACCAGAACTTAAAACGCTGACTTGCATGGCATATGAATTATATCTCAATAAAGCTGACACACACAAATACACACAACCAGAATTTCTATCTGACCTAATACAAAATATCAAAAACATTTAATTACTCCCTCCCACACTCTGAATTAAAACGCGCATACAGCATATTGCCCATTCCCCAGCACGGAGGATATAATGAAGGACAGAAGATGCAGATGAACAGAATAGAGATCCTGTTCTCAATCTCGGACAGCACAGAATTCTCCAAACTCCCCAGAGCATGAAAAACACATACTTAAGTAGAGACACAAAAGAATATTTAAAAGAGAATTATTCTATTGTCTAATATTTGGGGAATATATAATTCCATTTTTTTCACTAACCATAATTAAGAGTTCATAGTTTCAGTAACTGGTAAATTTTCAACTATAAAGATTAGTAAATTTATTACAAATCAAATTTCATGAGAATGTCACTGAACTGTCCAAATTTTTGGTATGTCTTTATTACATCCTGCTCAAAGAGAACTGATAAAGTTAAAGCAGTTTCTTCACAGATGGGTTTTCACTGCAGACATGGTATTTAATAAGATTTGGCCCATACTCATATAATTTAAAGTTTTAGCCACCACATGTTTTCTACTTAGGGAGGGGGGGAAAGGGCATTACAGTATATGTAAAAAAAAAAAAAAACAAGAAAAAACCTTACAAAATGTCTCTGGGTTCCTCACATAACAGTACATTTTGAGCACTTTTTAATATCAGGAGATAAAAGTAAAATAAGAAAAAGGTAGAAGAATTGGTAGGCAGGAAAAGACAACAAATAAATGTTAAGTGCTAACATCTCAGTTTATAGAACAAAGGCCAGGAATAAAACTCAAAGGTTCCAAAAGAAGATAAAAAGAGATAACATATACATGCTTTCTAGGTTACTGACATCTCACAATGCCTCCAAGAGTAACTGAAGTATCTTTCTCTTAATACTTTTTTTGAAAATTTAACAAACATATATTACACATTCTGTCCCTTTCTCCTTCATGTTACAAAGGCAAATAATAGGACAGTTGAAGGCATTCTGAGAAGATGAAAATTATAAAATTAACCTGCAGTACCATACATTCAAAACTGACTGAATGAAATGCATAATTTACTAAATAGTGATACATAATAAAGTGTTAATAGACTTTAAAAAACATGAAAACCTAAGAGTGAATGAATGCTACTATCTACAAAGTTTCAAAAAAAAAAAATTCTTATTGTTTTGTAAGCTGGGCCAAGAGTAGAGTTTAACATATTTTGAAGCTACAAGTCAATAACTCACTGGGGACTTCACAGCTACTATGGAACTCCGTTGGTTAGAATATGGAGCTGGCTCATAGATGTTTAGAAAACAGACTTATTTTTTCCCCCATATATGGCACAGTTTTCAAAGTTTTGCCTTATTTTCCTTTGACATAATATCATAATGGTAACTAACTTTGAAAAGAATGCCAAATGGTAAAAAAAAAGCCAGGACTTACCTGAGCTCACATGGGCCAGCTCAACACTACCCTGGAGTTCTATGGTAGCTGTGACATCACAGCATGGTTTATGCTGTGGGGTCAGGGTGGACCTGGAGTCAGCTGGCACAATTTCAGGAACCCTTAAAGAGAAAAGTTAGTTTTAAGTGGTAATGTCCAGAATGTCCTTTACCATGGTCAGCAGAAAGATGCAGATGTGGCTGGCTACAATGCCTAGGTAGTTTTCCTCTACCCAGACTTTAATTCATTTAACTGGTTTTGCATATTAAAAGAAAACTATACCACCCAGTAATACTTTTTTTCTTCATATTGATACCATTTGGCTATAGTTTAATCATGAACCAGGCTTAAATATTCACAGCAAATTCTTTCAAAAGTCAAATATGAGTTGCTTTTAAATAAAATGATTTGAACATTGTTAAGTGTACCTCAAAGTAGGCATAAGCGCAAGGACAATCCCACAAATAGTTTGAGCAGACCAAACAAATCACCTCCTAGTTAGACTTTTCACATAATAACCAATGCCAACAAGTTAAAATCTACCATTTCTATTCCTAATATAATGCTATAGAACAATAACTTTTTTGAAAAACCAAAAAATGAAAATCAGAAATAAACTCTTAAATTTAATCTACACTATATCAAGACTAGCTTCTATTCAGTTATCTCACCATCCATTATTAAAACAACCTCTTTAGAAAAATAAAAGATTGAATGTGATAAAGAAGTCAAAGCCTCTACAGCCTTTTAAATAGTCTATAAATTATGGCAAATGATGTCAAATATACTTCTGAGCTCTTGCCTCCTTACATCTTTTATCAGAATGTTAGCAATTTGTTGTGGAAATATAAATTCCGAAAGTCAGGAAGAAAAACCTGAACTGAGGGATACTTTCATAAGAAAGAAGATCCTGCTGAGCAGGAAGAATTACTTTTCAAAGCATGATGGAAGGACTTAAAGGAACATGTCACAAAGTTATTTTGGGGACAAGTGATCAGAGATGAGAACAAATGTTAATGGGTTGAAAAAGATGAACATAAGTTCAAATTACAAACATCACTTAAAATATCACTAAAATATTCGACTGAGAAGAAATTATGGTTCTTAAAAATCTAGGGTTCCAAAAGTATATTTTGAACTCATAAAATAGTATATGTCAAAACCACACTCACCACTGAAATCAAGTCCAAAAGTTTCTCTAACTTCAAAATAAAAATTTCACTTGCTCCATTACCAAGTTATCCTTGCTGAATTTGAAACAAAATTTTAGATTTTCAGAATTATACTATCTCAGATAGGCCTGGAAAGACTTAATACCTTCTTTTACAAGTGAGAAAACTAGAAGGTAAGTGAACATTTTAAAAGGTGATAGTGGGGAAGGAAAGATAAAAGGAAAAACTTTCATGACTTATCATAACTTTATACTGTCCATAGTATAATTTTATAATTTATAATAATAGTATAATTTAACTCCTAGACAAAAATACTGACAGAATTAAGTCAGAGAATCATCAAATTGGAAGAGATGTTAAAAATATAACCTAGTCCATCTTAATAAGGTCTCCAGCTGGAAGCACAAAACAAGAAAGTCCCTATAATTTGCCACTGCAAGACAAAGTTCACAGCTTCAGTAAACACTAATAACCCCACAAGCATCCACATAAACTGAGTGGTAGATTTTCCCCCAAAAGTTTCAGGCCCATATTATCCAAATAACCCATTACAAATCCTCACATTATATCTAAAACTGAATTTGCCCTCTCCTATGTGTTCAGGAAAAATGATACTGCTATTCAGTCCAGGTGTCAAACCAAAAATCTGGCTATCTTTCTAAACTCGTTCCCCTCATACCAATTCTTCCAAGTTTTGCTGATTCTACCTCTTAAGTCTTTCTCAACCCCCATTTCCCCATCTCCACTGCCTCCACTACTCTAGCTGTGGACTACAAGCTCACCTGAATGGCTTCAATTTCTTCCTAAGTGGTCTACTTGTCTCAAGTATTGCCCCCTCCCAACCTATTCTCTATCGAGGGGTCCTCAAACTTTTTAAACAAGGGGCCAGTTCACTGTCCCTCAGACCGTTGGAGGGCCAGACTATAGTTAAAAAAAAAACTATGAACAAATTCCTATGCACACTGCACGTATCTTATTCTGAAGTAAAAAAACAAACGGGCAAAAACACCCACAAGTGGACCGCAGGCCGTAGTTTGAGGACGCCTGCTCTACACTATGCAAGAGTAGTTTTCCTAAACCACATCTGATAAAGGCACTCCCCTTTCAAAACTTTACCACTGCCCTTAGGCTAGGAGCTAAATTCCTCCACTAGGTTAACAGGCCTGGAAGGTTCCCAGCAGGTTGTTGCTCACAGCTCCCATTCTACGCTCCAACCCTGCTAACTTCTGTCAGGTTATTGGACATGCCAGGCCACCTCAACTACCAGGTCTTAACACATACAATTCCCTCTGACAGAAACACTCTTCCTTCTTTTCACTAAGGTTTTGGCTTAGACGTCACTGAACACCCTCTCTCAATCTCCTGATGAGACTGGGCCATATATATGGTCCTCTAGTACTCTACACTTCCTCTACTGAACTATCCTGGCTTGCTGAATTCTATCTTCCTCCACAAACTCTTCGAAAGCCGTGACTTCTCTCACAGTGTTTGGGAGCACACTCAATGAATACCTGACTGCATAAATGAATAAACAAATGAACAAAGGAAAAGTAAAAGCTAAGACAATTTTTAAAAGTAATTGAGGGGGAAGATATATTTAAGCAAAAATATGATACTGGTAAAATAGCCTCAAAACAAACTGCAGTATGTGGAATCATTTTATATATGATAAAAGCACCCAAATCAATGAGGAAAGAATTTATTTAATAAATCATACAATTTAGGAAAATATTTTAATCCTTAGTTCAATCCAAAAAACTGTTTACAACAACAAAGACAGAATGTTAATAAACTACCCCATTGAAAAAGGGAAAGAATATTTGCAACAAATATGAATGGTATCTATTTTTAAGATGTATACACTTTACATTTATATAGACTTCATGTAACTTGATAAAATCACCAAAGAAACTAAACAAAAGACATAAATCAACTATTCAAAAAAAATACAAAGGACTAATAAAATAATATATCATGTAGCCCTTAAACATCAGCAAAGACATAGCTCCACAGGAACTCTCAAATGGCTGCTAATAATAAGAAATAGGTAACTTAAGGTACAACTCAGTGTCATTTATCATTCATTTTTTAAAACGATGAAAACATTTTAATTCAAAATATAAAGTTCTGGCCAGGTATGGTGGCTCATGTCTGTAATCCTAGCACTCTGGGAAGTAAGGTGGGAGGATCATTTGAGGTCAGGAGTTTGAAACCAGGCTGAGCAAAAGTGAAACCCTGTCTCTACTAAAAATGGAAAAATTAACCGGTTTTTATGGCATGCACCTGTAGTCCTAGCTATTTGGGAGGCTGAGGCAGGAGGATGGCTTGAGCTCAGGAATTTCAGGTTGCTGTGAGCTATGATAGCAACACTGCTCTGTCTACCCAGGGCTACAGAGCGAGACTCTGTTTCGAATTAAATAAATAAATAAATAAAGCAAGCAAGCTTAATTAAAAATTCAGAATATACACTATAGCCTCAATTACATAAAAGTAAATAAATGCAAAAACGTCTGAAATACACAAAAAATCTGACAGGTTTCCTCTAGGCAGTGAAATTATAAACTATTTTTATTTTTTCATAGCCTTTCTTATCTCTGAAATAGTCTTATACTGTATATAGTCTGCTTTTACTATTCAAAAATGAACTAAACTCTCATATACTATTTATAGGAAGTCACTATACAAATGTCTAAATTTGATGAAACAGAAAAACACAGTATGTCCATCAACTGAAGAACAGATAAACAAAATGTGATCTATTCATACAACGGAATATTAGTCTTAAAAAGAAAGAAAATCCTGGCACAGACCACAACATGCATAACCTTGAAGACACTATGCTAAGTAAAATATGCTAATCACAAAACGACAAATACTGCATGATTCCATTTATATAAGGTGCCTAGAAAGTAGAATAGTGGTTGTCAGGGGCTGGAGGAGGGAGGAGAAAGAAGGCAGGAATGGTGAGCTATTGTTTAATGAGTAGTTTCTGTTTTCAAAGATGAAAAATGTTCCAACAATGTGAATGTGCTTAATGCCATTAATGTACATTTAAAAATGAGTAAAATGATAAACTCTTATGTTATATATATTTTACCTCAATTAAAATAAATTGTAAAAAAAAAAGATACAAGGACATTATTCAGAAATATCAGAGGTGCAGCCTCTAATAATATCACCTATATAGTATTCCTCCTTCCCCTAAAAAAGATAAATGTTTAAACTGAATCTAATCATAAAGAAACCTACAAAGCCAAATTGAAGATCATTCTGCAAAAGTAGACTCTTTGGTTTTTTTGGGGTTTTTTTTTGAGACAGAGTCTCACTCTGTTGCCCAGGATAGAGAGCCATGGCGTCAACCTAGCTCACAGCAACCTCAAACTCCTGGGCTCAAGCGATCCTTCTGCCTCAGCCTCCCGAGTAACTGGGACTACAGGCATGCACCACCATGTCCGGCTAATTTTTTCTACATATTTTTAGTTGGCCAATTTATTTCTTTCTATTTTTAGTAGAGACGGGGTCTCGCTCTTGCTCAGGCTGGTCTTGAACTCCTGACCTTGAGCGATCCACCCGCCTCAGCCTCCCAGAGTGCTAGGATTACAGACGTGAGCCGCCGCGCTTGGCCTAAAAGTAGACTCTTTGAAAATGTTGTCATGAAAAATAAAAAAACAAAAACCATTAACAGATTCTGCACTGTTGTAGATTAGAGGAGACTAATGAGACAAAACGATTAAACAGAATGTATAATCCTTGACTGAACAGGGCCGGGGCAACAGTAATTATTGAAACTACTGGTGAAACCGAATATGAGCTTTCAGTATTAAACTTCCTGGATAATTATATTGAGTGGTTATGTAGGAAAACTGTCCTTGTTCTTAGGAAATATATACTGAGGTATTTAGAGGCAAAGTGTCATGATGTCTATAACTCTCAAATGGTTCAGAAAAAGAATACAAGTGTGAGAGTGCCACCAAATGTGGCAAAGTAATAATACGAAAATCTAGGTCAAAGGCATGTGTTGTTCAATGTATTATTATACCTGCAACTTTATGAAAGTTCTCATCATAAAAGATTGATGGGGAAAAAAGTCGCCATCTCTGCACAGCAGGATTGGAGGTATAGAGAAGAAACTACTGCATTTCTTTATAAGCTCTTCTATCTATGTTGCTTGATTTTTTTTTAACCATGTGCATAGTTTAACAAAATCTTTTAAAATAAAGTTATCTTACAGTTTAAAATAGAACAATTCTCTAGAGTTGAAACATCCTTTTATTAATATATATTTGATATTTAAAAGATACATCTGGATTTCACAATTCAATGTGTTCATTTAATATAGTACTTTTCTAAAAATGAAAGTTTTTACTAAATCAATGATGCAAATTCAAATGTCAGTGTCATATAATCAAGATTACTTGACATATTCCCTTTCTCAGCTTTAAAAGGCACCTTAATACTTGGCAAGCTTGTGTAATCAATCATTTCTGAAAGCCAGGAATTATGTCTCAGACATATTAAAGGCAACCAGAAGAATACTGCTGGGGCTCTATTTCTGCCATCACCATCCATTTGCCTTAACAGACACACTCATTCCTGGAAGCTTTCCTTTTTTACCCCAGGTGTCAGGAAGCACTTTCAAATCCCAGACTAAAGTGACCAGCATCAGTTAATAGTGGAAAGAAAAGGGGTGAAAAAGAGAGTGTGTGCCTGTCTGTTTCCTACAGATTAGAATCTTTTATATTGTTGAAAATTCCCACAATTCATGACTTAAAAATCATGACATGTTATTTTATATCCAGTGTTCCAAAATCACAAGAGGAAACCCTTAAAAACTTGAAAAACAAGACAAAAACTACCTGAATACTCCTTTCATGGTGCTAAAAATAACTCTATTATCTTTAATATGAACTACCTTTGGTAAGAAGTAGAGCCATAATCAAGAATGTGTATGGAATGAAAAGATACTGCAGTTTTTATAGCTACACACACATCCCACGTAAGAGTAGCACAAAGTTAACCAAGGACATACAAGGCATTGCGAGCATTCTAGCAGCTTACTTTCCTTTTATGGATGCAGTGCCAAAGATCTGCTACAGGAGTCTGTATATATTTTGGATTCTATTAAAAGCTTTTAATAGAACATTTTAACTCAAACCATTTTTGTTGGCTTTTTTTAAAAAGGGCAATGGATAATTTTAAATGTTGAAGACTTTTGTAAGACCCAAGACTTTTTTTCTGGCTCAGCCTTCATTCATATGCAAAGCAGTGTATTAAGAAAAAAATAAAACTAAATCAGAAGAGTATCTTTCAACAGAAAGCTTGGTCTGGCATCAATATAATATCAAAGTTCATAATTCACATTTAACAAATAATCAGAACTTAAATCAGAACAGTGAACAATTTCATTAGCTTCCTCTCTAAACTCCCAGAAGATGATCTCTAAAAAGGACATATTTGAACATAGATCTGCAACTGAGCTACCAACACAGAAGTAATGATAACTGCAAAGCAAGTCCATAGGGCAGGAAAGATTCTAAAGATGGAAAATAGATTGTCCAAGCAGCTGTAGTATATAGCAAACTGAAAATAGGCCAACATGAGCAACAGACACAGAAGAAATACTACAAAAGCCACACAAAAAATCAAGTTCAAATTTATTTCTCATGGAATGCTGTAAAATATTAGCAAGTTGACAGATTACCCTGGGACACAGTGATCAGCTTCATATAGACATATTTATTTTGCTAACTCCAAAAAAGGCAGGACTGAAAATATAACTATTCACATTATCAAACATTATTCAAAAGCTCCAGTAACAGTATTCCTCCTTTCAACCATATCTAGCAGAAACAAACATCTTTACCATTTTTGTCTAGAAAAAGAAAACAATATGGCTACTTGACATGCAGTAAGTCAGCCTCTCCCAACCTCAACTTCTTTCATTATTAACAATAGCTCTTAACCCCTCTAGGAACTGGTGAAGGTTAAGTTTCTGAAATTATCAAATTAAGATACTTGTTTTTAAAAAACCCTATTTGTATTAATTTCCTATTGCCACTCTGATAAATTACTACAAACTTTTGTCTTAAAATTCAGGTCAGAAGTTCTGCCCAGGCCTTACTGAGCCAAAATCAAGGTGCTGGCAGGGCTACGCTCCGTCACAAGGCCTGGGGGAGTCTTGACTTTTCTGAGAGGCTGCCCGAATTCCTTAGCTCAGGACCCTGCATCTCTCAGCTCTCTGCTTCTCCATCTTCACATCTCCTCCTGTGCCCCTCACTCTTGTGATTACACCATTACACCACTGACCTGGATAATCCCTCCATCTCAGGATCCTTAATTTAATCATGTCTGCAAAATCCCTTTTGCCATGTAACGTGGCATGTTCATAGATTCTGGGGATTTAGGACACAGACATGGGGCGGGGGGTGGGGTGCCACAGTATATTTAAAGCAGTCATATAAATCATAAAAAACCCAAAGAAGAAGAAGGGAGGGAGGTGGAGGTGGAAGGGGAGGTGGAAGGGGAGGGGTACCTATAAGGAAGTACTGGACAAGTAAAAAATGCAAATTTAGGCACTGTAACTTAACTCATTAATAGTGTGCTTTTCAAAATACCTAATGTTTTATTCCTTCAGGTAAGTCACTGATAAAATATCTCTGTGTGAAGCATATCAGTAATTGTTAAAGCTAAGGAGTACTGAACTAAAGAATAGAAGCTTCTTCTATTTTTTTTTCATCACAATCATTTGTATGCCCCAAGTGTCCTCTGAAGTAAAAAAGTTAGCCCAAATATGTCTTAAATGGGTAAAATCACCACTGTGTCCATTGTAGGGATTTCCTTTTTTGTTTTGACATGGTAATTTCCTTAGTATAAATTACCTTCTAATCATTCTAGTTGAAAGGAATATAATCTCTCAAAAATTAATCTAAATGACTTTTTCTTCAAAGTTAATGTAATTTTGTTTAGATTATTGTACAACACCCCTTTCATTTGACCAGACATGTATTTCAAAACTAAGAATAAAAAATAAAAGATTACATTTAGCAACAGTTTTGTTTTTCCATAGAAAAATAAAAATAACACTAATGTAACCTTAATGGTTTACTTCCCTGAAGAAAACTTTAGATTGTCAAATTGCAAATGTCTATCCATACACATAATTATTAATACCAACACCAGAATACAATGAAAAAAATATTTTTAAATGTAATAGGCCTATACAATGCTAATTTTTGTTAAAATGAACAAAAAGCATTAGTGAAACCAAATGGACATGTTTAATACCATCCAGGTTTTAGATATTTCTATAGTTATGCCTGGCACTCTAGCGTGGGCAGATATCATATGATACAGTATACAGGTTTCTAGCAAGGGAGCCAAATACAATTGGCATGAATATGGAAAATGCCTTAAATATTGATTTTCAACACAATTAAATTATGAGAAAAAGGAATATATTAGATCAAACAACACTTTTGCAGACAACTTGACAGAAAAGGTTAATACCAATACATTTTCTATGGTTTTAAAATCATCACAATTTTTAAACATGTCAAAATTTTGAAAGTGTGACAAATTTTGCTCAGGAAATACCAAGATAACAATCCTCATGATCCCATTTCAGCCTGCTACTTGATAAATATCCATCCATAAACACATTATTGATACCAATACCTATATTGGTGATTCTCAACAGGGGACACCAGTACACAATGCAGGTCACTCCAAAGCTTTGGAGCACCAGGAGGGTTTCTGATTCACACATTCTCTACAGTGAAAATTGCTCACACCACTGTTACTGGGTATGGGCAACTGAACATTTCAGCATAAAAATTCCCGTTTCAACGTGTACTTAATAAGTTTGATTCTTTTTCCCTGACACCTTCAACACCTCCATCAAAACTCAACTCCTTCCCATCTTCATTAGCAGTAGTACTGGACAAGCTAAATATAAGAAAGATGCAGCTAGTGTTTAAGCAAGACAAAATGTCAATTAGGAAGCAATAGGTCCAATGACAAATGAATAAAACATTTTTAAGTAAAAATTATATTTGATAGAACTCTAGGTATAGTAAACAGAAAGAATTATTTTTTTTTTAAATCAAATGTTGCCATCAGTAAAAGGAGGAAGATGAAGAAATTAAAGGCAAAGAAACCTGACTCCAGACTTTTCACAGCCTTGGACTGCCTGTCAACCCTCTCCAATAGGACCCTATCATATCTACTACCCTCTGTCTGCCCCTCACAACCAGGGAGAAGTAGAGTTGGCTCCACTCTACTCAAGCCCCAAATAGTCTGTAATGTGAAAAAAGCAAAAACCTAAGAAGACAGCAAAGAATCTAGAAATTCAGGATAGGAGCAGAATAAAGGTCTATTTACCCAGACCCCAGTTTCCAAAAATATTCATTTATTCATTGATTTAAAAATATATGAGTGCCTAGGTAGCAGGTGCTGTCCTAGGTACTAAGATGCAGCTGTGAACAAAACAGATAAAATTCCTGGCCCTCAAGAAGCTTAAATTCTAGGGAAGAGAGAGACGAGTAATAAACAAGATGACTAAATATATTAGAAGGTGATACAGTTATGAAGAAAATTAAAGCTGGAGACAGGGTAAGGGACAGGGATAAAACTTTACATACAGCACTCAGGGAGAGACTCACTGAAAAGGCAACATTTGAGAAACAAACTGAAGGAGGTAATTTAGCAAATTCTGCAATCAGGAGAGAGCAACTCAGGCAGAAGAAAGACCAAGTACAAAGGCCTGAGGCTTGTTTATAGAAAAGTGGCTGGAAAAAAAAAAAAGAAAAGTGGCTGGAGTGAAATGGAGAACGTGGAGAGGAGATGATGAGTTCAGAGGTAAAAAATAGTTGACCCTTGAAAACATGGAGGAAATGTGCATATAACTTTTAACTCTCCCAGAAACTTAACTACTGGTACCCTACCATTGACCAGAAGCCTTACTGATAACATAAGCAATTAACACACATTTTGTACATTATACGTACTACATGCTGTATTCTTACAATAAACTAGAGAAAAGAAGATGTTACTAAAAAAATCATGAGGAAAAGAAAATATATTTACTATACATTAAGCAGGAGTGGATTTTCATAGCAGTCTTCATCCTCATCTTTATGCTGAAGAGGAAGAGGAAGAGAAGGGGTTGGTCCTCCCGTCTCAGAGGTGGCAGAAAATCAGCATGTAGGGCGGGCACGGTGGCTCACGCCTGTAATCCTAGCTCTCTGGGAGGCCGAGGCGGGCGGATCGCTCGAGCTCAGGAGTTCGAAACCAGCCTGAGCAAGAGCGAGACCCCGTCTCTACTATAAATAGAAAGCAATTAATTGGCCAACTAAAAATATATAGAAAAAATGAGCCGGGCATGGTGGCGCATGCCTGTAGTCCCAGCTACTCGGGAGGCTGAGGCAGGAGGATTGCTCGAGCCCAGGAGTTTGAGGTTGCTGTGAGCGAGGCTGATGCCACGGCACTCACTCTAGCCTGGGCAACAGAGTGAGACTCTGTCTCAAAAAAAAAAAAAAAAGAAAGAAAAGAAAATCAGCATCTGGGCCCACACAGTTCAAGCCTGTGTTCTTTAAGGGTGAACTACATATGGGGGAAGGGGAGAGTGTAGGACACAAAGCATATAAAGGCATTTTTGAGGGACTCTGGCTTTTACTCCAAGTGACACAAGCAATCACTAGAAAGTTCTGAGCTGAGGTTTTTTTAAAAAAACAGTAGCTCCTATATTGAAAGCAGATTATAAGGGAGGACTAGGGGAAGGAGAGGATGAGGTTTGGACCAGGGTGCTGAGACGCAGTCAGGCTCTGGATATATTTTGAAGGTAGAGCCAACCAGAGCTGCTGACAAACAGGAGAATCAAGGATAACCAAGGCTTTTAGCACAAGTAACAGAACAATGAATTTGCCATCAATCAAGATGGGAGACTATGAGAGAATAGATATGAGGGAGAGAACAGTTCAGTTTTAGCCTGAGTTTGAGAGTTTGAGATATTAGACACTCAAGGGGAGATGCTGAACAGGCAATTGGATACACAAATCTAGGATTGAGGAATGCAAGTTATAGCACAGATTTCATTTGGTGTTCTTATCTGGCCCTGTGTCTTCTAAAGGGATCAATCAGAGTCACAAATTGAAATGCAATTTCACAGGACAATTGATTCAATACAACAGCAGAACAAAAGCAGGTAGTGCTGTCCTGTCTCTAGGTACCTTTTTATCTACTCAGTGGGAAAGACATGGTAAGTGCTGATTCAACATCCCTGAAAACATCGGGCACCAACTGCAGACATTCCAGAGACAACTGCATATTTAAATTCATACCCTTGCCTTTATTACCTTGACTCCCACCCCTAGGTTCCATTTTTACTAATGTCAGCTTTTGGCACTGCCAGCCCCAACATCCTCTTACCACATAAGATAATCTGACTTATGAGAAACTTCCACCCAATAGTTATGTAAAGATATTTACTCAATACTATTAATGCTTCAGTTTACTTTTCATTCTGAACAAATGAATCTTCCTCATTTCTATTTTATCAGCTACAAAGTTGACGTAAGGTTGATAATTTTTTTCCAATTTTAAATGGGAAAGGCTCACATTTTATACTCAGTATACATTTTATCTTTAGTGTACATACTTTGAAGATGATTTTTAAAAACACTTAGCATCAACATACCATAATATATCATCTGGGGAACATAAGGCAGGCAGAAAAGGAGAAATAAAGATTAATTTTCAGGGTGTACATGCTTCTGTTAGTGTTACTGTTAAAGTTTTTTTTTCGTTTTTTAACCAAACACAACATAAAAAAGTTCTTAACATATTTCAGTGTTTACAAATCACAATATGGCTGCCCAAGAGACAAGTCCATAGCCTTTTGTGTAACAGTTCAGAATCATATTGTGCAATTAACATTCAAAAATCTTTGCTAACAGGAAAGACATACTCCACTTCACCAAGAACCAAAGACAATCAATCAACCCTTGGCCCTAAAAATCTAGAAACTTTGGGGTGGAAATAGTAAGTTAATGAAGCCAAGACCAAATCTGACATTGGCCCTGCTTGTAGGAGTTTTTGTTTCACCTTTAAAATGAACTCACAGCTACTAAAATACAAGGTACAAGGATGGTTAATCCAAAGAACTAAGGATATGTAGAAAGAAAGAAAGAAAAGGCAAGACCAAGAAGAAATAATTGCCATAAAGACAAACATGTTGACTGGTCTACCTGTGTGTTTCAAGGAGAGAAAATATTTCAAAGCAGGAGTTCTTGTCCTAGGATCCAGTGACTTGAAGAAACAATGATTCCAGATTCCTAAAGGATTCTATGACCTCAAAAGAAGTTAAGAACAGAAGCAATGAAGTACAGCTTAGTTCATTTCCATCTGTAAACCTACATGTACTATAACACCACCTTGTAGTAAAGTACATGACAGGTAATAAATACTACACTATTACCTGCAAAAAAAATTTTAAGAGTGCTCCAAAGCCATACAAGTAATTAAAAGACAATCGTGCCTAACACAAAAGGTCATATGATGTAAGATTCCATTTATATGAAACATCCAGAATTGGTGGGTACCAAGGGTTGAGGAGGGTGGTAACTGCTTAAGGGTTATAAGGTTTCCTCTTAGGGTGATGAAAATGTTTTAGAACTAGACACAGGTGGTAGTTGCACAACACTGTGAATGCCCTAAATGCCAATGAGTTGTTCACTTTCAAAATGGTGAATGTGATGTTATATGCATTTGCTCTCAGTTAAAAAAACTAATAATAAATAAAGCCATTTTGTATCTTCTGTTTAATTGTTTAAAATATATATATTTTGTCCCTCAATTTGCGGGGGAAAAATCAGTGGGATAAAATGGAACAACACAGACACAGACAGAAGATGGCTCAGTATGTTGTCATTCCTAGTCCTCAGGACAGTAGAAAACTGGAACTAACAGTTGCTAAGTGCCTACTATGTCTGGAGTTCAGAAGGGTTCATCTGCTGGGATATTCTTTTTTGCCAGGACAAAACTAAAATAAAAACTCAGATTTCTTTAAATTTCTCCTTAGGACTTGCAGATTTCTATAGCTATATCTTACATATTCTTGGGGCTATATCCAGAGTGATAAATAAAAAATTAGTCCTGAGGGTAAAACACAGCTAAACCATGCTTAAGGCTTAGCTATTGTCTAATAATACCTTAACAATAGTTTAACCTTAATAATCACTCAAAATTTCCTTTACAAAACTGAATGTCAAAGTAAACACCCCATCCAACTAATTTAAATAATAAAATTCAAACATCTAATCTACTCAGATTTCAAAAGTACTAAAGACTCAAGTCACTGCTTTTGTGAATTATATCACAATTAACTCATAAGGTCAATAACTGCAGAAAAATCCTGCTCTCACATGCCTCTGCCTTTTAATAGCTCTAAGCTGGGACCAATATTCAAAATTTCCTTAGGAAAGCACTAAAAACACAATACATACAAATCACAATTTGAAATATGGAATCAGCTGGCTACGTGTAATCAGTTCCATAAAGTTTGCAAATATTTACTACATGACATTCATGTTAAATTAACATCAGTATTTTCAAGGTCAACATTATGTCTGTTCAACTTCTTGGAGTCACACATTTTTGTGATATTTTTAACATCTGACTAAAGCTTCTATCATCACAAGATGCTCACACTGTTTACAAACTCTCAGAAACAGCAGCTGGTGTTGCTCAGTCACATCTTGTCACAATAAATAGAGTAGCAGTTTTAAACTCCAGGTATATATTTACTACTGATATGGAAAAACTTTGCTTTAACTTAAAAGTTGTTTCCCCTTAATGATGAAGAGACATGTACACAATTAAATGTAGTCAATTTAGTACAAATTTATGACAAGATCACAAACACAGAGGTTCTTAAACATGCATACATACTTCAGAGTATAGCTATCATGCTGAATGAACTAAATGTTAAATAATATTGATTCTGTTTATATCTCTTTCTTTTTTTTTTTTCCCCTTAAGATGCAGTGTCCCTAAGTCCCCCCAGCTGGAATGCAGTGCCTAACCCCAGGCAAAATCATCCAGCAGTGAAGCCTTGAACTCCAGGCCTCAAGAGATCCTTCTGCCTTAGCCTCCCAAGTAGCTGGAACTACAGGCACACGTTGTCAAGCCCAGTTCTTTTCATGTCATTTTTAATACCTTTTCCCTTTCCATTCAAAAAATGCAGAAAACCAGAAACTTACCCACACAAGCATTGAGGAATAGCCAATCAGTCTTTTTCATCCTGTTTTTAATTTGCTTTAGTTTTTTGAAGTCCACTTCAAGTTCCTCTTTGCTGCCAACAGCACCAGCCAATTCAATCCTCTGAAAATCCATTTTCACTTCTGAGTCCCGTTTTGTAGTAGGAGGCGATCTCCTTTGGCTATTACCACTACTGCAACTTCCCCTCCATCGAGCTCTGTCTTGCTCATTTATTATTGAAGAAGCCTCTTCAGTCTCTGCCAACTCTATTGCTTCAATATTATTAGGTCTGGGATGATCACAAACAACACATTTTTTAGCCTTGGCCCAGTTTTCATATGTGCAAATAGAACAAGTCCAGTGCTGGGTCCTTGTATTCAGTTTATTTCTATCATTGTATTCCTCACAAGGATCAACAGAAAAAGCAACTGGTCTTGAGCCAGATCCTGAGGATTGAGGAGATTCTGTGGGACTCCTGGTCCTACGCTGAGATAAGCACTGGGTACATCTGATTGCTCTTGGCCAGTTCAAATATGTACACATATGGCATGACCATTTATTTGCATTTTCCACACTATATGAAGATTTAACCCGTGGTCTTGCACTAGAGTCTGGACATATCAAGGGACTGCTTCCTCCTTCGGTGCTGGAAGGATCCCAATCTCTACCAACATCACTTGAACCACTTTTAAATGGATCTTCTGTAATAATTGTTCCACTAGGTCTTTGGGCACGACACATAGTACACTTGATTGCAGATGGCCAGTTTTCATACGTACAATATTCACAAGCCCACTTAATTCCACGTTCTGACATTGTGCACTTCTTGAAGTGAGTTATGTCGGGCAGGAAGCTATAAATAATTAGGACATGGTTATTAAAATAATAACTATATAATTCCACCTCCAAAAATATGCCTCCCCCCAAAAACATACCCTTCAACGTACAAAATATAAATTTCTCAAAAGATGCATGTTAAGATTTCACATTGAATTATCCCAATTTTCTTTTCTGATTTCCATAGTGACACTGGGAATAAATTTCACCAAAA
>VBSM01003144.1:5145904-5160051 GCA_008086735.1 Cheirogaleus medius
TCACAGCAACCTCCAACTCCTGGGCTCAAGCAATCCTTCTGTCTCAGCCTCCCACGTAGCTGGGACTACAGGCAAGCGCCACCATGCCCAGCTAATTTTTTCTATGCATTTTTTTTTAGTTGGCCAATTAATTTCTTTCTATTTTTAGTAGAGACAGGGTCTCGCCCTTGCTCAGGCTGGTTTCTAACTCCTGACCTTGAGTGATCCAACCGCCTCGGCCTCCCAGAGTGCTAGGATTACTACACATAAATTTTATAGTAGCTTTATTCATAATTGTCTAAACTTGAAAACAAACAAGACATCCTTCAGTAAGTAAATGGATTAACTGTGGTACATCCAGATAATGGCATATTATTCAGTGATAAAAAGAAAGGAGCTATCAAGCCATGAAAAAACACAGAAGAATCTCAAATACATATTACTAAGTGAAACAAGCCAATCTAAAAAAGCTGCATAATGTATGATTCCATCTATATGAGAAATTCTGAAAAAGGCAGAACCATAAAGACAGTAAAAAGATCCGGAGTTGTCTGGAGTTAAAGGGGAGGGAGGGATGAGTAGGAAGAGTACAGAAGATTTTTAATGCAGTGAAACTATTGTGTGCTATTTAAATGATAGATACATGTCATTATAAATCTGTCAGAACCCACAGAATGTACACACTAAGAGAGCTAATGTAAATTATGAACTTTGGATTATGATGTGTTAATGTTGGTTCATCAACTGTAACAAAGGTACCACTCTGGTGAAGGATGATGGATAGTGAGGAAACTGTAGGGACAGCAGGTATATGGGAACTCTCTGTACTTTCTTTTGAGTTTTGCTGCGAAAACTGCTCTAAAAAATATTTTTAAATTTGCTTCTTAACATTTTAGTCACAAATATAAAGGAAATGTTTTCTTTTTAAAAAAAAAATCAATGCTCAAAGGACGATGGAGAGTGTTGAAAGAACACAAAAACTTTTGCTGTGAACCTAAAACTGCTCTTTAAAAATCCATATTAAATTATGTTCACAACTAAAATCTAAAAAAAAAAAAAAAGAAAGAAAGAAAACAACAACAAAAATGAAAGAAACTAGCATGAAAGGTTCCCACTGGCCAAATCTGGATCCTTTTCAGTACACACACAAATAGTAAAAAGTAAATAATACTTTTTTAAAAAGTGAATAAAGTAAAAATCCGTAAGTCTACATGGATATAAACAAATAAACAGGAGAACAAAGGTCTTCCTTACAGTAGAAATCCAACTAATAAATGTAAAAAGAGTGAGCAGATTAGAAAACTACCATTTGGCAATCTTCAGAAAAGGGTCCTCAATGAATGTTAAGATTAGTGGGTGAAATTTGAGGATTAACAGAATGTTTAAATAGCCTCAAAATATTTCCCCACAATAATTTAACAGTGAAGAAACTTAGTAGACACCACCTTAACCACGCAATGAAATTAACCACACCAGTAATGACATCATTTGCCTCCTGATATATTGTACCAAGAAGAATATGACATTATTTCTGTGGTATTCTTGCCAGAAAAGTACATAATTTGACTCCAATTGTGAGAAAACATTGGAACATATCCAAATTGAGAGACTTTCTACAAAAAAAAAAATAGTCCTATATTCTTCCAAACGTCAGTACCATGAAGAATAAAAAAAGACTTTACTGTGTCAATTAAAAAACATGGCAACAGATGCAACACAAAACCTGAGGTTTTCTTTTGCTTTTATAAATAAGAATGTTAATGGGATAACTCACAAAATTTAAATAAGCTTTGTTGAGTCTTTTTTTTGGAGACAAGGTCTCACTCTGTCACCCCAGCTGGCATCTAGTGGTGTCATCATAGCTCACTGCAACCTCAAACTCCCGGGCTCAAGTGATCCTCCTGCCTCAGCCTCCTGAGTAGCTGGGTTTATAGGCACACATCTGGCTTTAGAATACTTTTAGCTTATATTATTTCATTGAATCCTCAGAACCCTCAGGTACCTCCCCACTAACATTCTCCTAAGGGACAAGTATCTCCATTTTTATGTCAAGGAATCTGTGACTTCAGGAGAGGTGAAATGTCTTACCAAGGGTCACAAAGCTAGGAAGGGAACCCCATTCTGACTCCAGTGCTCTCTCACTAGCGAACAACAGCCTTTCAGCATCATAAAAGTAATGCCCACGAATACTAGGTTACAAAACGAGCTGACTGTATAGTCACTGTCTCTAGCTACCACAAAGTACTGATGCTACCTCCTAAACAAGTCCCAAGATATTTACTTCTCTCCAGATTCCACCACTGCATCCCTAACATAAGCCACCATTAATTCTCACTTGGATTACTGCAGAACCTCCTGACCTTGCTGCTTCTACTCTACCCACCATCCTTACCTAGAATAAAATTAAAATTCCCCAGCATTACTTACAAATCATTACATAAAAGTGGGTTTCTTTCTGTTCCTTTTACAAGCCAAGATCATTCTCCTTTTAAGGGCTTTGTATTGGAAATCTCCTCTGCTTTCCCTCCCCAGATTTTCACATGGCCAGCTTCTTGTCATTGAGATCTAGGTTTAAATGTCACCTCCTCAGGATTTTCCCTGACCACTCATTCCCCACCATAACACTATAATTATCCGCACAGTACTTATCACCATCTGAGGTTTTTTTGTTTTATTTTGTTTTGCTTGCTCCTTGATTGTCTCTTGACACTGGACTGCAAATACAACTAGCAAAGACTTTTGTCTTGTTCACAGGTGTATCTCAACATCTAGTATTTTAGTATTTGTGCTTTCTGAAACACTTAACATTATATAGCTTGTCATTAAAGGTTTTAAATGCAGTAACCTTTTCAACAGTGTTTTATGTAATCTTTTAGAAAATTCTAAGCAACTTCAAATCACATAGTAGATGCCCAATAATTAATATCCTGAAAGAATTTCTATAAAAACAATGCTTTTAGATATAATACAGCAAATATCCCCAACATATCTCCCAAACAGACATTCACCCACATATGCAAGAGGAGGGGAGGGCACAACTCTTCCCTCCTTCTCATCAGTAAAGATGATCCCCTCTGAAGAGGATTACTCCTCCTTTCTAATTCCCAGCCCTGCGACAATGCTAGCCCTAGGAGAAGATGAAGATCAGAGACTGGAGAAGAAATAAGTGCCTTTCCAACCACATCTGCATGTTTTAGCCATACTACATTCTCTGCTGTTCCCCAAACATGACATGTAACTTTCATGTCTCCATGCCTTCACTCACAGTACTGCTGCTGCACAGGATACTCTCCCACTCCCACTCTTACCCAGTTTGATATACCTAGAAACCTGTTCTTCCTCCTTCAAGGACCACCTGAAATGCTCCCACCTCTGTAAAGCCCAATAGGAGAAATCCTAATCTCATGCTAAATTCATTTAATCATTTCTTTATCACTTCAAAATAAATTTTTATCACTCTAGTGGATTAGTTTGTTTCTAACTCAACTGTGAAAAATGCATTTATGTCTCTAAACAGTGTTTGCATGTGACAGTTGCTTACTAATCATTTAGTCAATAAAAAGAAAGTCAATATTCTGCTGCTATCAAAAGATGGTATTCCAAAAAAAGTTTAGTCAAAATAGTTCTGAAAATTAAAATAGTTCCCCTGTGTAAAAATAAACTTTAGCTCCATTAAATACCAAAAAATGAAGTTAATTACCCACAGCAGAGGATTTAGAAGTGGTTTATTAAAAATCACAGAAATGATGTCCTGTCTTCAGAATGTCACTCACATGCTATTGTTGCAACTTAATGTAAAACACTAAGTAGAAATCATTTGCTTCTTCTGCAGAATAGGGACAATTTCTTCCTATATCCTGGGAATGCTGTCTTGCAATAATCAATTTATAGTTGAGAACAATTATAATCATGGGCAGCATAACGTGTTGATCCAAAAGAAATGAAAACTTATATCCACACAAAATCCTGTACACAAATGTTCATAGCAGCATATTTCATAATAGCCAAAAAGGGGAAATAATCTAAATGTCCATCAATCAGTGAATGGATGGATAAACAAAGTATGATATATCCATATAATGGAATATTATCCAGCCATAAAAAGGAATAAAGTACTGATACACCCTACAATGATGAACCTTGAACATGCTAAATGAAAGAAGCTAGACACAAACACCCATGTATTGTATAATTCCATTTATATGAGATACCCAGAATAAGCAAATCTACAGAGACAGAAAGTAGATTAGTGGTTGCCAGGAGCTGAGGCAAGAAGGGAATGATTGCTAATGGGAACAGAGTAACAGGTCTTCTTTTTGGGGTGAGGAAAATGTTCTGGAATATGTAGTGGTGATGTTTGTACAACTCTGTGGTTGTATATAGTGGTGATGGCTGTACAACTCTGTGAATATACTAAAAAACACCAAACTGTATACTTTCAGAGGGTGAATTTTATGGTGTATGAAATATAACTCAATGAAGCTGGTTTTTTAAAAAACTAAGAAAAGAAAAAACTGCAAAGATATGCAACTGAATCCACCAATGCATTATTCATTTGAATATTTTTTATTTGTATGAATTAACATCATCCACGTAACAATTTGATTTGATAAAAGATGAAAAACCAAAACTGTGGTGTGTTAGTTGAGGAGGGGTGGGACAGTTTGCCCTCAATATATGAACCATAACAGCAAAGAAAAAAAATTTTTTTTCAAGAGACGCAGGTCTCATGTTGCCTAGCTGCATTTGAACTCCAGAGATCAAAGATACTCCTGCCTCAGTCTCCCAAAGCTGCTGGGACTATAGGCTGTGCCACCATGTCCAGCTAGAAATTCATTTTTTCATGAATAAAATGAAAACTAGGCAGCAGAAAAATCATCAACTTTATATTCAATTTACCTGGCCAACCTCAATTTTAAAACTTAAATTAAAACTTATGGCTCTAGTAATCTTAGCACTCTGGGAGGCCGAGGTGGGCGGATCATTTGAGCTCAGGAGTTCGAAACCAGCCTGAGCAAGAGTGAGACCCCATCTCTACTAAAAAAAATAGAAAGAAATTAATTGGCCAACTAAAATATATCGAAAAAATTAGCCGGGCATGGTGGCACATGCCTGTAGTCCCAGCTACTTGGGAGGCTGAGGCAGAAGGATCGCTTGAGCTCAGGAGTTTGAGGTTGCTGTGAGCTAGGCTAACGCCATGGCACTCTAGCCCAGGCAACAGAGTGAGACTCTGCCTCAAAAAAAAAACAAAAAAAAAACAAAAAAAAAAAAACTTATGGCTCTTGTCAAAAACTTCATCTTAACCAAAATACCACTCTCCCAGAAAGCAAAGAACACTTACTGATCCAGATTTTTCAAATAGTGAAATTACTGGCATAATTCTATAAAAGTGCCTTTTACAAATACAAGTAGCCTAAGTAAAAATGCCCGGTGTCTCTGGAAAGTTTATTAACAGATTAGTTTCAGCTTCAATTATGCTAAAAAGGTTTCTGAAGCTGGAGGGGGGGCAGTTTTTACCTAAACTACTTTCTAAAAATAATTTCCAGGGGAACTGGAGGAAGAGGACATGTTACCACATAGAAGCAATGGATAACTCAAGATGGTTTATTTTCAAGAGACTACGTGTCCACAAAACACCATACCTCCTACTCACACACACAGACAACAGAAACATACACACCTATTTTCCAAATACATCAGCATCCACTTATGTACTACATAATTACACGTATTATCCTCCTATGGACCAGCTTGTTTTTCTTCCAACAGTGTTGACAGGTAGCAGTGAATCACGTATTTTCCTGTCTCATTTGCCTTATGACCAATGACACATGCAGCCAACATCTGTAGTTAAGAATGCAAACTGAGGCTACAGATTATCTTCTCCTTCCCATGATACTAAATGTTACCTACCGTGTTTCCCCGAAAATAAGGCCTACCCATAAAATAAGCCCTAGCAGGATTTCCAAGCATTTGCGCAACATAAGTCCTACCCCAAAAATAAGACCTAGTGATGGGCATGGCTACACAGCATATCTGCACAACCCATGCATTTCATAGTGGAGCGGTAAAGAAGACGAGCAGCCCTTCTCATCTGCCCCATTGTGACAGCTACTATCCCAGAGGTGACCGGAAAGGTGCGGGCAGCCCCACCAACAAGGTCGGCTCCCCCTGTCAGGTCCGGGCCACCCTGTGTGTACTGCAAGCTGAGGCTTTGAGGGGAAAATAACACATCCCCTGAAAATAAGCCCTAGGGTGTCTTCTTGAAGAAAAATAAATATAAGACCCTGTCTTATTTTCAGGGAAACACCGTATATACAGATATGTACTGGCCAACCTTAGTGTCACTGGTGCCAAACTCAAAACCAAGTAACCGGCCCAGACCCAAATCTGAAGTAAATCACAAAATTGTGGTACCTGTTTTTATTTGAATAATATGACATGATTATTATCAAAATGTTGAGCATCTACAGGCAGAAAACGGTGCTGATAATAAATATAAACATACTGACCAAATGTTTTTTAAGAGACAGCCATAATTTCAAATATTTTATCTCACAAACTGAAGTCCCAGAAATGCCAATACTTAGAATAGCACAAAGTGCATATCTTAGAATACTTCTATAACCAAAAATACTTTGCCAGACCATGTATCCATATTTACAGTGCAGAATATACGGTCTCCACAGATACAGGGTATACAGTTTACATCCAGTTCTCAGAGGTCTTAAAAATATAGTTGAGCACTTTGGGAGGCCAACATGAGCAATAGGAAGATCTTATCTCTATAAAAAATTAGCCAGATGTGGCGGCACACGTGTGTAGTCCCAGCTACTGGGGAGGCTGAGGCAGAGGATCACCTGACCCTGGGAATTTGAGGTTGCAGAGAGCTATGATGACACGACTGCACTGCACTCCAGCCCAGGCAACAGAGCAAGACCTTGTCTCCAAAAAAAAAAAAAAAAATCTAGTTGAGAAGCAGAATAAAAATGCAAAAATGTAAAATAAACGTAAAATAAAAACGTAACCTGGATTGAAATCCAGGTTAGCATATGCTAAGAAAAGAAAGAAGAAAGTCTCTCACATGAGAAGAGTGAATAAGATCCCTTGGGGTTCAAGTAGTCAAAAAGGCTTCTCAAGAGACAGGACCTAACTGGGACCAGACTACAGAGAGTATCCATTAATACAAGCTGAAGAGGATTTCAAACAGAAAGAATGGCATAAAGAAGGGCAAAGAGGAGGAACTTCACAGGAACAACAAACAAGTTAGTTTGGCTAGAATCAAGGATTCACAAAGGGAAGAAATAAGGGTTACGACCAGAATGGCTCAGGGCCAGACTACAGAGAAACTTGAACGCCACACCAAGGAGCCTGAACTTTATTTTACACGTATTAAAGAGTTTTCTGTCTTTATGTTGTGATGTGAGGAGGTGATAGTGTTCATATGCACAAGATATTATTTATTGAAACCGTAAGTGGAGCACAAATAATCCAAATGAAACATCACATCACTGGGAGGAAAAATGTTCAAAGCCCAGATACAAGAAGGTATTATCAGGGGAGGGAGGTGCAAGCATCAACTGCTCAAATAATAAAACTGAATCAAGTTAAATAAAAAGTTCTAGGCCGAGGCGGGTGGATAGCTCAAGGTCAGGAGTTCGAAACCAGCCTGACCAAGAGCGAGACCCCGTCTCTACTAAAAAAATAGAAATACATTAATTGGCCAACTAATAATATATAGAAAAAATTAGCCGGGCATGGTGGCGCATGCCTGTAGTCCCAGCTACTCGGGAGGCTGAGGCAGGAGGATTGCTTGAGCCCAGGAGCTTGAGGTTGCTGTGAGCTAGGCTGACGCCACGGCACTCACCCTAGCCTGGGCAACAAAGTAAGACTCTGTCTCAAAAAAAAAAAAAGTTCTGTGGTCTACTTTTGCAACTGCTATTTGTTAAAAGTTTACATTTATCATAAAAGCAATATAAATAAAAGCGCATGGAATAGTTCTCACTATATCAGCTACACACATGAAGCAATTTACTTCAAATATTGTACAACTGGATCACGAGTTCCAAAATTACGCTAATCCTCAGACTTTAAATGTGATATGCCATAACCCCTATCAGTGCACAGATTTGGATCAAAGCCATGAGCTTAAAATATACTACCATGAATGAGTTCATCATACTAACCTAAGCACATTTCAAGAGTAAATAAATAAGTGTACCAATGCTCCGAGGCATTAATAAAAGGAATTGAAACAGCAAAAGAAATTGTAAAATTCCTCATATCATCCTCCTCAAAAGAGTAAAATGTGCCATTACTGTCCTACTACCTCTTAACCCCTCTACCAGCCCAATAAAAAAAACGTTATGAAATTTTAGTATAAGAAGGAGACTGCCTATATCTTGAGAGCCAAAAGTCAAGAGGGAGCAGTATTCTAAATTATTCATTTAATTAAAAAGAATAATAACCAGAAGATGAGATCCAGCTTTATTTTTCCCAAACATAGTTTAGATGATTTTCCCAAGGCCCTTGGCACAAGCCAGGATCAAAATCCCTTATGGTTTCCCCTGGTTTATACACTGAGTCATCCATGTTTGATCAAAACACGGGTCTGGAGGTTGCCCAAGTGATAAAGAATTCAACTGAAACAGAGAGAGACCACAGGTGGAGAAACCATTCATTATATAACATCCCCAAAAGTTAAAGATTTCTCTTCAACTGTGTTCCTTAAACAGTATGTTTGTACATTAGATTTATTAATAACATCATAGATTTGATTATACGGTGAGACCAAAACACTGGAAAGAGGAGGCGGCGCTTAACCTCATAGTCTATGGAGTTACAGAAAAGGGACTAAAATTCTCAGCAAGAGAGTTTCAAAACACCAATTTATCTCAAGGATAATGAGCCAGTTCAAACTTCCAGGCTTAACCTAAACTGCCCGTCCCTGTGTTTAATGCAAGTATTCATTACAGTTCTTTTGTCTGTGAAATGACCCCACACCAAACCACAGCAGAGAAAATAGCAGACACTAGCATTGAACAGTCGTTATTGCGAGGAGGGGTGGATAATCTTTCCACTAGTTGCAGCTCCTCGTCCCCACCAGCCCCGTGGCCCCCCACCTTTATTTTCTTAGAAATGGCAACAACTGAAGGCCACCGCAGGAGGCCGAGAGGAAGCGGCCGAGGGACCGAAATACAAGTTTGGAGACCAGCACCAACTTGTGGCGATGGACCCAAGTATTTACGGCCTATTGCAGTGGGAGCAAAACCCCACTCACCGACTCGTATCTGGCAGGAAAAGAAGTTGGGGGACAACCTGGAGGAAGAGAGGTGGCAGGGCCGGCAACGCGTCCAGCCGAGGACAGCCGACGGTCGGTAAACAAGCGGGCGGACCCACCCTCTCACAGCCCCGGGCCTGTCCCCGCACCCCGAGCGCCCAAGATGGAAGCGCGGCCAGCGGCAGCCCGGGCCCCCTGCCCTCCCCTCGCCTGCAGCGCTGCTGCCCCCGAGGACGCCGGGCGGGCGGGCGGCCCGGGGGGCCCGGCGGCCTGGGCGCCGCCTGGGAGCGAGGGGCCCGGCAGGCCGCGGAAGGGCCGCGCGGGGCCTGCGGCGGGGCGCCCCCCGGGGCCCAGTTACCTGGCGGCGGCGGCGGCTCCTCCTCCAGCTCCTGCTCCCGCTCCTGCTCCCGGTCCGACGCTCGGCGCCCGGCGGCGGCGGCGGCGGCGACTCCCCGCACAGCCCGCGGCGACGAGCCGAGCCCGGCCCCTCTCCGCCTCCCTCCTCGCCGCCGCCCGCCCCGCTGCTGCCGCCTCCGCCCTCTCCCCTCAGTCAGGACATGGTCTCCGCGGGCCCGCGCGCGGCTCCCGGCTGCCGGAGGCGGGGGCGGAGGGGCGGAGAAGAGGCGCGGAGGAGAGGGGGCGTCGGGGGCGGAGGGAGATGGGGGGCGGCCGCGGGCGCTGCGGACTCTTAATGGCGGAGACTGAGGGACCCGGAGCCAAATCAGCCCCGCGGCAAGCAGCACAACGTCAAGGCCGGACCCCGCCGCTCGCCGCCCTGTCATTGGCCCCGAGGCCGCCAGCGGTGCAGCCAATGGGCGGCCGCCTCTTTCCGGGCGCAGGGGGCGGGCCGCAGCAGGGTGACGTCAGCCGGCGCGCGGCCCTGATTGTGAGGCGGCGCGGCGCGACTGCGGGCTGTCTGGGGTGCGGCCCCGCAGCGGGGTTCGCGGCGCGCGGTGCGGTGGTGATCTGGCTGCCTGCCGCCGGGAGGCCGTTGTCGGCGGGTGTCTGGACGCGCACTCTGCCTCTGCACCAGAGCTTTAAGTCAACCCCCGAGTCTCAAGTCTCCTAAGTGAACTACTCAGCAACTTAGATGCTGCTTCACTTTTTCTTAAGCGATTTCAAGCTCTTGATGAGACACGGGGAAGACAAATGCCCTAGGTGCTTTGTATAACACAGATACATAAGAAATCAAACCACCACAATGTTGTTTTTCACTCCTGCCCTACGCGGCGGCTGTTTGTATATTAACCACCTCTCTCAGTTTAGTACACGTATGCATGCATACATACATGATGAAAAGCCATGAAGACCTTGCCTGTGGCTCTCCTTCAGTACTTCCTAGCTCTAATCTTGAGTAATTCCAACTTTCTCATGGCTGCCTTTTCTGTAAATTGGAGATAAACCTTACCTGTGTTCAGGCATAGGATAAATTACAGCTGTGGAAAAAATACTATGAGACTCCCAGAGCCTAAGTTCTAAATAGAATATATTTTGTGGTGAAGTATTTTGTGTCTTTTTTGTACTATAAACCCCATGAGTGTGTCAAATTTTTCTGGCTAGAGAGCTATTTATTTTCCCAGTGGGACTTTACTTGCATTTTACATACTTCAAATTTTATTTCAAGAATTTGAAAGACTACAAAACACAGCAAGTCTTTAAAAGTTGTAGAGAAACTATAGCACAGCCAAAGGGCATTTAGCAGTTGTATGGGATACTTCCGGTTCAACAGGAGGAACATTATTCAGAGTTTAATCAGATTATTAAAATTTGAATAGGACTTCATTTAGTAAAACTATTCATCCTATTCTGAGTTTCTCTTTGCATAAATATAGTGAATAATGTGTGCACAGCTTCACTATAGCCAACAAAGAATAATGCTATACTTTATATAGCTTCCCTCACCAAAAACATATTGTGCAACTGTTGGTATATTTTATCCTCATAGCATTCCTATGACTTAGAAGTTTTCGGCAATCTCCATCTTCCCTGAACAACCTTATTTGTTTAAGGACTTATCAATAAATTGAGTTCAAACTGGAGCAGTCTTTTGCCTACAAAACCTAACACCTTCTCAAACATATAATTAACACAATTGTAGATCAAGTTAAACACCATGGTATTATGTAAGAACAATAGTTCAAACAATATTTCACTTTGAAAATATTTTCTTTTAGAGCTTCTGAATACTTCAAGCTTCCCCTTCCTGAATCAAGACTGCAGAGCATTTCACCTACAAGCACAGGTAGGGGTGTGTGTGTGAGTGTGTGTGTGTGTATGTGTATGTATCAGGGTTTTATTCTGTCACCCAGGCTGGAGTGCAGTGGCATGATCATACCTTACTGCAGCCTTGAACTCCTGGGCTCAAGGGATTCTGATGCCTCAGCCTCCAGAGTAGCTACAGGCATGTGCCACCATAACTGACTAATTTTTTAAATATAAATATATTTTTTATTTTTTTATTTTTTAGAGATGAGGTCTTGCTATGTTCCCCAGGCTGGTCTCAAATTCCTGACCTCAAGGTATCCTCTCTCTTCAACCTCCAGAGTTTTAGGATTACAGGCTTGAACCGCAGAGCCTGGCTCCAGAACAAGGTGTTTTTGTTTAGCTTGAGTTGTAGTTTATTTCATTAAGGGAAGGGGATATAGTTTGAGTAAAGTTTATTAAATCCCTATTCTTTACTTTAGTAAATGTTTAGTGAATATCTACCATGTGCCAAGAAATAAGAAGTGCACAAAGATAAGACACATCTTAGTTGAGGAAACTACAGCGTAGAAAAGAGGGTAAGACAAAAATAACCCTAATTATAATGTAAGGTGGAATGTGCTAAGTAAATTCAAGGGAAATTATCTTGTAATTGAGAAGAAGAGCAAATCCAAAAATGACTCTGTGTTAAAGCCAAAAAGACACTTGATATCAGTCTAGTGGTTCTCAGCCCTAGCTACACATTAGAATCACCTGAAGAGCTTTTTAAAAATAGGGATGTCTGGGCCGCACCCCAGACGCACTGAAACAGCCCTAAGGAGAAAGGCCTGGGCATGGAGATGTTTCAAGCATGCTCTCCAGGTGACTGTGATGTGCAGCCAGGACTGGGAACTACTGACGCAATAGCCTCAAGCCCCCAAAGTGTGCAGATGTGAAAACTAATGCCTAGAGCTGTTAGGTGATTTACCAAGAGCCAGACCAACAAAGTCTGGAATCAGAACACAGAGCTCTCAATCCCCCAGTCAAATGTTCTTTCCTTTACACCATAGTTGAGTAAAAAAATATGTCAACAAATACAGTAGATAGCATTGTCACAGGGAACTGATTTTTGCTCTTTGGAACAGAGATTCTACTTATATATATTTGGATGTTTTGGGGGGGGATAAATTTTTTTTCTTAGCACTCACATATTAAAGTGTAGAGACAGTATAATTTTGTGGACAGTTTTGGCTTTTATTTCAGTTGTCTCCCAAACTATCTATAGAAGATATAATTTCATTTTGCATCTTCTGCCATATTGTGAAGGGTTTGAATGCAAAATTGAGGCTCTGTAGATCCATTACTAGTAGAAAGCCATGGAAAGGTTTTGAGCAGGAAGGTGCCAGTATTGGAGCTAAACACCTTTACCTGGAATGTGTGTGACAATTGGGAGACAAGGACCTAAAACCAAAGTAGCTGTGGGAATGGAAAGGAGGGGGCAGGAGTGAAATAGGGGACAGCAAGTCCTCAGGGTCTGCCAGAAGAATCAAACATCAGAAACTCCAAACGATGGCCGTATGCTCCGCAGTAGGACACACAGGACAGGAAATGGGTCAGAGAAGCTGTTGACCCCTGGATCAGGTCTTTTGAGATCCAGGGCTCAGGAGGAAGTAGGAGGGAGGATGAGGGGAGGGAGCGGGAACTACATGCTGGTATGAAATCTGATAGGCTGGAGATGATCATCTGCAGGGAATTATCTGTGTAGAAGTTACCATGGAAGCCACAGGAGTGGGAAAGAAAAACCACCAAAGGAGAAAAAGAGAGTGGTAAGAAAGATAGAAGCAGAACATGGGGTCATACAGTGTTCTGGAAGCTGAGAATTGACAATGCATTCTTTCACAATTTCTACATCACTGAATGGCTCCCCCCCCAAGTATATAAGCTACTTTATAAGTTGCTTCAGTGGCATTATTTCCAGGTCTTATTGCTGCTTGAAAGAATTGTCTTTGCTTTTGTTTTTCATCTTTTAATTTCTGCAGTACAACCTTTTGTGACTCTCCCTCTAATTTAAAATATTAGTGGTCCTTATGAGTGTTATAATGCTGATGAGCATTGAATTTTTTTAATGTTCATATTACTGTGTCACAAAGCAAGCAAATCATATTTAGCAGAAAGAAGATAATTGTTGCAATTCCCAATCCTCATTAAAAAAATCTGTTCTCTTCCTCCAGCGTTCTCTTGGTCTTCTTTGACATGATGGGCTGTTAAACAGACAGAATTAAAAAATAGTGTCGAGCTGTGGAACTATAAACAAATTCCACTTCAAATAGAAACACAGCACACCATTGTCAAAAGCTAATAACAGACTGGTGTACTCAATTCCCATAAACTCTCACTAACCAGCCTCCTGCAGTAGTGGTGCCAGTTAGGTGGGGGAAGTCAGAACTAAATCATGAGCGTAGCGGCTGTCAATTTAGCCCTTATGGCTTACTAATGTTCTCATTGTGCCAGTCAATCTGGGAGGATTATTTCATTGAAACCTATTTTATTCTTCGGTATTTTAAATAAGTTTGTTTAAGAAAATAAAATAAAAATATAAAATATGAACAAAAAGGATTTGTTCTATAAAATTTAGGTGCAGTCAAAAAGCCACATTTGGCCAGGCATGGTGGCTCACGCCTGTAATCCTAGCACTCTGAGAGGCTGA
>VBSM01003144.1:5160151-5187926 GCA_008086735.1 Cheirogaleus medius
CATGCCTGTAGTCCCAGCTACTCAGGAGGCTGAGGCAGGAAGATCACTTGAGCCAGGAGTTTGAGGTTGCTATGAGCTAGGCTGATGCCACCGCACTCTAGCCCGGGCAACAGAGTGAGACTCTGTCTCAAAAAAAAAGAGCCACATTTAAGGACCTAGAAGGCCACACGTGGCTTTAAGGCCATTGGTTCCCCACCCTGGAATAGACACAGGGAGTAATGAGAACAAGGAAAAGGTTTTGTTTTCTTTTAAGTACTTGTTTTTAAGAATGGACATATCTGAGCACTTTTGTAAAGAGAGGAGAGAAGGTGGAGGGGTAGGGGAATGATTGAAATCCAGGAGGGAGGTGAACTTCAGAGCACAGTGCTTTGTGTTGGCGAGCGAGAGCCCTGCCTTTCTCAGAAACAAGAGGAAAGGAAGCCATGCAAAGCAGCTGCACCTTAGGTAGGAGAGACAGAGGTGATGGAGCGGACTTCATGTCCTTCCTCCCCCCAGGACATCAAGCACAGGGTCCCCTGCTGAGAGTTGGCCTGGGAACTGGAGGAGATTTGGGACAAGGGTTATAGGGAAGCAAACCAAGAGGAGTAAAAAAAAGAAGAGCAACAAGGAACCACTTTCTCTAAGAAGGTTGGGTGGCCCAGAACCAGGTCTAGAACAGGGAGTCAGATCACAGAGGCTCCCTGAAGGTGGACATTTCCAGATAAGGAAAGTTCAAGACCCTCTGCTAAAGGAAATGATAACAGGTCCAGCTAGCTTAGGGTCTTTTGGGATTCTGTGTTTTTAAGAAGTGTTATAAAGTGGATGAGTGTCCCTGGAAAGAAATGCTAGGAATGTTTAATTGTTGTAAGAACAAATTCTCAGATATATTGCAGAAAATGTGAGCTGTATAAACTGCAAAATATCTTCCACTTACTATGTATGATCAACATGATTCCTCAGTGGAAAAAAACTTTTTACAGTAGAAAATGCAACTTAATAATGCTGCCTAATCCCTACCTATGCAATGACGAACACTGTTTTGTGGAAAATAGTACCAATCTGTGACCCTATCAACCACAAACCTGCCTGGCAAAAAAGTCCTTCACAAAAGGGCAAACTATACTTATAAAGCATCGGAAAAAATATAGTTTGTTTGACTTTTCCAAGTCCTAGTTTGTGCTAGGACTGGTCTCATCTCAATGGGTAGGAATTTACACTCACAAGAACACTGTCACCCTACAACTAAATATCCCTGCAAGCCAGACTCACTCGGTTATTAAAGAATTGTTAAGGTGTTATGGAGTCTTTTTAAGAAGTTTGGAAACATCAAAGTACTTGAAACAACTTCACTTTTGATATTATCTGGACCTAGAAAAGTTTTGTAAGAGGCAAAGTTGTGAGCAGAGAGAACGTGGACTTTGGAGTCAAACAGCCCTGAGTTTTAAATCCTGCTCTGCTCTTGGAGTGCCAGTGTCCTCAGCGGTTGATGAGATAAGAGGTGAAAGGCCTGGCAACACTCATAACGGTTTGATAAATGTCAGTTTCCTTGCTTTGTGTTTCATTCGATCCAGATAACATTTATTGAGAAATGACTCCATATCAGGCACTGTGCTGAGTGTGACAGTGCAGAGCAGATTGTGGGGGACGATTCTCTAGGGGGTCCATGAACTCAGATGAAAAGAAAGTACATTTTTATTTCTACTAACCTTTTACACCAAATATCAACATACTCGACAAACCACAATACTATTAATAGACCTATGGCTCTGGCACCAAATCACAGATTCTTTGTGCAGGACGTGGTGGCTCACACCTGTAATCCCAGAGACTGGAGAGGCTAAGGTGGGAGAACCCCTTGAGCTCAGGAGTTCAAGGAGTTCAAGGCTACAGTGAGCTGTGATTGTGCCACTGCACTCCAGCCTGGGCAACAAAGAGAGACCCTGTCTCTAAAAATTAAAAAACAACAACAACAACAACAACAAGAAACACTTCACAGATTGGTTTTAGATCAGATTGCAACTGTGGATATCTCAATACACATCTGCATATACACAAAAACAAAATATATGGTTTATGCTCATCACTACTGCAAAATCATGGTGGCTATTAGATCTGCCACTGGGTATTGTTATTTAATAGCTTATGAAGGAAGTACTTAAAGTAATAGCACAGATTTTTTGACATTTTGATAACTATTTCAATTTGATGGGTTTCCTTGTAATCTCATTTATTTTATGCATTTGAAAATTATTCTGAACTGGCTGTGACACAAAAAAGTTTAAGAAACCCTAGTCTAGTTAGTGGAAGGTTGAATTTTATTCGTTTTTCGGGACAGAGAGGCAAATTCCGTATCAATCAATCAGATCACTAACGTCCCAGCACAGGGCACAGAGGAGGCCATGCAAGTCCCTCAGAAAGTACACATGGGCATCAAGGGCTGTGGTTTACAGGTAAATGTGATTCACTGAGCATGGAGAGACCAGAGGGCCTGGGGGGAGCAGGAAAGGTGAGTGACCCATAGAGGAACAAGAAGTGTCTCGATTAGAAATCCCTGAAAAGGTAAAAAGCGAGATTGATACCTAGTCAAACTCAAATATGCTTTGTTTTAAATCTAACCCATGTGAACAACCTCAGAGGGGATATTTACCCAGTTCATTGTTTTTATAAACAAACCTCTTCCCATTTCAGTGCTGACAAGATGACATTTCCACCAACACACATGCACACAGGCACAGACCACACACACACATACACACACCACACACGCACACACAGATACACCACACACACACACACACAGACACACAGATACACCACACACGCACACACACAGATAGATACACCACACACGCACACACACAGATACACCACACACACACACACACAGATAGATACACCACACACGCACACACACAGATACACCACACACACACGCACACACACACACAGATACACCACACACACACACACACACCACACACGCACACACACACACACACACACACGCACACACACAGATACACCACACACACACACACACATTCTCTCTTACACAAGAAAAAAGTACTGATCTGGAATCTAATACTTCATTACATGTCCTATTATATAATGCTTATGGAATTAAAAATATTCTGCCATTTTGCCAAACACTAAAGTGATAAATTAGCTCAAAGTAATTCCAAAGTAGTAAAGTTAGGAATGCCACAATATTTCTCATTCTTTTCCTTCCAGTCATATCAGAGACTACATAGTCTAAAAACATTTCAAAATATTTGAATGTATTCATGATGTCATTTGAGTATTTCGTAAATTAACCAAAGTGATTCATGTAAATTATTTCATTTGCTTCAAAAACAAGCCACGAATTCAAATAGTGGACCAAAGGGAATAATCTGCACAACAGCTTCATAGCTGAGATAGAACCGTGAAGATCACAATAATCAATGTTACCTTCAATATGGCAGATTTATAGTAACTTTAAATTTAAAATACACAAGCTAAATTTTAAAAAGGAGCGGATCAGACAAATACAGTTCTATGACTAATACAAAATTAGTTGTGCCCCATCAGAGGTAAAGCATGAATTCTATAATTAATGAACTCATTGGCTGTGAGTATTCATACATTACTTGGAACTTTAACAGCTTAACCAATGAAAAAATAAAAATGATAGTACCACTCCCTGTATTTTAGATATTTTGACTGTTTCATTACTGACGTATCCTGAGCACTTAGATTGGTGCCTGGCAAATACAGGTATTCACCAAATATGTGTTGAATAAATGAAGGAACTTTACTTTCCTGACTTTATACTTCAGGATATTTTCAACCTGGCTATTTTAGTTCAATAACCCTGAGGCATTTAAATTTTGCTCAAGTAAGAGCGAGATCCTGTCTCTACTAAAAATAGAAAAAATTAGCCCACCATGGTGGCACACACCTGTAGTCCCAGCTGCTCGGGAGGCTGAGGCAGGAGGATCACTTGAGCCCAGGATTATGAGGTTGCTGTGAGCTAGGCTGATGCTATGGCACTCCAGCCTGGGTGACAGAGCAAAACACTGTCTCAAAAAAAAAAAAAAAAAAAGAATTCAAAATAGGCTAGGTGCAGCGCCTCATGCCTATAATCCTAGTACTTTGGAAGGCCAAAGTAGGAGGATCCCTTGAGGCCAGGAGTTCAAGACCAGCCTGGACACCATAGTGAGACCCTGCCTCTACAAAAGAAAAAAAAAAAAGAACTTAGAACAGTTTAATAATATTTCCTTTTGAATATTTTTACTTTCAGTCTGTAACTTATATATCTTGTGTAGAATTCTAAATATTAAATCCTATAAATGAATGCAGATGAAAATTATAGCTAACATTTACATTAATTTTTGCATTTAGCAAATCTTTTAGAAAGAAAAAAGCTCTATATTTTTTTCCAGTGTCTTGACAGATTCTTCCCACAGTTTTTTATTATGTCTATTTTTTTCCTTTTTATTTCATCATATTATGGGGTACAAATATTGTTTTAAGGTTACATATATTGCCCTTGCCACCCCCAACACCCCTGCTGAGTCAGAGCTTCCAACGTGTCCATCCTCCAGGTGGTGCGCATCGCACTCATTGTGTAAGTATGCACCCTTCCCCTCCTCCCCCCCCACCTGCCCGCCACCCGATAAAAGTTTGGGGTTTTTTTGACATTTTGGTTACATTTTATATCTTTGCCTCTCCCTAAGAAGGGTTAGAGGTAAGCCCTTCCCCTCCTGGGGATGCTTGGGATGCTCACCACATCCCTAAGATGTGGATCTACCCCCCCACCCCCAAATCCCTGGTGAACACTACCACCATTTGAGCACCACAGTTTTAATCAGTACCAATTTGATGGCGAGTACATGTGGAGCCCATTTTCCTGATCTTGTGTCACCTCACTTTGGATAATGGACTTAAGCTTAATCCAGGATAGTATAAGTGGAGCTAGCTCGCTGTTGTTTCTTAGAATTGAGTAATATTCCATTGTGAACATGTACCAAATTTTGATTATCCACTCATGAATTGACGGGCACTTGGGTTGTTTCCATGTCCTTGCAATAGTGAATTGTGCTGCCATAAACATTCAGGTGCAGATGTCTTTATAATAGAATGTCTTATGCTCTTTGGGGTAGATGCCTAACAATGCTATTGCTGGGTCAAATGGTATTTCTATTTCTAGCTGTTTGAGGTATCTCCAAATTCTTTTCCACAAAGGTTGCACTAGTTTGCAGTCCCACTCTATTTTTTTAAATTTGTCCAGGGTGTGGTGGGATTCCTTGAAATTGTATAAGAAAATCCTCTGGACCACTTATACCTTTCTAGAGACAGGATCTGTAGCTTTCATCAATTTTCAAAGGGCATTCATGACCCAAGAAAGGTTAAAAACCACTGGTTCAGACTATATTTTATATTTTTAGGCAAACAACAACAATTTGTATTTTTAGGATATTTAAATTAGCTGATTACTTTACCATCCATTACCTCATTTTATCCTTATCAGTGTTGCCCAGTAGGTGTTATCTCCAAATGATTGCAGGGAAAGCCAAGAACAGCAAAGTTACAGACTTGCTTTCCAGGAATTAGAGCACAGGCCCTGCCAGTTCCAACCCAGTGACCTTCCCTCAAGCTTTTCCATCTGGATAGCTGGTCCCGAAAGACACACAGCTAACAGATGTTTGTATAAAAGAGCTGTGGATTAAAACTAAATATTAGTTTAGTCTCTAAGAATCATCCCAATAGTGGCGACAATGAGAAATAGCATAAATACCCAAGTTCAAACCAAATGTAATTGGTGATAAACTTGAAAAAATAATCTGAACATTATTGGGTGAGAGTTTCTCACCCAAACTCTTAGGATGGGTGATTAGCTTCAGCCTTAGAGCACTGTTTTTAGGAGCCTGTTGTGAGTTCTCTGGGAATGTTAGGGTCAGCACTTAGGGGGCAGGGTGGTAAAGGGGTGAGAAGCCAGCTGGTTAACCGGGGCCCATGCAGAGGGTAGGAGAAAGAAGATGCTGCCAAGGTTACAGCCTACTCAGTTCTATGTTCATCTGTTTAACCCTGCGTCACCATGGTGCTGGAAAGAACACCACTTAACGCAAGTCTGGACGCTCTAGCAAGATGCCGGCACCCTGCCTTGAGAACTGGTTGAATTGTACAAATACCTTGCAGAACCATATCCTTCCTCTTTCACATTCTTGTGAAAATGTGAACAGTTTATAACTCTGGTCATAAAAACAAACAGCAAAGAAAACTTAAATACCCTTAAAATGCCCAGCTCATTGCCTCAAATCCTATTCACGATGAAAATATTTTCTACAAACAGATCATAGGAAAAATAACCACTATCCCCTATTCTTAGAGGTTGGCATTAGAAGATTTACATGTCAGTCGTTCCCAGGCAGAAATAGATAGCATACTTCCGTGGAAAATTTGAGATTCTTTACAAAGGTGTTGGGCAAGTTTGAAGAAAACCAACAGGGATGGTGAAACAGCCCCAGCGGGCAAGAACAGGAGGCGTCACCAAACCCTGCAGAGAGAACAGTTGGTGTCAGCAGGGAGCAAGCCAGAGTAAACATCCCGACTCCTTTCTCCTCCCTCCAGTTTCATCCAGGGCCTCCGGTTGGCCAACCCAAACTGGTGACCACAGGGCTCAGCAGCCCCTGAACCAGTCCTGGCAGGTCAGGCTGACCCGAGCAGCACAGAGCAGGGGGGCATGGATCTGAGGGACAAATGGCGGCTCTCCAGCCAACAGAAACTACAGCAGAGCAAATGTAAAAGAAGACGTATTACCAGGGCTTAACGTGGAGGACACAACTACTGCCATTTTGAATCCCTTTGCGCCTAAGCAAAGAATATTTTACCCAAAGACGACGATGTATTTTGAGAACATCTGAATCTTCCTTCTTCTATGACAGGATGGTCCTATGCCATAAAATGCATTATGCTAATTCAATCTATTGATGAAACTCAGAAAAGACAGCTGTCAGAGCTGGTACAGAAACAGTCCAGTGAGATAAGGGAGAGTCATCAAGAAATGGCTTCCTAAAGCAATAGGAAAAAAGTTTAAGTCCACAAGCAGCTAGGTTATCTATCCAGCAGTTTCTCTTTGGAATGAAATGATTTCTCACAAAAGGTAAGATTTTTTGCAGCCTAGACTGAATTTAATGCCAGTCATTCTTGTATGTTAAACAATTAAACTATATTTCCATAGCTGGGGGATATAATAGACTTTCTTTTTATGATACTTTGTATCACGATATAGTTTTGAGTCTGTCTGTGATATTCCCCACTGAAATCAGGATTACAGACAAGGAATCTTCCTTATGTTATTAACTAAGAAAGAACCGTGTTAAGAAGCCAGCCGTAACTCAGAGATAAATATATTTTAATAAAGCAGAGACATTCATGATATAGCTTTGTGTTTATCATAATATTCCTGAAAGTTTCTCTGACCCTAAGGGAAAATCTCCCACCAGCAAAATGTTAGCAGTTTAATCACCGGGTGGCCATGCACAAAAGATAACTGATACTGTCGTGGCCCACAGTCATTGGAATTGAAGCATGACATTTTCCTTGTGTTGCTATGCAGGCAGACAACGACTGTCGCTATTGGAAAAAAGAAAATGAATCTTTAAGAGGAAGGCATGCAAGAGCTAAGAAAATAGAACTTGTTTTTTTTTTTTCATAAGCTTTTTATCTAAAAGTCACTCTAACTGTATAAAAACTGCCTGTGCAGATCCTGTGTTGTGGTATGGGTCAACAAGAGAGAGAAGCTTTCTTTGTTAGAGATGATTTTCAACAGAAAAAAAAAATGTAAGATATCCATTCAGAAATGCTTTCCTTAGAGCCCAGAACTGAATCTAATATCAATGCAATCAACCTATTATTATTACTTTTCCAAATGCATGTTAAAAAATTATTTTAGGCCAGGCACAGTAGCTCCCACCTGTCATCCTAGCACTCTGGGAGGCCGAGGCAGGAGGATGAGCACCCAAGTACTCTGAGGCTGGAGGATCCCTGGAGCCTAGGAGTTTGAGGTTGCAGTGAGCTACGATGACAGCACTGTACTCTACCCTGGGCAACAAAGCAAGACTCTGTCTCAAAAAAAAAATTATTTTGTCCTGTAAAGCACAAAGCTCTGTATGACTGCAGTGAAATCCTCAAATCGTTTGAGTGCTTACCTCTATGATTCAAGAGCAAGCGAAATGGTAGACAATTTTAGTAACATACACAAAAATAGTAAACGTGACAGAATTTTAACTTAGTTTCTCATTGGAGTTTTTCATCTGATTTTTAGAAAGATAGAATGAGAACATTTTTATATGAAGCTTCTCAAAGTCCCAGGAGTTAAGTATTAATATTTGCAGCCTCCATAAACTTACAAGGAAATGAAGTCAGTGATTAATGGCAGAAACTGTCAGAAACTCTTCCCAACGTCCATTCTCCTTTCCCTCCATAGTAATAGAACATCAGTTTCTAACAAAATTGTTGCCCAGGTAAATACCTTTACCGTATTTCCAGTCCTCTTGTGCAGCTAGGTGTGGTTGTAGCTGTGACTAAGTTCTGGCCCATATTGTATTTATTATATATGTATCTCTGTGTGTGTATATATATATATATAAAAGGGAAAGTGTTGTTGGAGGGATTTTGAGGAATTTTTCCTTAAAATGGAGGAAATAGGCCATTCCACCCACCCCATCTTCCTCCCTGGAGTATGGGTGTGATGGCTGGAGCTCCTGTGGCCATTCTGAACCATGAGGTGATTTCGAGGATAGTATAGCAGAAGGCCGGGAGCCTGGAGCCATCAGAGTGAAGGCCATGCCTGGTCTGCCTCCCCCAAACATTTGTGCATGAGAAAAATGCATCATCTTTTTGAATCCACTGTTATTGGGGATTTTCTTTTTCAAATAGCCTGGGAGAATAACATGACACTTCCCTGCTGTGGAGGAAGTGCTCCCTTTCCTCATCCTGCAGCTTGGCAGTTTTGTTATTTAACACCACTTTTCCTTTGTGGGAAGAAACCCCATTGAGCCGCTGAAAGAATGAGGGGGTGAAAGATCATTGCAGAAAGCATTTAATCACCAGAAGTTGTCAAAGATAACTTTCCCAAGTCTCTAAAAATATGACAATAAAGGATCTGCTTCAAAGAAAATTGTATTCATAAACATGACAGAAAAAAGGGGCATCTAACCAGTATATTTTTCATGTGCTGTTTGCAAAGCTTAAAATAACCTCTAACTCAAACCGAACATTACACAGCCAAGTTCTGGCTGGAAAGGTTGTGGTGTTGCCCAGTGCTCACGAGTCCTTGTGCCCCCGCCAGGCTCTTCGGTAGCATTCACAAGGAAGATGACATGGAGTGCAGGACTAGACATGGTGCCTGGTGCATCCCTTCCTCACCTCAGGTCCTTGCTCCAAGTCCCTTTCTCCTCCGTAGAGCCCTCCCAAGCCCAGCACATAAAATGTCAACTCACTGATCCTCTCAGCAGCTCCCCTGGGCTTCCAGCCCTTCCCTGCTTTAATCTTTTGTTAGCACCTACCACTATCTGACACACTCTATACATTTTTATTCTTTTTTTTTTGAGACAGAGTCTCACTCTGTTGCCCGGGCTAGAGTGCCGTGGCGTCAGCCTAGCTCACAGCAACCTCAAACTCCTGGGCTCAAGCGATCCTCCTGCCTCAGCCTCCTGAGTAGCTGGGACTACAGGCATGTGTCACCATGTCCGGCTAATTTTTTTTTCTATATATTTTTAGTTGGCCAATTAATTTCTTTTCTATTTTTAGTAGAGACGGGGTCTCGCTCTTGATCAGGCTGGTTTTGAACTCCTGACCTTGAGCGATCCGCCCACCTCGGCCTCCCAGAGTGCTAGGATTACAGGTGTGAGCCACACTCTCTATATATTTTAATGTATCTTCTTAGTGGCCTGTCCCCTGCGCCAGAATGTAAGCTCCAGGAGGGCAGGGACTTCCCCCTATTAGTTGTCCTCATACCCAGAAGAGTGCCTGGCCCATGCATTTGCTCAATAAATATATGCTAAAAGAAGGACCGTTAACACAAACCTGCCCACACCCTCTGACTTTACTGTCCCCAGACTGTGACCACTGTGGCCGTGAAGACATCTACTTTCACACAGCTCAGAGCCAAGAGGCCACGGTGCTGCCTGGCCTCAGGGCCAGCTTCACGGGCTGCACACTCAGGAGTCCCCACCCTTGGGGTGTGATGCTCTAGCACTGCTGCCTTGCTTGCTGACTGATCGATTGGTTGGTTGAGCTGGGGTCTCGCTATGTTGCCCAGACTGGAGTGCACTGGCTGTTCACAGGCACGATGACAGTACACTGCAGCCTCGAACCCCTGGGCTCAAGCGATCCTCCTGCCTCCCTCTCCTGAGTAGCTGGGACTATAGGCACTCACCACCGTGCACGCCTGTTGAATTTCTTAATGATTTCATCTTGGTGAAGATGAAGTTGAAGTCCGATGGGTAGATGGAGCACACTTCAGAAAATCAGCCCCTGGGATCACTGTGGTCTCATCCCCGTGACCTTCCCACGGTAGTGGGGGATCATCCAGGTGAGTCGTGCACGCCCTGTGCACCATGTCGCCAAGCAAGACCCCAGGTGACTATGAGGTTTTGCGTCCATCCCACAAATATCCCCATGCCTGAGAGAACATGACACTAAATAGCGAATAAAAAACACCATGACTGGTGGAGAGAGAGATCTCAGGAGAAGAAAGGAAAAGGCGTTTTTTTCCCCGTTTTTGAACAAGGAGCCCCACCTTTCCATGTCGCACCAGGCCCTGCAAATGATGGAGCTGGCCTTGCCTGGCACAGAAATTAAAAGGACCAAGGACCAGACTCTACACCGGGACCTGTGTCCAATCTCACCGAGCCTCGTTGCAGGAGCAAGTTGGGCCTCCTGGGTGTCCTTGTGGAGCTGCCCTCCCCACCCCCACCGAGACTCCCCCAAATGAAGCTGGGCACAGGAAACGCCAAGCCCCAGAAGCCTTCCCTGGTCCCAGCCAGAAAGCCAATGGCACCCCCCATACCCACACCTCAGGGTCACATAGATGCTCTTTGAGCCAGGCCGTGTCTAGCTGCAAATGCTCAGAGGCAGTGGTGTGTTGGTAAATGTTTAACAACCTGCTCCCTGGGGATGCAGCCCTGATCTGCAGCATTTGCTCATCGCCACGTTGTAGGTATTCCCACCAGGGCCAATTTTTGAGCCACCAATATTTGATAGCCAGTTGGGAAAAAACATTCTTGAAAATTTAACAATTGACTCTCATAAGCTAATGCAAGCAGGCTGCTGCCCATTACTGCTTGGAGGGAAGAGGGAAGAGAATGAAATCACTCATTGTGATTTCAAATATAATCTGGGACAATGTGAACAGGTGGTTTACAGAAAAATGCCTGAAGAGCCAGCAAATGTGTAAAGCGACGCAATAACCACTACACTGTGGAACCACAAGAACCAGCAAATGTGAAAAGATGCATAAACTTGCCAGTGATTAGATAATGCACACAAAAACAATGGGGAGATACACCACTTTAAAAAAATCAGATTGACTTTTAAAAAATGCTAAATCTCAAGTTTTGATGAGATGCATGACTGTTGGGAATATAAAACTGCACAGACACTTTGGAGAGCAACTTGAGAGCATCCCACAAAATGTAAAACGTGCGCAAGCCCAGCAGGTCCTCTGCTCGGCGTCCAGCTCAGGGAAATGCCCTCACATGGGCGAGGACAAGGACACTCACTGCAGTGTCATTGTCACAACCTACTCCCGTGCCCTCGCCCGGCTTCAACAATGACCCACTCATAGCCAATCTGGTTCCAGTGTTATCCCCCTCTGCTTCCCCACTTTCCATATTATTTTGAAGTATATCCCAGACATCATATCATTTCATTCACAAATATTTCTGTATCTCTGAAAGTAAAAAACAAACAAACAGCCTAGGCTAGGATTTTGCAGGATACGGGAGAGAGAAATTCCAGCAGGGTCGTCAGGGAAGGGCAGACAGAGAAGCCAAAGTACCTTCATGGGAGCTACGGGGCCTGGTTAGTTTAAGAGTCACGTTTCCAGTGCATTCCCTGAGGAGAGTGTCCCTGCTCCCTCCCAGACACAGCAGGCTGTAGGGACAGCCTTCTGTTGCTTGGCAGATTTTGAGGTCAGATAGAATCTGTACTAGGTAATCAGCTTAGTGGATAATAAACTAAGAACTTACATCTGCAAAGTGCTCACAACCTCCCAACGTTGGGGCTTCACGCATGTCTCCATCTCGTTGCCCTTGAATATTGTACTTTATAATCATTATTTGAGAATATATGCTTGATTAGTTATTACCAGTACATAAAAAAATACCAAATATATAAATAACCACATGAGCAGTCTTTAAAATGACAGTGACCTTGATTGCCAAAGTCACTCCAGGTCTAAAATTTGGTCGTGATGCTGTATTTCATATAGAAAAAAAGTGGTACTAACCAGCAATGACTTTACAGATTATCAACATTAATCAAAATCATTCCTCTTTCCAAATTACTGCTTTGGTCTGTGCTCTGTGAAAGGAACTTTAGAATTTCATTTTAAGCTGAAAATAAATCAACTAGAGAGGTGAAAAGGTGGAAAAGGAAAAACGCTTTTACATTTTAAGAGATACTATATCAAAACCTTAGTAAACTGCTTTATATTTAGTTTCCAATTAAGTGCTAGGAAACTTCCAGTATACAACACAGAAATTATCCTCACGTGGAATATGGTTTCATAATTCCAACACACTATGCATAACGCCCCAAAATCGTTTCCTTACTTTCACTCGGTAAAAATCATGACTGACTCATTAAATTGTAAGCAGCAAGCAGCTGGTAGGGCGGGGAGAAGAAAGGTAGAAAGTGTGAAAGAGCTGTGATTTGTCGGCAGAAAATTTTCTGAATTCTGATGAAGCCACCCTGAAAGCACAAGGATGTGGTTCGGTTTTCAGTGATAGTGTTCGCACCTCGTCCTGAGGCTTGTGCTACTATCAGACCGAACCTTCCGCCGGAGCAATGGCTAAATTGAAATATAGTTGCTGGAAGGCAGCATTGCTAGGTGACGAATGTCAGCTGCTCCGGAAGCAGAGCGGTGGCCTCCACATCCAGGGAGCAGGAGGCATTATCCTCAACGGACCTCTCCTAATTATGCCTCTACCCCTGAAGCAACGTGACAGCTTTCCTCCCCACACTCTGCAATTCCTGTGCTACTTATTTTTTTTTTTTTTTTTGGAAATGGGGTCTCACTGTCGTCCAGGCTGGAGGGCAGTGGCATGATCATAGTTCACCGTAACCTTGAACTCCTGGGCTCAAGCAATTGTCCCGTCTTGGCCTCCCAAAGCTCTGGGATTACAGATGTGAGCCACCCCGCCTGGCTCTGTCCCACTTTTATAAGCCCCTAAATATTCTCCTTATTGATTAACTTGTTTACTAACAAGGACAGTTAGGCTGGATGTGGTGGCTCATGCCTAGGGATTAGGATTAATCCTAGCACTTTGGGAGGCCGAGATGGGAGGATCGCATGAGGTCAGGAGGAAAAGGGGGCATGAGAGTATTAGGAGAGTGCTGGTATATCTATACCAAAAGTGACTACACCCGATGTGTCTCTGACAAATGGTTGTGTGGCTGGCTTAGGGGTGAAGGGTGGAGAATGAGAATGTGGAGCTCCCTTCCCTGACAAGGGCTCAGCTCTGTCCTCCAACGTCGGGTCCAGTGCCCCAGCATAGTGACAATGGGGCCAAGAGGCTGGGGCTGGGCAGGGCAGAGGAATGGAAGACGATGCGCTAGGCTGGTGGTGATGCATCTTTGAAGATTTACAGTCACCAGCCCCAGACCCAGAGGGACTTCTTGACTGACAGCAAGAAGCAGCGGCAGAGTTTATAGGTGCAATGAATGACCAAGGCCAGAAAGAACTTCATCCAACAGCTTTGAGTTCAGCGTTCTTTTATCAAATGGGTTATTTGGCTGTTTAAACACTTGATTGTAGCTCAGTCAACGGACAGAGCCAAGAAAGTGATCAGATCAGGATCTGAGGAGGATGAGAACCACCAAATCGCACCTCTGATGTCACAGAGTGGTCAGATCTGCACATAACCCAAATCCCCACCTAACATAGCGTCCTCTCTCCGTGAGAGGCACCAGCGCGGTCGCAGGGTTTCAGCACTTGCAGGCCATCTCCAGCACCATGGCAACCCCAACTGCACAGTACACAGCAGCACCTGGAGACTCCAAACCCTGAGCCTAGGGAAAGAGCAGTCACTGCAGCATCGACATGACAAACTCATTCACTGAAGGAATTAAAATTGAGGATTTAAGATACTAAGGCTTGATAAGTTATCAACTTGATGACAGTTTTCTTTCATGTAATCTAGAAAAGAAAACAAAAGGCAACTAACTGTGCCTCTGATCTTCATTTTGACCAACAGGAGACTGACAAGTTGCCAGGACGAAATAGCATCATTTCGAGAGAGGTTCATCACAGAGCGGCCAAAGACACAAAATCTGGACAACTGACTCAGACATTTATCTCGGACTCTTAAGAAAACAGCTTTCAAAAAGTGTAGTGAGAGGGTACACGTGTCTCAAGGGTCCGGAACATTCTTATAGAGGCTACCAATGAAGAACGACAGAGTCCAACAGCAACGTAGCCAAGGGGTGAGATGCCTCCCGCAGAAGGAGGGGGTCTGGGGAAGGTCGGAGGGGTTGTGACAAGGCCCTGGGAGCCTAGGCCTCCTCAGTCCTGGGGCCCAGGAAGCACCACACTTCCCAGGTCATCTCTGCTCCTCGGGCCTGGTGGTCCCCAGCCTTTCCCCAGAGGCCACTGCTGCCGCTTTCACTTCTTTACCTTCACTTGGTGGCCTTAAGCTTGTGCCTCCTGTATCCGTCCAGGCTGTGACTCTTCGAGGCTGTAGCTCCTGCTATTGCCACTACTGCTGGTCCCAGCGGTTACAGAAGGTTTTGCCAAGACAATTGCATATGTTAACTGCTCCTTTACAAGGCAGCAGGCAGGGCAGTCTGTCATGCCAAGAGAGAGAATGACGGCGTAGACGTGCACAGAGAAGCAGACCCAAGGCAGTATCACTACTGCTATGGTCACGCTTGCCAGCATTTTTATGATTGCAAAGGTTGTCCCCATTGAGTTGGCACATTAATGACTCCCTTCCTGTCCATATATGAGGCTCAGGCACTCTTGGAAAAGCCCAGCAATTTCCCTCTGGTCTGCCCAGGGGCGTGTGACACCGTCCACTCCACCTTTGGACTTCATCGGGTTCTTTAAGTTCGCACCTGGATTGTCTCTCTTACCAGGCTATTGAAGCCAATGACACAATGGACAGTTTATCTGGCTTTGTGCTGTGACGTTTGCCCAGTACCCCACTCCTCAGATTATATTCTAGGGCCCAAATGAGCAGCCATCCATCCACCCCTGGCTTCTAGGGACCACCCCTCTCCCTCAAGGCCCAAAGCCCAGATACCTGCTCCTGTAGGAGGAGAAAACCAGACAAAAGTAATACTCGTCTGTTAACAGAAGAGTTGGAAAATATAGAAAGGAATAAAGAAAATAAAAATTACTCATACACCCCAAACTAAGAGAGATAACCACAAAGTTTTAAGAAATTTCCAGAAATATATTATTTGAATATAGCATTATTGGACTCGGTTTGTGTGTATATACGTTTCGTTATATAGTCTGTTTTTTTTTTTTTAAACTCACATTTAAGGCTGGCCATGGTGGCTCACGCCTGTAATTCTAGCACTCTGGAAGGCTGAGGCAGGAGGATCACTTGAGGCCAGGAGTGTGAGATCAGCCTGAGCAAGAGCGAGACCCCGTCTCTATAAAAAATAGAAAAATTGGCCCAGTATCATGGCGCATGCCTGTAGTCCCAGCTACTCAGGAGGCTGAGGCAGGAGGATCGTTCGAGCCCAGGAGTTTGAGGTTGCAGTGAGTTATGATGATGCCACTGCACTCCAGCCAGGGTGACAGCACAAGACCCTGTCTCAAAAACAAACAAAAACCGCTCACATTTATGATTTCCCTAAGTAATTATATGTGTGTACACATGTACACAAATATATATACACACACACACAAACCAAGTCCTTAACTACTATAAACAACACTACAGTGAACATCTTTGTATTGAACTCTTTCTTTAGATCTCTATTTTAAACATACCTTATCCAGATACAACATTGTGTTTACAAATCTGTTTTGCATATGCTCCCCTTCCTCGATGCCTGGACATTCTGATGGGCAGCAGGATGTTACAGAAATCAATATGGAATCTGGAATCAAAATTCCTCAGGTGGTTTGGCGGCATCACCGCCTACTTCCTGCAACTTGGGCCAATGACTTAATCTCCCTGAGCTTTAGTTTCCTCATCCATACAATTTAAATTAAGGTAATGATTGCATCTGCCAAGTCTCTTACACCTCGTGGGGTTACAGCGAGAAGCAAATGAGATCACAGGTGTGAGAGATTTTGTGTGGGTGAGTGACTAGGCAAGCTTGTGACACTTCAAAGGAGCATTACACACATTTTTCTCTATTTTAGCTCAGACCTTTGGTCTCCTGGAAAGGTGTGAAATGACTAGATACACAGGAAAAGAGGTGCCAAAACATGAGATGAAGAATTATCTCCCTTTAACTCATGGGACAATTTGGAATACCTATTTACATATGAGGACATGTAATAAGCAGAATTTAGGGATGGATTTGAAAAGCCTTTTGTTTCCGTAATCTCTACAGTAGCTGATCTGCCTTTGCCCATCCGTGATTATTGTTTCCATTAAATCATTTGCCACACGTGTCCTGACTTTGCCACAACAGCTGTTTAGCAGTGTTTACCTCTACATTCACACACGAAAAACTAGCCTGAGAAGTTCTCACTCTTTGAGCCAATGGCCTTGTGTGGGTGGGGGTCCTTCTCCCTCCATTAAGGCTTTTTGGATGGCTTTGTAAAAAGCCGCTTGAGAAACAAGTGCAGGAGGGGCTTGCCATCTCAGGTCCTAGCCAACAATCAGTTCTTTTTGCAAACTCGATTGTAAATGTTGTCTCTAGACGAATGCAGTAGTCGGTGCCATTTTAGTAGAACTTGTCTTTAGACGGTCCTGTACCTGGGCCTGCCATGATCGTTTCTTTTCATTCATCAATCAGCAAACATGACTGAGCAGTCCCCGTGTGGCAGGCTCTGCGCTCAGCCCTTGCCTTGCGACATTTAGGGTCGGATAAAACCCCACACTGCAGAAAACGTGTGCCGGGACAGGGGTGGGCAAGGCGGCTGCGTGGTCCTTGTCTGGGAAGGCGCCTCAGAGAGGGGACACCTGAGCTAGGTTCTGAAGGTAAGTGGGAGGAGCTAAAGGGCCTTCTGGCACCTTCCTTACCTTGCAGTAAGCGCATCCCATTTCTTGAAGAGCTGGACTTGCTGCCGCCAGGAACCAGCTGCTCCTCTGCTGCTCTGCCCCGCCCAGACGGCATTTCCCGAGGATCCCAAACCTTCCCCAGGTGTTGACCACCGGTCCTCAGTTTGGGTCATAACGACTGTGGTCTGATTTCAATCTACATCGCAATTTTACTGCCAGTTCGAAGTTTCTCTGCTTCAGGTGAACCTGAAGGGGTGGGGTCCATCTTTCCTGTCTTCGGCATTCCGCTCCCTCCCACCCCACCCCTCCCCAGCTTGCCTGCTGCCTGTGGCTCCTCCAGGCTTGGGGCAGGGAGAAGGGAGGGACAGTGAGGAGTGAACACGTATTTTTACTTAGCTTGTTTTTCTCACATGGCTGTGGAGTGGCTCTCTGACAGCAAGTGTCTACATGCTGAGTCTGTCTTGGGATACCTTGCAGGGTGGGGTTAGGGACCCAACCACACCTCCAGTGACCCCCACCCCGACATCACACAGGCTCCTGATGCAGGTGGGGCACTGTCAGGCTGACCTCTCTCAACACCCCCAGCTCCCATGCCACCACCCCACTCCTTCAGGGGTGGCATTTGGCCTACTCTGACCCATCCAAGAGCTTTTCAAGTTCATTCCTAGCAGCACTGCAGGGGGATGGCTGCAGTTTCGCAGACGTCAGCCTGTGAGCTGAGCTCCCCTCCGGGCAAGCGCCGCAGCCCCTGTCCTTGTCCCTTGTCCCTTGTCCCTCAGTCTGAGGAGGAAGGGTGCAGGGAGGCCCACAGCGCCCTCTGCCCCCCCCGTCTGGCGCCAGTCCCGGATGTGCTCACCCTCATGGAGGTTCTCTCTGCTGCTCTGATGTGTCCCACTCCTTTCTCTACAGACCCTTGTCACTTGCTGACCTCTCTTCCCAGACAGAAAAGTTACATAAGCAAATGAGACTATATTTCAATCAACTGCTGGGGAGCATTTGTACTCAGCACAGAAAGGGGCTTGGTTTTGTTGTCATTGGTGAACTTGTTTTCATAGCTAAACATGGAGGAAAACAACCTGAAAGTGCAGATTCCACATGAGTTCCCGAGGCTACATGGTCACCAGTTCCAGAATTCTGTTGTCAGCATCGAGGGAGTGGATGGAGCCCAGTGGGCGGGGCTGAGCAGGAGACCTGTCCCACGAGTCCAGCTGGATAGGGAGGGCTGGCTGGACGTGACAGGGAGCTTTGTGCTAGGAACCCTGGAGGCAGGGACGTGTGGGGGTTGTCTGAGGAGTGATCATCAGAGCCGAAGCCTCACTAAATAGTCATGGTTCAGGCCTGGTATACAGCAGGTGCTCAATACTTGTTTGAGTCCCACATTAGCATTGCTATTCAGACAAGAGAAATGTCAGTACCATATCGTCCTGTTTCCAGTAAATTTTATGCAATCACTATGAAGACAAGATAAAACTTTTTTTCAACATTCTTTTTTTTTTGAGACAGAGTCTCACTCTGTTGCCCAGGCTAGAGTGAGTGCCGTGGCGTCAGCCTAGCTCACAGCAACCTCAAACTTTTGGGCTCAAGCAATCCTCCTGCCTCAGCCTCCCTAGTAGCTGGGACTACAGGCATGCGCCACCATGCCCGGCTAATTTTTTCTATATATTTTTAGTTGGCCAATTAATTTCTTTTCTATTTTTAGTAGAGACGGGGTCTCACTCTTGCTCAGGCTGGTTTTGAACTCCTGACCTTGAGCGATCTGCCCGCCTCGGCCTCCCAGAGTGCTAGGATTACAGGTGTAAGCCACCACGCCCAGCCTCAACACTCTTTCAATGAATTTACATTGAGTGTGAGAAATTCAGTAATGTTAGGAATAATTTTACATTTCAGAGGGGCCCACTTTAAATTTTAAAATTGCACTAGATTTACCATGCAAGAATAGAAGAAGAATCAGGACATGATTTTATTTAGTTATCTATTAAACAAGTAAAAGATATTATCAGGACTTCTCTGTTGAAATGGTGGATTGAACATATGTACCTAACTTCACTTCCTCCTGAAATCCCAATAAGGGTACAATAAAGGGATTAAAAACCAACCAAACAAACAAAATTAGAAACCAATAAAGGCAGAGAGAGAACAGGAGAGGAAAACAGCAAGAACATGTCGGAAACTTGAAAGCCAGTGCAAGGATGGTAACAGGTTTAGAAGACCCAAGAAGGGCGATTCCTACACCAGCAGTGAGGGAAGCTGAGAGCAAACTGGTTTCCTCTGCAGAACCTCGAAAGGGCACAGGAGCGGTCCACGCCAGGGACTTCTGGCACTGGCAGGGAAAATACTAAAGTCAGGGGTTGGGTGGAGGCTACTGGTAAACACTTGGATTCCTAGATATGCTCTTAGTCTATGTGGCTGGGTGACAGCCCCATCCCAGGCCCATCTTGGTAAAACAGGATTTCTAGACTGGGGGATGCCAGACACGGTTGCAGGTGTGGGCACCATACCAAATGCACAGAAATATCGGATACAAAGCCCCACAGCCCTAGCCTCCTACTGGGTTCCTAGAAGGCTGACAGCCAGCCGGTCACTCTCCAGGCGAGAAGCTAGTAGAGTATCTTCTGGGGCACTTGGCTAGGCGTGAGGAAGTATCTAAAGTTACTGACAACAGATCAGTGGTTGTCAGGGGTTAGGGGAGAAGCAGCGATGAGTAGACAGAGCACAGAGCACATTTTTGGGGTAGTGAAAGTTCTCTGTATGATGAGATAATGGTGGAGGAGATATGTCATTATACATTTGATAAAACCCACAGGATGTTCATCACCAAGAGTGAACCCTAAAGTATACTGTGGACTTTGGGTGATAATGATGAGTCAACGTTGGTTCATCGATTGTAACAGATGTACCACATTGATTTGCGATATTGACAGTGAGGGAGCCTGGTGGGGGGGGGTGGCGAGGATGGGGAATTCTCTGTACTTTCTGCTCAATTTTGCTGTGAACCTAAAACTGATCTAAGAAATAAAGTCTATTAATTTGAAAAAAATATCATACCGTGTTAAGTTTAGGAAGTCCCTCCCCTACTTGGAATGTTTCCTTCTAATATTTTCCTGGTTTTAACTGTCACAGCTTCAACTTTCAGGAGTTTGCTGTAGTTGATAGAAATCAGAACAGTGTTTCCGTACGCAGTCAGGGGTGGGCAGGAGGGTGACTGAAGGGCAGGAGGGAAGACAATGGGTCATGGAGACGTACGTGTCTTACCAGGTGGTGGTGACATGGACGGGGACCTTTCGCAAGATGTATCAGGCTGGACACTTGAAATCTGTGCATTTCATTTACGTAAATTATACTTCAACTTAAAAATTATATTAAAGAAGCTATATAGATTGTTTGAAAGATAAAGTTGAAGAAATTTTCCAGACATAAATAAATTAAAAATAAGACAAATAAACTAAAAACGGGAGAAGGAAAGATTCAAAGATTAGAGGGCTAATCCAGGAGATGCAACTCACAAATACTAATAATATGAGTTGCCCAAAAAAGAGAATTGGGAAAATTAAGGGGATGGAATCATCAGATAAAATAGTTTAAGAACATTTCCTAGAAAGGCTACGAGCTATCCAATTGCAGGGCCTTCCTCCCACCCCTGTCCAAGCCCAGTCGCATGGAGGAACACAGAACTGCACCAAGGCCCAACACGGTGACTTTTCAGAACGACGAAGACACAAAGGAGATTCTAGCAACTTCCAGAGAGAACAAAGAATAGGCTCCAGACTTCTCAACGGCAGCAGTGAATACTAGAACCCAACACCTTCCAAATTCAGAAGGAACATAATTCAGGCCAGGCCGTCTTGTGGAGCCCCGAACACCCTCTGCAGTCTGGTCCTGGGCACTTCTGCCCTGACCGCCCACTGGCCACACTGAGCTCTCCTCTCTGTAGTCCCGGCCGGTTATTCAGTGCACAGTGCTGCCACACCTCGGCACGCGTGTTCACGTTGGTCACTCTGCTGGGAGCGCTGTTCCCTCCCCCTTTCCTACCTGCCTGGAGAGCCCCCACCCCATATAGCAACACCAAGTTCTCACTGGGTTCCCAGCCTGCGCTAAGGCGTGCTTTGCCTACATCATCGCACTGGATTCTCATCAGAGTTCTCTGAGTTAGACACCGTTATTGTTTCCATTTTACAGGTAAGACTACTGAGGCTCAGAGAAGTTGGGTGACTCACAGCCAGTAGGTGAGGCCAAGATGCAAAGCCAAGCTGGTCTGACTCTAAAGGCCCTGCTCTCTGCTTTACGTGATGTCTCTTTGTTTAAGGCCCTTGTGAGGCAGAGTCTACGCAGGGGTCCTCAAACTATGGCCCGCGGGCCACATGTGGGTGTTTTTGCCTGTTTGTTTTTTTACTTCAAAATCAGATATGTGCAGTGTGCATAGGAATTTGTTCATAGTTTTTTTAAAACTATAGTCCGGCCCTCCAACAGTCTGAGGGACAGTGAACTGGCCCCCTGTTTAAAATGTTTGAGGACCCCTGTTAGCGTATCCTTCCAGAGATCTGCACCAAGTGTGCGTGCTCCTTTTCTTTATTCAAACCAATATTAGCATTCTAAACTTTGACTTTCACTGAACCTCACTACTTGGGGATCATTCCCAATATTAGCACTCAACGACCCGCCTCATAACCATCCCACGAAGCTCCCTTCTGATATATGTCATAATAACTAGTTTCCTAACGGCAGACATTCATGCAGCTTCCAATCTTTTGATATTCCAAGCAATGTTGCCAATACTAACATTGCACATCCATCATTTCTCATGTATGAGAGTGTATCTCCAGGAAAATTTCCTGGAAGTTACATTTGCTGAGTCTAAGGATATGTGTGTTTTGATTTTAACTGGTATACTCTATCATTTAGCTTTTTGATATTTATCAGTCCAATTAATGAAAAATACCATATCTTATTGCATTTAAATTTTCATTTCTCAAATTATGAGTGAGCTTGAAGTTTTAAAACTTCTTTCATGTGTTTACTATTTGGGAACAGGCCAGGCGCGGTGGCTTACGCCTGTAATCCTAGCACTCTGTGAGGCCGAGACAGGAGGATTGCTCAAGGTCAGGAGTTCGAAAGCAGCCTGAGCAAGAACGAGACCCCGTCTCTACTAAAAATAGAAAGAAATTAATTGGCCAACTAAAAATATATATAGAAAAAATTAGCCGGGCATGGTGGTGCATGCCTGTAGTCCCAGCTACTCGGGAGGCTGAGGCAGAAGGATTGCTCAAGGCCAGGAGTTTGAGGTTGCTGTAGGCTAGGCTGACGCCATGGCACTCTCGCCTGGGCAACAGAGTGAGACTGTGACTCAAAAAAAAAATATTTGGGAACAACATGAGCAACAAAATAACCTTAAACTATAACCCAATTGCTGTAAATCATTAACTGAATAAATAAATAAATGGGGGAAAAGTGACAACTCTTTCTTACAGAAGAATTCCAGTTAATGGATGGAGAAGGAATGGGAGTGTGATAATACAAGGGCACTGTTAGACCATCACAGTAATAATTATTGCAGACGGAATTCATTGATGGATGTTAAAATTAGTGGGGAAAAGTTTAAGGAGAAACAGGATTTTTGCATAGTCTCAAAAGTATCTCCCCCCAAATACTTAATAATTTCAAAGGTAAAAATAGTAACTTTATAATGAAGAAACCCAGCAGATACCGCCTTAGCCAAGTGATCAAGGTTGGCATCACCAGTAAGGCCTATTGCCATCGGGTACCCCGCTTAGTATGCTGAGCTGTGGCCCCCCCCCGCCCCCGGCCCAGGGCCTGGGAGAGGCATCACCTGCAGCTTCCTCCAGCCACCCCCTGGCTCAGACCTCACAAACATGTCCTCACCTCCCAGAGTCACTGCCCGGCTGCTGTAGAGGTTGACTCAGGCTAAGTGCCAGCTTTGTTGACAAACTGGGTCCCAGACCAGGACCTGTGGAATCTTCTGGAATCCTGAGGCCTCCGCCTCCCAGAGGAGTAGCTGCCGTCCCAGGGGTGGGATCCAGGAACGTACGTGCCGCAAAGGAGGAGCCTCTCGAGTCAGTGTGGCAGCTGTGACGCAGCGAGGTCTCTGACGGGTCCGGCCAGGGACTGGGCAGGCAGCCTCCCACCCGAGCACATCTGCTGTGCATCTTGGGCAAACCCTTAACCTCTCTGAGCCTCATCTACAGAGTGAGGGCTTTTTTTTCATCGAGGTAAAATTTACAAACAGTAAAATGTGTAGACTTTATAGTACAATTCCATGAGTTTTGACAAAGTCTAACCAAAAAACCCAAATAAGATAAGAGCACTCCATAGCTCCAGTGAATTCTCTCAGGCAAGTCCCTGTCCCTTAAACCCTCAGGCACTAATCATCTACCACTGGAGATTAGCGTTGCCTTCTTGGCCTTCCTACAAACGGCATCATACAGTGTGCATTCCTTTGTGTGTGGCTTCGGTCAGCATGTATTTGCGGTTTATCCATATCGTTGTATGTATCAGTTCTTCACTCCTTTCAATTTATATCCATAATTGAGTGGACATATCACCATTTCCTTATCCCTACACCTGTCTATGGACTCTGTCTCGAAAATCAATTTTATTTTAATTTTAAAATTACTGTTTTGAATTGGTTATATATTCACAAGGTTCAAAATCAAACTTCAAAATGCACAAAAGGAGGGTAAAAGCATGTCTTGCATCCCCTCTGGACCTCTCCCCGGTACTTCCGCTGTCTGGAGAGTCCTTCCGGAGGAGTGTATGAGTAGTCGAACACACGTTTGCTCTTTTTCCCTCTATAAATGAAAGCATTCAAAACACACTTTTCTGCATCATGCTTTTCCCCTTCACTTCGCAGTATATCTTGTTAGGAATCAGTAAATACGTAAATATTAGATATGCCTGGCTCTTTAGAAAGTCAGGATCATATTTTCTGGTATGGAGGGACTATAATTTATTTAGTGCATCCTGAAGGAAGGACATTTTGCTGCAGTGGATTCACTCTTACATCATGGGAGCACATACCACATGTGGATGGATGAACTCTCAGCAATGTGCCACCAAAACCCTTTGCTTTTATTTTATTATTTATTCATTTATTTTTAGAGACGGGGGCTCACTCTGTCGCCCAGGTTGGAGTGCAGTAGCACAATCATAGCTCACTGCAGCCTCAAACTCCTTGTCTCTAGTGATCCTACAGCTTCAGCCTCCCAAGTAGCTAGGACTATAGGTGTGAGCCACCATACCCAGCAAATTTTTTAGTTTTTAATTTTTAGATTTTTTTATTTTGTAGAAATAAACCAAACAGAACCAGCTAATTTTTCTTGTAGGGATGGGGTCTTGCTATGTTGCCCAAGCTGGCCTCAATCTCCTGGCTCCAAGCAATCCTCCTGCCTTGGCCTCCCAGAGTGCTGGGATTACAGGCATGAGCCACCAGGCCTGGCCAGCCTTTGCTTTTAAACTGACCTGAATGAGAACCTGAGGGGTCACCCTGTGCTCCTGCCTCCTCTCCCTTGTCCTCTGCAGGCATGTCTTCCAAGAACCCCGCTTGCGTGTCTAACCAGACCCGCACTGACACCACCTAGGGGTGGAACTGCAGAATGACACACAACCCAGGTTTTGGGTCTTGCTCCAGCGCCCTTTGCTCCATCAAGCCCAGCCTTGTACATTTTAACATGTCTCTTACAGGACCTTTGAGATCTGCTTTCCAATTGAGCATAGCTTTTGAGAAATAAGTCGGCAAGAAAGAGCTTGAAAGGCCAACAGGCCAAAAAGCCCTCCAGGTGAGCTGCTGGGTGACCAGGTTTATGGACCACTGAGCTACTCCAATTCCTTCCCTGGACAGCGGGGAGGCTCAGGAGAAGTGACTTGTCCAAGGTCCTGCAGCCTGTCTTGGCCAAGCAGCGCTGGCACCTGCCATCTGACCTTCAGAGCCCCATGTCTTTCCCTCACATGAGGGCTCCCCACAGCCACGACACCCTAAGAGAACTCCGTATGTCCTTTAGAGCATTCTTTTTAGCCTATAAAGGAGAAGAGTATGTTCCCTGCCAACTTATTTAAACACTTTCCTTTAAAAGAAAGCCAACTTCCTGATGTTTGGTTTCAGCTGAGTCTGAGTAGAAGCCTTACCCTGGCCTTGTGCACAGAGGATCCGCTGGCCGGGAGGCTGGGCTGAGACCTTTTAAATGTAGAAGATTGTATCCCTGCGAGCCGGGAAGACGTGTGCTCAGTCATCTGTCTTAGAATTCACTCTTTTCGGGAGAATAAATAAATGTCGTTTGGAAAGGGACCATATGGGTGTCAAATGACAATCGTTTTCTCTTTAATGGCAGACGTTTGTGAATGAATACGTAAGCGTCCAGAGGGGATGCTGGGAAAGCTGGGTCATCGTTGGACAGGACTTCTTAGAAATGCTTTTTGCAATGAGGACCAGATGGTGTGTGGGCTGCCGAGACACTGAGGCTCAGCGCGGCCGGTCTTCTGCCTCCCCCTCCCCCTGCTGGCCTGGCCGCAGCCCCAGGGAGGGGCCCCTGTCCCCAGAGCTCGGCGCTGGGGGCCTCCTCCTCTGGGAGGGAGGGCACGAGGGAGGTATTCGTGGGATACACACAGGCCTCAGAGTCAGGCAGCTTTGGGGATGACTCCTGGTGAGGTCACTTCCTCCTACGTGGCCTCGGCCAAGTGGGCCCCGCTGTCATCACTGAGCGTGGATGATGCCACCTGTGTGATGCGGGTAAAGTGCCTGCACAGAGCCCGGCAGGCAGTGAGTGTACCAGGAGCGACCGTGGCTATGGTCACCCAGGCCTGGACTCCTCCCTCGGCCTGACCTGTTTTGGGCCGAGATGCTGGCTCGCCGCCGCACTGCGCTCTAGAAAGGGAATGCTGTGCCAGGCACAGGCGGGGCAGGGAACAGAGCCTGTCGCTCCCAGCCCGCGTGCTCCTCTCAAGCCTCAGTCTCGCCGTGTAAGACGAGGCTGGACAGAGGCGCGCTGGGGCCCCTTCCAGCCTCAGCAGGCTGCACACTTGAATGGCTGCAGAGACCTACGGCGGCCACAACCGCTCATTATTATAAAATCACCTGGTGAAGCTCTTGAACCCTACCAGTGGCCCCAGCCCTGCTCCAGAAGCCCCGGGGGCGGGGCCCGGGCCATGGTACTTGCTAAGGCTCCCCAGGGGATCACACAGCGCAGCCAGGGTGAAGAACCACTCGTAAGAGAATTGTCCTTTCAGGGAATTGATAGTTTGGCCTCACGCGGTGTCCACCCACTGGCCCCAGCCCAGCCATGGAGCCAAGTTAAAGGCGATTACACAAAGGGAAGACCTCAAAGCTCAGCCAGTGGAGCCTGCTCTGCTGCCCTGGCTGGAGAGGAGATGGATTAGAGGAGGTAAGAGACCCACCTGGGAGTCTGCTGGGGGCAGAGGTCAAGCCTAACCTGAGCTGTGGTCCTTGGGCAGGGCCTCCCTGCACATGGCACAGGCCGAGCCTGAAAGGGCGCTGGTCCGCAGCACACCTGCCCTGGTTGTGAAGGGCAGCTTGTCCCAGGACGCGACCAGTGTTCCGGCCACCTTCCCCCAGGCCTCTCTCCAGCTGGGCTGGCCGGGCTGCAGCCTCTGACCCCTTCCAGGCCCTCCAAGGATGGAGGCCCAGTGCCTGTAACAACATTATCACCATCATTTCTTGAGTGTCTGGCCAATACTACCTACTTCGTGTATATCAGCCACGTTTGAATCCCAACAGCATCCCACTGAGACAATTAGATACAATGCCCTTATAAAGCTTAGAAACAACTCTGAAAAGGATCAAACTAGATCTAGCAATAACTTAATTCCCTGCCATAACAAAGACCAACATTCTTTAAAGGACTATAACAAAATCTAGCACTCCAAAACATAAAATTCACAATGTCCAGTATCTAATTAAAAATTACTAGGCATGCAAAGAATTAGGAATATGTGACCATAACAATGAGAAAAATTGGACATTATAAATAGACCAAAATAGATTATTAAATTAGCAGGCAAGGATATTTAAATATTATAAATGTATTTAATATGCTCAATGATTTAAAGGAAAGAAGAACCTAATAAGGAGAGAAATAAAAGAGATTAAAAAACCCTAATGGAAGTTCTATAGATGAAAGTTATAATATCTCAAATAAAAATTTCAGATAGAATTAACAGCATATAAAATATTACACAGGAAAAGATCAGTAAACCTGAAGATGTAACTACTGCAAAAACTATTGAAAATGAAATACACACAAAAAAAAGACTAAAAAAAAGGGAACAGGGCCAGGAGCGGTGGCTCACACCTGTAATCCTAGCACTTTGGGAGGTCCAGGTGGGTGGATCATTTGAGCTCAGGAGTTCGAGACCAGTCTAAGCAAGAGCGA
>VBSM01003144.1:5188026-5202949 GCA_008086735.1 Cheirogaleus medius
AAGAAAAAAAAAAGCCAAGAGAATTCATTGCTAGGAGACCTGATCTGTAAGAAATGTTAAAGGCAATTTTCCAGGCAGAGAGAAAATGATACCAGATGGAAATATGGGCCTACACAAAGGAATAAAAAGTGCCATAAATTGTTAATATGTGGGCAAATGCAAAATTTGCATTCAGGTAAAGCCGTATTTAGAGAGATATTTATAGTCTTAAACACACATATTAGAAAAACAAGAAAGGTTGTATACATTGCAAGAAGCTAGAAAAAGGTCACCATAAAGTGAAATTCAAATAAAATAGAAGGCAGCAAATAGTAAATACAAAAGCAGAAATTAATTAAATTAAAACAAATGTGCAATTGAGAAAAATCAACCAAGCCAAGAATTGTTTTTTTAAATAAATTGTATAGACCTACAACAACACTGATCAAGGAAAAAAAACCAAAAGAGCATACATTACCAATATTGATACATGGAACATAACTACTGAACAACAAATATCAAAAATATAGCAAGAGTCCTTGTGCTAAGGAAATAAATAAGCACTGAGGTATTTAAGGATGAAGTAGAATGATATATTCAACTTGCACTCAATGATTTAGAAAAATATTTTTCAAACCAGCAAATGGGGCAAAATATAAACATTTGGTGAATCTGGGTAAAAAGTATGCAGGAGTTGTTTATACTATTCTTATGGCTTTTTTATGAGTATGACATTCTATAAAATCAATATTTATAAAAATAATATAATGATATCAAAAACTTTATATCAATAATTTAGAATTTAGATGAAATGGACACATTATTTGAAAAACAGGAAGAAATACAAAGTGTGAACAAACAGTCCTATATCTACTAAATAAATCAAATTTTGAATTAAAAACCTTTACACATAAGACACACACACATGCACACACACATCAGATATAAATGAATTCACCAGAGAATTCTTTCCAATAATTTAAGAAGAAATTGGGGTTATTCATAACCCCAATCTTACATAACCCCTTCCAGAGAATATCAATAGATGGAACACTGCCCAGCTTCACTTAATAAAACCAACATAACCTTGATTTCAAAACCTGATAAGAATGTTACAAGAAAGGAAAATTACAAGTAAGTCTCTCTCATGAACACTGATGCAAAATCCCTTAGCAAAATATTAGCAAGCCCAGTGATATATGAAAAGATTAATACCTCTAACAGGAAAGTTAGTTTATTCTGCAAATGAAAGATTATTTTAACATTTAAAAACAATCAATGTGATTTACTACATTTAACTCCACAGGTGGGCAAATCATATGCATTTGATAAAATTTGATATTCATTGATAGTAGTAAAAAGCAACTATCAGAAAACTAAGAGAAGGTTATAGAAAGGTAAAGAAACTTCCTCAATCTGATAGAATATCTACAAAAAACCTAGAGTAAGCATCTTACTGAATGTGAAATATTGAATATTGATTTCTGAGATCAGGAGTGAGATCAACACTTCTATTTAACATTGCACTGGAGGTCCAAGCACATGTAAAAATGTAAAGAAGAGAAGTAAAATATATAAAGACTGGAAAGGAAGAAATAAGACTGTCTTTATTCATAGGAAGCATGATGGTATACATAGAAAGTCAAAAAATCTATAAACTCAGAATTCATAAGCAAATTTAGCAAGGTTGCTGAAAACAAGGTCAATATCAACAAAAATCACTTGCATTTCAGTGTACTCATAATGAACAAGTAGAATATGAAACTTAAAAAATAATACTATTTACAAGAATACACATGTGCACACACACACACAACACATCAACTGCCTTGGAATAAAACAAATGAAAGATGCGAAAGCTCTCTTCACAGAATACAAGTCAGGATTGTGAGAAATTAATAAAGACCTAAATAAATGGACAGCTATATCTGGTTCACAGATTATAAGACTCACTATTGTCAATTCTTCCCAACTTACCTGTACATTCGATGCAATATTTTAAAAATCTCAGCAAGGTTATTTTTTGGGATGAAGAAGTTGACAAGCTGATTATAAAGCATACACGAAAACACAGAGCTGGGTGCAGTAGTTCTTGCCTGTAATCCCAACTACTAGGAGGCTAAGGTGGGAGGATTCCTTGAGGCCGGGAGTTCATGACCAGCCCATTGCAACAGTGATGGGTGTGCCATTCATTAGCAAGGTCCCATTTCTAAAAAAATTTTTTAAATTAACTGGGTGCGGTGGCATGCACCTGTAATCCCAGCTATTCAGGAGACTGAGACAGGAGGATTGATTGAGCCCAGGAGTTTGAGGTTGCAGTGAGCTGTGATCACGCCACTGCATTCTAACCTAGATGACAGAGATTTTGTGGAGGCCCCAGAGCCCCCAAAAAGAAAAGAAAATGCAAAGAGCCAAGAATGGCCAAGAACACAGTTCAAGGGTTTATACTACCAGATAACAATTATTACTAGCCTCCATTAAGATATATAGGCTACTAGAGCAAAGGAGAGTTCAGAAACAGAACGCTCTGCTGTCATAAACCTGCACTTGGCTTATGACAAATGTGACAGTTTGATGCAATGTGGAAAGGACCATCTTTAACAACTGGGGCTGAGTTACCAGGATATTCATAAAGAAAAAATTAATGTTGGCTCTTAGATTACACAACATACCAACATTTTGACCTTTCTCTCACACCACATACAAAATCAAAATGTGAAAAGTTAAAACAATAAGCTTCTAGAAAAAAACTCAACAGAAAAGTTTCATGACTTTGGAATAGGTAAAGATTTCTTAAATAAGATGCAAAAACACTTAACAGTAAAGAAAGACAATTGGTAAATTAGATCAGTTTGTAACTACAATTTTCTGTTTAGCAAAATCATCTTTAAAAGAGTAAAGGGACGCTGGACATGGTGGCTCATGTCTGTAATCTCAGCACTTTGGGAAGCCGAGGCAGGAGGATCACTGGAGTCTAGGAGTTTGAGGCTGCAGTGAGCTATGATGGTATCACTGCCCTCCAGCCTGTGGGGGCGGGGGGAGAGAGAGAGAGATCACAAAAGAAGCTATTCCAATGGCCAATAAACAGAAAACTGCTCCAGCTTATCAGTTTCCACGGAAATGCAACCACAAACCACAGCGACTGAGGCTCACACTAAGCAGAATGGCTACAATGTTTAAACTGACAATACTAAGTGTGGGTGAGGATGGAGTTCCTGGAACCCTCCTACTTTGCTGTTGGGAGTGTGAATTGGTGTGACAACTTTGGAACACTGTTGGGTGTATCAACTAAAGCTGAACATTTGCATACTTTATGACCAGAAAGTCACCCTTAGATATTAATATATACCCCAAAGAAGTGCAGACATTTGACATATATTTGGCGAAACACACAAGGAGAATGTTGAGACCTGTACCTCGGGCATCTTCCATCCAAGTCTCAAATGTCCATCAACAGTTGCACAATTGCTATACTCGATGACAGGGATGAATCTTACAAACATAATGTGGAGTGAAAGAAGTAGACAAGTTTATGAATAGACAAAACTAATCTACGGTGCGAGAAGTCAGAGGGTGGGGGTGAGGACCAGGAGGGCGTGGAGCGGCACTCTGAGGCGCAAGTATGTTCTGTTTCTTGATCTTTGGGCCAGTTCCACAGGTATGTTCACTTTGTGAAAATTCAACAAGCTCTATATTCATGATTTGTGTCCTTTTCTGTATATATGTTACGCTTTGATAAAAATTTACCCAAACAAAAGAGAAGGGAAGAAAAGGGGAGGGGGCGGGGGGGGAGAACAGAAAATGAGAGAGTGAAGGAGGGAGAAAGGACGCTAAGGAAACGGGCTGCAAATTGGTCCCACCTGGTCTCCCGGGTGCCCGGAGCAGCATCTCCCAGTGTCTGCTCGGGCGAAGCGCACTCAGGCCAGATTGGGTCGGGAGCAGATGGCTGGAGAGAGGTGCCAGGGCTCCCTCCTGCCATATCCCTTCTCCTGAGGGCTTGGACGTCACTCAGCCTCACCCGTCCCTCTGTGCCCACTCTCCCTGGGTGGGTGGAGATTTCAGTGCTAGCCTCCGGATAAAGAGGGATTAATTTGATCCTCCACCTGGGTACCTGTGAGCGGGCTGGCCAAGGCTGAGCAGGTGGAACGTGTGTGCGAGCGGCAGAAACGTGATTGACCTGCGCCTAATGCAGCCTGCTCCATCAGAGCCAGGGCCAGGGGGAGTGCGCTTGTCAGGAAAGGGTCCCTGGGATGGTGGCTGCCCCAGGCAAGGTCCCCTCCCTTACCCCACCCAGCTCTGGCCTGCCTGTAGCCGAGGTGCCAGGACACCACAAAGGGCATTCCAGGCTGGCCGAGGACAGCCGTGCTTCCTGAGCGTGAAGCCAAACCCTGTGGGGGCTCCAGAGCAGATGCTCCGGCCTGTCCCTGTTCTTTGTCTGCTTCAATCTGGGACAAATGTTGCCTGAGAGGATCTCCATTGTCCTTTCCTGGGCTCACGTTCTCTGAGCCTGTCATGGTCCGGAACAGACGCAGCCGCAAGAGGAAGCAGGAGGCCTGGGATCTGGGTCTTCCACCGACTTTGTGAACTTGGACACATACAATGCTACTCTTGCCTCAGCTGTTCCCTCTGTGAAATAAGGGGTCAGTGTCCGATGCCAACCAATATGGTAACCACAGGCCACACGGCATGCAGGTATTTAAATGTAGGTTTAAATTAGTTAAAACTGAATGAAATGTTTGCTAACCATTGTTCAAGTGCTCCGTAGCTACGTGTGAGTAGTGGCTACCACTGTATTGGGCAGTGCCGATCACAGAAAGTTCTATTGGGAAGCCCTGGGCTAGACCAATCTGTGCTTATATGACTGTTTTTTATTATTCTGAGCAAAGTTTACCCAAAGTTCAATCTAGTCAACAGATAAAATGAGGAAGAGGGGACTCGTGGTCCATAAGGGCCCCGGGCTCCTCAGCGGGCCCATCTGTGGGGAAGCGCTGACCATAGGTGTTCTAGGCTTACGGCACCTGTGTGTGCTGATTGATGATCAATAAAACTGTGCGTCTTGGAGGAAGACTTAGTTCAAGACAACAGCAGCTGCAATTTACCAGTGTATGTTGTCTTCCAGGCTTTGTTTTCAGGCTTTTATACTCTAGCTCACTCAATCCTCGCAATAACCCTATGAAACAGGAACTACCATGCATCTGTGCCTATGGATGAGGCTCAGGGAGGTTGAACAGCTTGCCCCAGGGCACACAGTTAAGGAAATGGCAGGGCTAGAATGCAAATCCCAGGTAAGTCTGACCCCAAAGCCCACTATTTTAAGCTACTTCCCAGGCCTGGGAGAAGTGGCCAGGAAGGTCCTGAGGTCACCATTCCATAGTGGGGGGGTCTCCATCACCACTGGCCAGGGAGTAAGTTTGTATAGAAAGCTTTAGAACTTCCCTGGGGCAGCTGGTGTGCTTGTGGGGAGGGGCCTCAGGAGAGAAGCCAGGGCTGGGTGGACAGGGAACACCTCCAGCAGGACCAACGCTGACGGCCTGGGGAGGGAGAGGGGTGCAGAGACTGTGCCTCTGCTCTGAAAGGAAAGAGAACAGGAACGTCACTCCTACAGAATATGCTTTGGCAGGAGAGAGGGTCCCGATTACTGGGAGGACACACTGGCTTAGGGCCTTTCAAGGAGGCCAGCACTGGTTTATCCACCTCTTCCCCTGCCCCTGCCTCCAGTGGATTTCTCATCTGGGGCTTTTCTTTAACCCAAGGTCACTGTTCATCCAGGTGTGTTCATTTCTTCTTGTCTATACAGCCCATAAGGGAATGCATTCAACATAGACTGTTTTTTACAGTTTTTAATATTATTTTTAAAGAAATTATTCTTAGTAGCATTTTATTTTTTTCTTTTTGAGACAGAGTCTCACTCTGTTGCCTGGGCTAGAGTGCCTTGGCGTCAGCCTAGCTCACAGCAACCTCAAACTCCTGGGCTCAAGTGATCCTCCTGCCTCAGCCTCCCAGGTAGCTGGGACTACAGGCATGTGCCACCATGCCCGGCTAATTTTTTTATATATATATTTTTTAGTTGTCCAGCTAATTTCTTTCATTTTTTTTAGTAGAAACAGGGTCTCACTCTTGCTCAGGCTGGTCTTGAACTCCTGAGCTCAAATGATCTGCCTGCCTCAGCCTCCCAGAGTGCTAGGATTATAGGCGTGAGCCACCACACCCAGCCTTCAATATTATATTTAATAGAATTTTTAAAAGAAGAGTAGTTAAACATTTGGTAAATAGAAACAATTAAAGAGAAGTAGCTTTAGTAAATGATATTCCAACAGAGATGTCAGTACTTTCTTTAGGTCTGTAAGAAATAAATTATTAAAGATGACAAAATAATAAAATGATTAAACATATAAAACTGATAAAAGGAAAGCATGAAAAATGAGCAGAAGGTATTAGAAAAACAAAAAATATGTCTTTTTGAAATAATATGCCTTTTTGAAATAACAAAATAAAAAAACTACCACATTGATAAATTATATGAGAACATATTTGCTGTTTTATGATAAAAGTAAACAAATATAATAAGTGTGTGGTCTTTTAATGTATTTATTTTTTATTTATTTATTTATTTATTTATTTTTTGAGACAGAGTCTCACTCTGTTGCCTGGGCTAGAGTGCCGTGGCGTCAGTCTAGCTCACAGCAACCTCAAACTCCTGGGCTCAGGCGATCCTCCTGCCTCAGCCTCCCGAGTAGCTGGGACTACAGGCATGTGCCACCATGCCCGGCTAATTTTTTTCTATATATTTTTAGTTGGCCGATTCATTTTCTTTCTATTTTTAGTAGAGACCAGGTCTCGCTCTTGCTCAGGCTGGTTTCAAACTCCTGACCTTGAGCGATCCACCCGCCTCGGCCTCCCAGAGTGCTAGGATTACAGGCGTGAGACACCGCGCCCGGCCTTAATGTATTTAATACTAAATTTGGCCCACTGATGTTTGCAAAGCTCTGTGGATTATAAGTGAACAAAAATACAAAATTTAGGGCCGGGTGTGGTGGATCACACCTGTAACCCTAGCTCTCCCGGAGGCTGAGGCGGGAGGATTGCTTGAGCTCAGGAGTTGGAGACCAGCCTGAGCAAGAGCGAGATCCCATCTGTACTAAAAGTAGAAAAAATTAGCCAGGTGCGGTGGTGCCAGCCTGTAGTCCCAGCTAGTCGGGAGGCTGTGGCAGGAAGAGCCCAGGAGTTGGAGGTTGCAGTGAGCTGTGATGACGCCACTGCACTCTAGCCAGGGCGACAGAGCGAGAGACTGTCTCAAGAAATAATAATAATAATAAAAAAAGTACCGTTTGCCAATCACACTTGTTTGTCCAAGTATAAGGCCACAAATAATTTTCCAAAATAACCAAAGGACGAAGTTTAAAACAACAGCTGTTTCTGAGGTGGACTTTGTTCTTTGAGTAATGGTACATAGCCTTTGTGCATATTTCCTGTCTTGGCTCTAGACAGTCCTGTGAACTGCACCAGGCTTTAGGTTCAAAGGCTGTTGGCCAGACCCTACCATGGCCTTGGAAAAAACCCCAACCAGTGAAAGAAACGCTATGTTACTTCTGGGACTGCTTTCCAGGCCCTTCCAGGTTCCTCCGGAGGACTGCCTACAGCTCTCTTCAGATGGTGACCTTGGCTTCTTGGGACACTTTACCTAGAAAGACACTAAATTGTGGTTAGGCCAGCTGCAGGGTGATTGTTTCCATGGCATTTTACAATTTACAAAGACATCTTCACACATTTCCCATTAATCCCTGCAGCTCTAAGGAGGAGCATCACTACCCCGAGTGCATCTTACAGATAAGATAATGGAGGTTCCAGGAGGCTAAGAGACTTTTCAGGACCACACAACTAATACTGGGTGGGGTTCGTCCTAAATGCAAATCTTTTAACTCCAACTTGTCTATATTGCCTCTACACTTTGCTGAATTTGTGTCACCCGCTGCACTGCATAATGACCTCAATGGGTCTAGGTAGGAAACTTTTCTAGCAGGTTTGCGTACAAAAAAGAAGTCCAAATTTTTACCAGTAACTCTCCAGATAATAGTCTTTTTCTTACCACTTAATCCTTTGGGAACAAGCATATCCACAAGGCAACTTTGCTTATTTGGGTCCCCCTCACTACCATTCCTATTTTCCTTTAACATTCAAGCAACAAATATTTACTAATACCCACTCTATGCCGGCCAGGACTGGAATTCTGAGGTGCCTCAGTAATTGCCCTCCCCTTGAAGGCTTCACAACCTCCTGGCAGAATCAGGTGTACTAAATCTATAATAATTTTCGATCATGTGCTGAGTGCTAGCTACACCAAGATACATGCAAGGTGCTCGGGTTACACAATCCTCCCACTGAGTCAGAAAGGTTTGCTAAAGGAGGTGACATTTGAGCAGGGCCTTAAACAATGAGTAGGATTGTGACAGATTGGGAAGGTGGAGAACTCTTTAAGGAGTCCAGTTGCATAAAACGCACCTCTCAACTGCCCATATCGTGTGTGCCAGGGACCTACCCTGTGCTTATTATTTCCGAAGATCGGTTACTTACTGTTCCCCAATTCCTCCCATATACACATACCCTAAAACTGCCAAAAAGATCTTTTGGATGATCACATTCTAGTACAGATAAACCACATGTGTTTCAAATCAGTCAAGACCTAATGGCCCCCAGCTCTTTCAAACAGGGCCCATAATTGGTCACAACAAATTCCCAAGCAAGTATATATTTGCTTTGGAATTAAACACCTTCCACACTTGTTTGTATGTGGCTTGGACTAACAAGGATCTATGCATCTTAATACTTAGCTCAATCTAAGGTACCCCCAGCAGGAAGGGCACCTTCTTCAAGAATGACAGCAAGCATGACACAAGAGTCTTGCAAAGTGAGTGTCCACAAGATCATGGAAATCACTCTTACATTTTAAGACTCCAAAAGTCCAGGTTGTAGTAGGCACTTTTGCCTTAGAGAAATATCATAAATAATTGCTCCAGTTTTGAATCACCCTCACTTTCTGAAAGCATTTAGTAAGTGCTTTCGGAAATTTAAAAAAAATGGATTCTGAACTAATAAAAGTTGAATTGGCTCCAAATTTATTAGAAAAAAAATCAGTGTCAAGGAAAAACAAAACATAAGTACATGTTGTTATCTGGAAATGAGATAAATGGTGACTACAAGGAAGTTAGCAGCGTCAACGAGGCTGATCTTATGTTGGCCACAGATCTGAAAAATTGATGTGTGGTAGTGAAGAGACCAAGAGAATCATGATGTTTCCAGAATCATCTCTAGGGTGATGTGCATGAAATAATTCATGTGGTCAATGACCCACCATTTCTGAAGTCTCTTATTATATAAACACTTACTATAGAAAAATTAGAAAATGCAAATAAATAAAAGCAGCAGGGGTGGGAATCACCCATATTGCCACATCCCGGGGACAACACTGTTAACACTTAGGTGAACATACTTCCAGGCTGTTTTATATCAAGAATAATCCTACATAAATTTGTTTTTCCCCACAAAAATCATATCATACCTTACATACTATTGGGAACCCTGAGTTTCTTCATTTGTTATCTAGAAACAATCTTTCTATGTCAAGAAATCTTTTTGGGCCGGGCGCGGTGGCTCACGCCTGTAATCCTAGCTCTCTGGGAGGCCGAGGCGGGCGGATCGCTCGAGCTCAGGAGTTCGAAACCAGCCTGAGCAAGAGCGAGACCCCGTCTCTACTATAAATAGAAAGCAATTAATTGGCCAACTAAAAATTTATAGAAAAAATGAGCCGGGCATGGTGGCGCATGCCTGTAGTCCCAGCTACTCGGGAGGCTGAGGCAGGAGGATTGCTCGAGCCCAGGAGTTTGAGGTTGCTGTGAGCGAGGCTGATGCCACGGCACTCACTCTAGCCCGGGCAACAGAGTGAGACTCTGTCTCAAAAAAAAAAAAAAAAAAAGAAATCTTTTTGACTTCTACTTCAATATTTGTGATGGCTGCAGAGACCATTTCTTCTGAGGATGTACCAAAATTTAACCATTCCACTATCACTAGCATTAATGCTATTTCCAGTGTTTTGCTATTAGAACTAGGCTGCAATGAGCTTCCTTTTCCTAAACACTACATCCTGGACCAGGTATAACATCTGGCATTCAAGGGGACATTTCCCCGTCGATGTTCCAAGGCTTCACTGCTAGAGGGTACCCCTTCCTCAATCTCTAGGGGTCAGAGGAACCCCAGAACCCAGCTTGGATGGACTCGATGTCCTGACTCTTGGCTTATTGAGGACATTATAAAAATCACTATAAAAAGGAAGAGAGCTAAGCTAAATCCCAGAACTTTTCCAAAATCTGTCTGTCATAAAGTTGCAAAGTAAACATTTTTCGTTATTTATTAGCACCACATTTGTGGAACCATTTGCCTTCAGGCTTCCTGTCTGGCAGAATCTAGGTTTGCCGTGGGAAAGGATGAAACGGAATCTTGTAAAAGAAGGAAGATCTTTTAGTAACTGAAATGAAACCTACTGTCAAGGCAAGTCAGACCCAGGACACGGATGAAAACCATTACTTATTTCTACTATATTGTTATTTTACATTCTCTCAGACTCTTTTTTTAACTCTCTTAAAATATAGATTTCTAAGACAGTCAATTTAAATCATTTTCTTAAAGCAGTTATTATCAGTGCCCCACTGTGTCTAAAATTTAAAAATATATATCCTGAATATGTGGAGGTGAGAATTCTGTTTTGTTTTGTTTTGTTTTTTGAGACAGAGTCTGGCTCTGTTGCCTGGGCTAGAGTGCCACGGCATCAGCCTAGCAACCTCAGACTCCTGGGCTCAAGCAATCCTTCCGCCTCAGCCTCCCAAGTAGCTGGGACTACAGGCATGCGCCACCATGCCCAGCTAATTTTTTCTATATATTTTTAGTTGTCCAGCTAATTTCTTTCTATTTTTTTAGTAGAGACGAGGTCTTCTCTTGCTCTGGCTGGTCTCGAACTCCTGACCTCGAGTGATCCGCCTGCCTCGGCCTCCCAGAGTGCTAGGATTACAGGCGTGAGCCACCGCACCCGGCGGAGAATTCTGTTTTTATGTTTTGATCCCACTCCAGAAAAAACAATTACAACATGTAATTAAGTATTTGCAGACATTGAAGTAAGTTAAAAGAACCAAGTCTTTTTTTTCTCCAAATAGTCGGAGGAGATATCAAGTAGAATCCTAAAAGGCTATAATTCACATATTAAAATCCTGCTGCAAACAGACTCTCAGCTTGGATTTTGCAAGAGCTACATCACTCAGCCGGAGTGGATCCCACAGATTCTGGAATACACTTGTTAGCCAGCAGACCCTCGTTCTAGAATTATCCCATAATTCCGAAGACACTGTAAGAGCACCAAGCTCCACAGTAGCACAATTGCTAGGGAATCCAGACTGAGGAGTCACTTCAAACACAATCAGTTCTTCTGTGAAAGATGCCTTTTGGAGACCTTTCCAAGATTCAATTTTATGCTCAATTGATATTTAGTTCTCCAGGTAAGCTGAAATAAACAATACTACTGAAATAAGTCTGACAAAAAGTGTGTGTGGAGATGAGTTTTGATGCCCTTTAAAAATTTTAAAAGCTCTATTAAGTCTACTATGAACTGCCAGAATGACCAAGCTGAGGCAAGACCTTATTGGTGGATGCTGAGACAGACATTAAAACAATTGTATCATGATTAAATAAGTTTTTATTGTCACATTTAACTGCTTTGTCAGATATACATTGTAGATTCCAGTATGGCATAAAAAAAATATTTTCCTGAATGTGAAAGTCTGAACAGAAGAGATGGCAATGGCACTTCAAAAAAAAAAAAATTAAATTCACACTAATGCTGCAGCTGCTTAGTAGGTAGCTGATAAAAACTGGAACACATTTGCAGACAAAGTGGTCTGCAACATTTTAAACCAAATGGCAGTGGTATAAGGTCAACAAAACCAGGACAGTAAAACACAGACCCCCGTAGAGTGAATGGCAGTTTTAGCATTTCATTTTTCAGTCTGTATTATATTGTTTAATTTAGTATTGGAACTGGAGCTCAGTGAATAAATGTCTATCCTATAAAATTACTTTTTCAGAATCTGGATTTTAAGCTGCTCTAACAACTTCCTTATTCTTACAGGCTTTAACTAATCCAAAGGAAAGGCAGTTAAACGATAAGTATTAACTTCATCAGCTGACCTCGTCACAAAATGGTAGGTCTTGTCATTTCCAAACCAGGAGCCCAACATGCTCCTGAATGTCTCAGTGGTTTCACACGTTCTGGGCAAAACTAGAAGACAAGCAGTAATTAAATAAAAACATAAGTGCATCCCAAGAGAGTCTCTACACATTCTATAATTATTCCCTAAATGGCAACTTAAAAAAAAAATAAGTATAGTTATTCAGATTTAAAACAAATCTTTATTCATCAAAATTCCCAAATAGTTTATTAAATGTTTTTCCTCCACAAATAAAACTAACACTAGGATTTGTCAGAAGATCTAAATGAGTTATATCCCTTACATATGAACTCAGCTAAATCCACTGTGTTTGGAATCTGTTCATCATAAAACTCAGGTCTGGTACATAACTCCTTTCTGTTACTCACTGCTATGTGTCCTTTAAGACTCCAGAATAGAGACCATAAATGTGCTAGTGCAACACAGTAGTCACTGTAATCCACCAAGAGAAAAATAATTAATTTATTTTATGACATACTTATTTGGATGATTACTTACTGGTAATTAGTATTTCTACATTTTTTTTAAAGGCAACCATTTTAAGTGACAATACGTATCAGGCTAGTAGAAAAAGGTTGAAACAAAGCCCTCTCTTTAGATCTCACAAAGTCATGCAGACAAGAGAAGGAATATCTAATTTATTCCAATCAGGCTTCTTGGAATTATCAAAATTTCTTTTCTGGCAAAGATGAATTTGGCTCATCATAGAAAGAAGTTCTTTGAAGGCTGCTGCTAAACTCATTTCCCTTTGAAAAAGTAAATTTCAAGGCATGATAGTGCAAGAGGTAAGTTTTTGATTTATAGAACATTTATAGACTAATTGTGCTTAGTCTCTAATTTTCAATTTATTTTAAAGAACAGAAACTACGCTGATAAGTTTCACTTTGCCTAAATTTACCAGTACATCCGTGAATCGCACCAGAATTAGGACAATTTGATTATCTTAATGATTTTGTCATGAAATCTGCACAGTGCATCCGAAGAAGACCAGCGGATGGAGCCCCCACAAGCTCTGTGCACAAGGACTCTCTTCGTGGGAGTCAGGGTATCTGAGAAAACAGTTCTCCCCCAAGGTTAAGTCCTCAAATCACTCTCTCAATAAGCAATTAAGGAAAACAGTGCTAAGTGGAGAGTTTCTTTTGTTTAGTTAAATCTGGGAGGTTTGAGTGTTCCTGGGGTCCTCCTCGGGATGTGTCATGGGTCGAGAGTCCTTTGAATGTGAGTATTCGCTATTAGAGGGCTCCGTAGGGTCAATCAAATTTTCGTAATCACTGTCACCTGATTCTTCACCACTGTCTCCGGCTGCTCTTTGGGAAGGAGGAAGGTCTGCCCTACTTCCAGAGTACTTCAGTCCGGCACTCGTGGACGCATAGTTGGAAGAGCCCACAGCTTGGGGTCGAGGCAGAAAGACACTCCTTTCCATTCGAGAATGGCTCAAAGTACTTTCTTGATTGTTTGGGTGAAAATCAGAGTAAGGGGGAGGAGGATCAGAGGCCTCTGCATCTCCGAGTGGACTTCTACCTTCAGCTGCAAACCCAGAATAGGGCATCCGAGGACTGAACACTGGTTCCAAACTTTCAGATGGCATCTGTCTGCTCAACATTGCCTGCTGCAATCCTGGGTGAAAGCAGGAAGAATATTTTAACACTTTCTACATTTTCACAACTTTTCATCTCAATGCAATAATACATGGTCAACCTGAATGTTCTGGAAAATAGCAACAAGGCAGTGAAATTGACTGTTACTATTATTTTACAATAGATAGTACTTTATAATTTAAAAACATATTTCCCTAGACATTAATCCATTTAAGCACCATAACAACTTTCTGAAGTGTTATTATCACCATTATTAATATTATTGTCTCCATTATATAGGCAAACAACTAGAGTTCAGAAAGGTGAAGGGATCTGGCTAGGGAACAGCTAGAAGTGGGCCGTGATACTCAGGATGCAGGTCTTGTCACGCTAATCCTGTGCTATTTCCCTTACCTGGGGCTCACTGAGCTCAAAGAGTGTGAGGCCGGAAGGATGAAATGAAACAATCCTTACCACTCTTTCTTTTCAGGTCATGGAAATGTGAGGTTTTCTTTGAAAGCCTCACATCAAAAACATATTCTCTTTGGAAGGCTGAGGTGGGAGAATCGCTTGAGCCCAGGAGTTCAAGACCAGCCTGAACAATGTAGCGAGACTCCATCTCTACAAAAAATTTAAAAATTAACTGGGCGTGGTGGCACATGCCTGTAGTCCCAGCTAATCGAGAGGCTAAGGTGGGATGATCCCTTGAACCCAAGAGTTTGAGGTTGCATCAGGCTATGATGACACCACTGCACTCTAGCCCAGGCAACAAAGACCCTGTTTCAAAAAAGAAAACAAAAAACCACGAAAACATATTTACAGCTACCTGCCACAATACACTTATCCCCAAAGTCCTAAAAAAATAAAATAAAAATAAATGAATAAAAGTTTAAAAGCCCTATGTTAAGTGGCTGGTTTTCTAGGAACTAGACCATAATTTTATATTTTTATGAATGTTCAGAAATAGTCCACATATATCAGTTTATATAGTCTTAAATATTTCTTAAGTAATATTTTTTCTATTATAAGGCAGGAAGATTGGTTAAGGTCAGGAGTTTGAGACCAGCCTGAGCAAGAACAAGACCCTGTCTCTACTAA
>VBSM01003144.1:5206703-5230419 GCA_008086735.1 Cheirogaleus medius
CCGTAATATTTGTACCCCCATAATATGCTGAAATAAAAAATAAAAAAAAAAGAATCTTAGTCTCTGACATTGGTAAACTAACAGAAGATCTCACGGAGCACCTACTTCTTCAGACAACCCAAGGATGCATGAATTAGCAATTTTGCCCTTCCCTTAAGGAGGAACGTTGATTGTAAAGTCCTTGAAAGCAGAGTTCATGTCTTATACATCGTCCGCACCCCCACAGCGAATGACACAGTGCTGAGCATGTTCTAAGCGTTCAAGAAATACCTACAGATTAATTAATGAAATCTTGCAAATGGCTGTTTAACAGTTAATAATTATTTTCACTGATGTTGATTTAATTTATTCTACAATAAATAAATTTACAGAGGGAAACCTTTCTGCTATTTACAGAGAGACATGATCACATAATCATACAGATTTTTTGCATTAACAAGTTCACAATGCAAAACCTTCATTAACCAGCAGGTGGATCAATTTTATAATTTTGTCTTTGCAATCTACGTTTTAAAATTACAATCAGACTTCTGTAGCAATAAGACTGCATTTCTACATAATAGATTATGGAGAAGCAAATGATGATTTCTAGCTATGTATTCCTATAAGAATTTATGCATAATAAACATGTCTTGCTAATGCTTCTTGATCCAAAAACAGTTTTAATTTATATAAATAACTAATAAGGAAAATACCTTCTCTAACTACAAAGATAACCAGCTAAAGAGAATTGTAAAAGCTTTTACTTAAAGATGCTGTAAAATGCACTATAATGTACATTTTCAAAGTCATGAATCTCAATTACTTGTATCAACATCTTTCCGTTTCTGTGAGGCTGGTGGGAAAGCTTTCTTTACCTTCGATTTGGTCTAAAGAGGACGTATTCTAAAGCATGAGTGGAATTGTTGGCGGTGGAGATGAAGCTGAAGAGAAGGAAGACGAGGTCGGGCACGCCGAGGATGCGGGTGAGCTGTTTGTGGAGAACCTGCTCTCTGTATGACATCTGCTGCTGCGTATTGCGCCGGAATCTGTACCATCCAATAACTTTCTGCAACAAAAACAGAAAAAATAATATTTGAAGTTGCATGAAATCTTACAAACTTAATTCTGAATGTATCCATAGAAACATGTGTACACAAATGTTCACAGCAGCTTTATGTGCAATAGCCCCAAACTGAAAACAACCCAATTGTCTGTCCATCAGCAGGTAAATGGATAAACAAATTGTGGTAGACCCATACATTGGAATCCTACCTGGTAATAAAAAGGAACAAACTACTGATATATACTACATGGAAGAATCCCAAAATAATTAAGCTGAGTGAAAGAAGCCAGATCAAAAAAAAGTATATGTTATAGCATTCTATTTATATAAAATTTTAGAAAATGAAAACTAATCTGTAGTGACACAAAGCAGATCAGTGGTTGACTGGAATGGGGATGGGGAAGGATGAGAAGGTGAGATTAGAAAAGGGCATAAGGAAACTTTCCCAGGTGATAGATATGCTCATTGCCTTACTATGGTGACGGTTTCATGAGTACATACATACATCAAACTTTCAAAGTGTACATGCTAAATATGTGCAGTTTATAGTATGTCAATTCTACCTCAATACTCTATTTTTAAAGTTTAGCTTTTGCAGGGCACAGTGGTTCACACCTGTAATCCCAGTACTTTCAGAGAAGGCAGGAAGATTGCTTGAGCCCAGGAGTTGGAGATCAGCCTGGGCAACATAGTGAGACCCTGTCTCTATAAAAACTTATTAATTTAAAAAAAAAAATTAGCCAGGCATGGTAGAGTGTGCCTTTAGTCCTAGCTACTTGGGAGACTGAGGCAAGAGGATCACTTGGGCCCAGGAGTTTGAGGCTGTAGTGAGCTATGATCATGCCACTGCACCTTAGCCTGAGTGACAGAGACCCTGTCTCCAAAAAAAAAAAAAAGTAAGTTTAGCTTTGTCAGCTTGAGCTATACCCTAAATAAACTGGCTAAAGTAAATTAAACTGATATGCTTTCTGGAAGAAAACTTCTCATAATGATTTGCTGGACATCTGGAAGACAGATGGTATAAGAGAAATCTGGAAGCTTATTAAAATGCAGATTCTTGGGCCCCACCCAAATCTACAGAATCAGAACTTCTAAGGGTAGAGTTAGGAATCTGAATTTAGGATAAGTTTCTGAGTTTTTCCTTTTATATACTGAAATTTAAAAACTTCTGTTGTAGAAACAATTCTTTTTGAGACAGAGTCTTACTCTGTTGTCCAGGCTAGGATGCAGTGGTATCAGCATAGCTCACTGCAACTTGAACTCCTAGGCTCAAGCAATCCTCCTGCCTCAACATCTGGAGTAGCTAGGACAATAGGTGTTCATGTATTAAAAAATTATTTTGTAGAGACAGGGTCTTGCCATGTTCCTCAGGCTGGTCTCTAACTCTTGGCCGCAAGCGATCCTCCCATCTCAGCCTACCAAAATGCTGGGATTACAGGAGTGAACCACCATGCCCGGCAACAATTTAACTCTTTATTAGAAAAACAATCTTTGTATAGCTTCTTTCTTGAAACAAACCCTTTGAGTAAAAATCCTGTTTTATGAAGTAAAGGTAGTTTAAAACTGTTAGTGTCATATTAAAATCAACAGTAAATTTAGATTATGTTTTGGCACTCTAGCCCAGGCGACACAGCAAGACTCTGTCTCCAAAATAAAAAAATTAAAAGTAGTTTTCCCTTCAAGAAAAAGTAGACAGAAAAACTGTCAATTGGCTAGAGCTATTGAGTATGTGAATATGGCACATTTCAGCCTAAGACTCAATACTCCATACTAAACATAGGAATTACCTCCTCTGTAGGACTGGGGCATTCTCAAACTTTCTTTGCTTCCCTGCAAAGCCTGAACAGTGCTAGCACATTGGCTGTTTTCATAAAATACTCATTGATGAACAGAATCTTGCAATGGCTATTGGATGAGTAATAGTGCTTTTCAGTTATGCCAATTCCAACTGTTTCATTCCATTTGTAATTTTTTTTCTAGCTGTCTTTTAAACAGAAACTCCATTTGTATTTTCTGAGAAGTGGGAGTCTTATTAATTTATGTCTAATATCAACTGATAGTAATCAATTTATTCATTGTTTTGATATTTGCCCAGTTTTAAATGGATTCTCCTCATTCTGATCAATGAAGGATGAGATGCCAAATTAATTTGCACTGGTGATATCTTTGATTCTGCCTTTTAGAGTGAACAAACAAGCTAGTTGCAAGGCTACTGAGTAACTATGTCACTGATGTTGAAAAGTACATTTTGAATAGCTATATTAGGGTCGTGATGAAGAATTATGGATGTCTTTCCCTAAAATGTTAACTCTGTTTAAGTCTCGCAGTCAATTTCTCACATAGACTTTCTATTTTATTTTCTATGCTAGACATTCACTTTCATTTTCTGAAGCCAAAGCAATCACCCCAAAACTGAACACATTTATCTTTAGCTTACGTTCTTTTGGTCTTATGATACTAGGACAGCTGATACAGTTATCTTTATCTGTTTCAGAGCTTCTGGAAGACATAAATTCTCCTTACTTGCTTTGTTTGGCCTTTGCCTAAAACCTAAGGCCTGTGCAAACTCTGTAAGCACATACGGATTCTGCCAGAACAGTAAGTTAGCCCGATGACCATGCCACACCTACTGGGGGATTTTCATACCAAAAACATTAGCCTCTATCTTAAGCCTAACATTTTAAATGTACCTTTTAGGTAGTATAACCACCCTTTTGAGGTGAAGATATAATTTTGTGCCTTTCCTAAGGAAAAAAATCCAAACTAGAATCAATTATAACGAGCTTTTCTGTCATCTAAATATTATATATCATTTCTGCTTTTGTGCTGGAAATTTGGATTTTTGAAAAAAAATCCTTACAGAGTTCATATTATGTATAAAGTATCATAGGAAATACAATGAAACATAAAACATAGTTTTTGCCCTCAACAAATATCATGGAAAATGAAACATGATTTCCAAGTAAAGTGCAACAAACTTGTATCAAAGGAAAGGAAAACACAAACATTTGTTTTAACACAAAGTTCTATAAAATCAAAATTACAAATCAACTTTTAACATTTTTGAGACTCTTAGTCCCAGTAAAAGCAAAGTCAACTCTAGATGACAACTTGTCCAGATCTACTGTGTCTCAAAACAGCAAAGCCTAATCTAAAATGTGAAAATAAGTTGGTGTCTGCGACTCTTAGCTGGATCGCTAAGAGATTCCAGGATGTATACTCTTGGGCAAATCACTGAAAATGAGTGCAGGACCACATGATGCCCTTCCCATGATGCCCTTCCCACTCGGGCAGGCAGCTTGGTTAGACTGCCAGGACTCAGCACCTCTAGCACTATCACATACAAAACCATTTCCCCTGTCTTCGGATCTACCCTTACACAATTCCTATTCTTCCTCTTATCCTTACATGCTTTTCTTTCTTCCTTTGCATGAAATACACCCATCAGTGGTAATGAGAAGGCCCTGTACATTAGAAAGGCTGTTGTTTTGATCTAACTGCACTCACTCCTGACACCCTTAAACAAAGGCATTTTGTTTTTTGTTTGGCAAGTTAAAAACTTTCATTGGCACTTTTTTCTCGAGAGATGACTAATAACCAATCTATTTTTCTAGAATTAATATCCCAAGGTAAAAAAAGTAAAACCTATACATTGTACAACAGAGTAAATTATAAATGAGATTATCAGACAATACTGCAGCAATAAAGCTTTGATTCAATTTCAGTTTCATTCAGACTTACTTACCATACATAACCAGAACATCATATGCTTATGTTGATAGAAGTAATAAACACATGACCTTCCCCCCCGCCCCCCCAGACAGAGTCTCACTCTGTTGCACAGGCTTGAGTGCCGTGGCGTCAGCCTAGCTCACAGCAACCTCAAACTCTTGGGCTCGAGCAATCCTTCTGCCTCAGCATCCTGAGTAGCTGGGACTACAGATATGCGCCTCCATACCTGGCTAATTTTTTCTATATATTTTTAGTTGGCCAATTAATTTCTTTCTATTTTTAGTAGAGATGGGGTCTCGCTCTTGCTCAGGCTGCTTTTGAACTCCTGACCTTGAGCGATCCTCCCACCTTGGCCTCCCAGAGTGCTAGGATTACAGGCATGAGACACTACGCCCGGCCAACACATGACCTTGTGAAAAAACATCTGTGTTCAATTTTAATTGAGCTTGAAAGAGTAATATATCCAAAGATGTTTGATTGCAATTTACATTTTTTTAGAAATAGTTTTCCTGATTATAAAATTAATGCATGTTTATTAAATATTTACAAAAGTATTTTTTAAATTACAAAGTAGAAAGAACCACAGAGTCAACTAACTATTGTTAACTTTCCAGATTATAGTTATTGTTTTCCTTCTGATTTTTACATAATGGAATCATACTATAAATAGATATTTAAGGTGGGGCAAGGTGGCTCATGCCTGTAATCCTGGCACTCTGGGAGGCCAAGGCTGGCGGATCGCTCAAGGTCAGGAGTTCGAGACCAGCCTGAGCAAGAGCTAGATACCATCTCTACTAAAAAAATAGAAAGAAATTAGCTCAACAGCTAAAAAAATATATAGAAAAAGTTAGCCAGGCATGGTGGCACATGCCTGTAGTCCCAGCTACTGGGGAGGCTAAAGCAGTAGGATTGCTTGAGCCTAGGAGTTTGAGGTTGCTGTGAGCTAGGCTGATACCATGGCACTCTAGCCCAGGCAACAGAGCCAGACTCTGTCTCAAAAAAAATAAAAAAAAAAGATATTTAAGTTTTTAAAATTAACATAGTGTAAACATTGTTTCACATCGGCAATTTACCTTTAAAATCTACTTAATAGAACTCTCACATATTAATACCAAATCTCATTGTTCCACTTTACATTTCTGTCTGTTTTTAACTATGGGTGATAAGATAAGGAATGATTTCCAAATCAGACTGGGAAAAAAAATAGAACATACCTTTCTCCGATCTTTAAGAATCCTGTCCAGACTCTCTTCATTAACTTTGCTTGCATAATCATAAAAACTATTTAAGAGAAAAAAATATTTTATTAAAATCACATAGTATTGTGAAATGGACATACTTAGATGTATGTGTCTATGGGGCATCTAGCCCTAAGATATAACTGTTTGTTTTCAATAGGTATGTAAAGAGAACTTAGTCTAAATGCTTTCCTGATACAAGGTGTCTTTTGCATCAAAGAATACTCAAGAGATTGCTACAGTGAAAAGATATTACTTCCACACATGGAAGGTGCTGATAGCAAGTAATAACAAAATGTGGGGTTTCAAATGGCTGTGCCATCTTTTCTTTGTTTCTAAGTATCAATTACTTATGAAAAAAAGATAATGCAGCAGCTCATTTTCTGAGAAATGAAGAAAGGAAAAAAACATTTGTTAAATGCTTAATAAGACACTTGGCTGCATGCTTTCTCATGTTATTTCAGTTCATTCTCCCTTCAGTGCTGGGAGGTATTAGTTCAGGACAACAATAAGTTTTATTCCCAATTTTGTAGATAAAGACACTGAGGTTAAGTGACTTGCCCCAAATCACAGAACTGGTAGACAGAAGGGCTGCAATTTGAAGCCATGCCTGGGTAGCTTCAAACCTAATACGCTCACCTCCAAACAGACCAATGTGACCAGGATCCCCTGGTGTTTGATCCAGGTGCAATGATGTGTGGGCCTTTTCTACCACTGGTCATGGTCCTGGGAATGCTACCCGCTCTCCCACCACCGTAAGCCCAGGCCTTATAAGGCAGGAAGGAGTTCAAGGTACAGCAAAAAACACTGAATTGGGAGTCTGCTTCTCACTGTATGATGTGGGGCAAGTCACTTAACCTATCTAGCCTCCATTTCCTTTTTCGCAAAGTAAGGAAGTTGGAGTAGACAGATGATTTCTCAGGTTTCTTTCAGCTCTAAGAATTATGAGTCTATGATTTAAATTCAGTTAAATCCTTGTTCTGGTACTATTCACTAACAGTATTTTAAGGGATTCCTCAGAAGGGGGAGGCATGCATACTAAGTGAAGCTTTGAGAGTCAGGACAAAATCAGATACTCTCATGGACCAAAGAGAGGCGATGTGTGGACCAGGGCCTGAAGCATTTCATGTGCTCTGAGATTCCTTTCAAATGAACTGCTGCTTACTCATCTTGCTTCCCCACTCCTCCTCCAGTTATGTGTAAATCTAAGAGGTGAGGTCCTCAGCTACTCTGAGGCTTCGTTCATAGACAGCCATCTTACCTGTGTGAGGGTGAACGTGATGCAAGCTCTTAGGGGCTATTGAGTGCAAGGGGGCTCACTGTTTGGGCCAGCAGACAGTGGGAAAGTGGTCAGAATGAAAGTTCGTAGGGAACACATAGCAGGAACAGTTAAGCAGAAGGGGCTGGAGGGTGTTAAGGAAGGAAGTGCTGATCAAGAATACTGCACTGTGCTCCTGTGGGCAGTATGGGAAGGAAAGCATTGGCCTGGGTTCTGGAAGGGATAGGAAGTAGGGTCTCATGGAGTTTTATGAAACAGAGTCGAAATCATCATACCAGCCATTAAGTGGAAGGGTTCACGACTGAGAAAGAAGGCACAGGCCTGGGCAGTGGTATGCAGAGAATCCAGTGAGAGAGAGATACTAGACTTTCTCTCCCTCACCCCTTTCCCTCCAGATGGTTCTCTATTATTTGCTTCCTCCCTTCTGAATGCTTCTCCTACCATTTTCCTCTTTCTGTCCTTTAGCTGGTCATAATACATAACTGGTACATAAAGTAGTCCCCCTCCCTGCCCATGGTTTCACTTTCTGCGGTTTCAGTTACCCTTGGTCAACTGGGGTCTGAAAATACTTTGAGAGACAGACCACATTTATGTAACTTTCATTACAGTAATTGTTATAATTGTTCTATTTTATTATTAGTTGTGAATCTCTCACTGTGCTTAATTTATAAATTAAACTCTATTATAGATAAGTATATACAGGGAAAAACATAGCATATATAGGGTTTGGTATTATCTGTGGTTTCAGGCATCCCTAGGGGGTCTTGGCACATATCCCCCTGCAGATAAGGGTCGGGGGAAACTACTGTATTCACTTAAATGTAAACACAAAAAGAATGCTTTATGTTCCCTTTCCTTACATTTTATTTTATTTTTTATTTTTTTTGAGACAGAGTCTGGCTCTGTTGCCTGGGCTAGTGTGCCGTGGTGTCAACCTAGCTCACAGCAACTTCAAACTCTTGGGCTCAAGCAATCCTTCTGCCTCAGCCTCCCTGAGTAGCTGGGACTACAGGCATGTGCCACCATGCCCGGCTAATTTTTTCTATATATATATTTTTTAGTTATCCAGATAATTTCTTTTCTATTTTTAGTAGAGACGGGGTCTTGCTCTTGCTCAGGGTGGTCTCAAACTCCTGACCTTGAGCGATCCGCCAGCCTTGGCCTCCCAGAGTGCTAGGATTACAGGCGTGAGCCACCACGCCCAGCCCCTTTCCTTACATTTTAAAGTTGAACACTGAACATTTATTATTCCTCTTAAAAACACTCACTAAATTATAATATTATATCTTGATTAACTTTGTTCTCTATGGTTGAAGAGCCTTGATAGGCTGAAGGGGATTACTTCCATTCTAAATCACTGAGGCCACAATTTACACTTTCCTCTTCCCCTTTTCCTAACCTAACACAGTGCCATGCACATAGCATGCAATAAATAAATGAATTTGGGTCCCCTGGGTTATACTCTCAACTTTATAGTCATAATCAGCCTCAGGCCTAAATTCAGTAGTTTTTTTTTTAATCACTCAATCCTTTTAATAAGGACCAATGGCTACAGAGAAGGATGTGGCTTACCTAAAAAGTTTTGAACAAGGCTGATGGTTATGGATTTCTGTAATTAGAAAAGAGGAAATATATCTCAGTTAGTCATGCAAAACACACAAGATTATAAAATAGTTCAAGATTTATTTTTCATCCCAAATCTCAGACAATAAAAAGTCAGTATTCCTCTCCCAAACAAGTGCTGCCTGCATACCAGTGAAAGCAGTGTGACTTCTTAACGTTTACAGTAAAGTACATTTTCCCAGAACAAAGGAAACTGGAGAATGGAAGTTCTAGTTCCATTCGTCCGTGTATGATAAGCAGACATCTGAAAGCTTTTATTCAGGGACATGCAGCTATTGTGTGCCTTGCTAAATCTTACCTATTTAAACAAAGTATAATAAGAAAAAGTAACCACTTACTCAAGCATTTAATAAAGCTGTGAGGGCAACCTAGGGAGAGAAGGACCTTAACCACCCTACCATCAATAACCAACTAACAACTCATGACAACTTGGGCCAGGTGTTTTGAAGGGGAAGGAACTCTGGAAGTCTCTTAACCCTTTCAAAGATGGTCAGTACCAAGGGAAATAGTCATTTATACCGCAGATTGTAACAGTTCTGAAAAGCAGACTGAACAATTTCTTCAGGCTCATCAGGGGGCTTAGGGTCTGGGTTTCTTTATAAGACCATGAGACTAATTGACCATTCAATTCTATTAATCACATTCTCCTAGAGAGTGACTCATCGCCTGCTGTTTAAAAAGCCATAGTCCCAGAGTTCCAGGCTGTAATTTTAACTCAATTAAAATGAAACCACAGCCTTGAAGGACATGGTGCTATGCCCATTAGTTTCTTTATTTGTGTTAATGCTGCCGAAACACACGCATAAATGCAATATTTCCACAGGAAAGAAAAGCTCATTTGCCTAACTATACAAATAAGAAAACCGCATCTAGAAATATTTCCTTCTTTTATCACTAAAAATGATACAGTATAATATCATAAGTTATTCCAGAGATACTGTTAGTAATTAGGATGCAGAAAATATGTAGCAAAAATATTACCTGGAGTTCAGGGAAAAGAAAAACTCAACTTCTACTTTAAAGGAAAGAATATTTTGAGTTTTTTTGTTTTTTTTTTTCCTTTTAAAAAAACTTTAATAGATTTAGGTGGTACAAGTTGAATTTTGTTACATGCATATATTGTATAGTGGTGAAGTCTGGGCTTTTAGTGTACCCATTACCCAAACAGTGTACATTGTGGCCCATAGGTAATTTTTCATCCCTCAGCCCCCTTTCCTTCCCCCTGTTGAGTCTCCAATGTCCATTATACTACTCTGTGTGCCCTTGTGTAGCCACAGTTTAGCTTCCACTTATAAGTGAGAATATGCGGCATTTATGTTTCTGTTTGAAAGGAAAGAATATTTTGTTTAATGAAATCCCTGGAGTAAGTGCTGAATTCTGAATGCACACACCTGTTACCAATCCACCCTAGCAGTTTCTTTCATGATTTACAACCTGGATTAGAAGCACACTAAAGACATGCTCTAGATACCATGTGGTGTTTTCTGAAGGAAGTTAAAGCTTTCTAAGCTTTTTTGCAACACTAAGCACTTCATGGAAAAAACAAGGCTGTGGCCTTAAACATGAAAAAGCTGCAGATTGGAATGAAGTTGGAGGGCACATCAACTGACAGGTGGACCTTTGGAAACAGGCAGAGGTTAGGCAGCCTCCCCTGGGATTTCCAGAGTTTCCCATGCCTTGATAGCGCATCCACATGGTAGACTACTCTCCATGGACACATGGCTCCCTGTACACAGGTCTTTAACAACCCCTACCATGTGGTTCTTGCTTTTCTTCCTGGTGGGTGAGTCCAATACTTATTCTCCTTCCCCCTTCCATTCTTTCCAATGACTGTTACTGCATCTCCTCATTAACTAAGGACACTTGTCTGTTGCTGCCTCCCCTCTATCACTCCTAGAACTAAGGGGGACAGCTCTGCTTAAAGTGAGTTAGCACCAGCTCTTTAAATTAATATGTATTCAAAACAAGATGCAGAAATTTTGTGTTTAAAATGTGATACTCCATATTAAGTCATCCTATTGCAGAAAGTAAGGTAAAAGGTGTCTGTGCATGGAGTCAGACATTTGCAACAAATAATAAATGTGGTTAATTTATTTTACTTAAAACATCTTATTCTGGAGGTTACGCTATGCCAGAGAATCTCTTTGCACCACTGGTAGTGTCTCCTGCTCAAGGCACTTTCCCTTATGTTTGACCTTTCAACCCATGTTTTCCAGAGTCCCTGGTTTATGTTTTTGGATTTTTTTTTTTAGACAGAGTCTTGCTCTGCTGCCCAGGGTAGCTAGAGTGCCATGGTATCAGCCTAGTCAGCCTAGCTCACAGCAACCTCAAACTCCTAGCTCAGCCTCCTGAGTAGCTGGGACTACAGGCACACACTACCACATCCTGCCAATTTTTTCTATTTTTAGTAGAGACAGGGTCTCATTCTTGTTCAGGCTGGTCTCGAACTCCTGACCTCAGCGATCCTGCCGCCTTGACCTCCCAGAGTGCTAGGATTACAGGTGTGAGCCACTGGGCCCAGCTGTTTTTGGATGTTTTCATTTTTAAAAGAAAAACGTTACAATGGTGAAAACATATTTAATATTAGCAAATACTTTGTTCATGAGATGCATAATCATTTCAATGATCTGAATGTTGCTAATAAATTAAAGATTATACAGCAAGAGATGGTTGTCATGGCACTATATTAACTGGCACACTCTATTGATTGTTATTTCTCCGTGTCTACAATACCATGAAAACTGGTATTTACTGGTATTTACTGTGGTGTATGAATCAAAGGATCAGTACATTATGATATGTAGAATTTTAATTATTTCACCATTCTATTTCTTTAAAAATAAATAAGTAGCCAGAATATTCAACAAAAGTGCTATTTTTGTGATCATGCCAGATGAGAGAGTGCTTACTTTCAAGGCTTTCTGTCAGTTAACTGCATCTGGCAATTTAACCTTCATCCACCAGATTAATTTTGAAAACCCAAGTGCAAATAATAAATAACTGCACAGATGTCCTATGAAACAAAACTCTGTTTTAGGATTTTAAGGAATTAAGCAAAACAAAACCAAAAAACTCTCAATGAAAAATGAGCTATACTCTGTACACATATCAAGTCTTAGTAAGTCAGTAATGTGGGGAGTGGGTTGAGTGGGTTTTACAGCTTTGATCCTTTAGGACTGCCATCCACAATCCCCAGGCTGCAGCCCAGGACTGGTCCATGGCCTATCAGGAAAACAGGGCTGCACATCACTGCCTGAGCTGCACCTTCTCCTGCCCCACCCTCCATGCCACTCCCCAACCAACTCTCCACCCCATGGAAAAACTGTCTTCCATGAAACTGATCTCTGGTGCCAAAAAGGTTGGGGACCACTGCTTTAGGAGACAGTTCAGTCTCCTGTTTTTCCCCAACTCTAACCCCACCTCAATCCTCACCTTTGCCCCCTAACTCATGTACTAGAAGGCTATCAGAACAGGCTTGGAATTGATGACTTGCTTCCAACATGACCTAACCTGCCTGCTGTATTTCAAACCACAAACCACTCATCTTCATGTATTCTGTATTTTAGTCACGTAGAACCAGGCCAGATGATTTATCCACCCCTGGATGTTATATACACTCCTTACTGTGTTCCCTTGAATATACCGCCCACTGGCCCTAGGTTCACCTCCTTGCCGACATCTTTACTGATTTCCCCCACTAGCAGTTTTTCTCTCAACTCCGGACACTTACAGGATTTTCTTTATTCCTTTCTTACACCACTCATCTTGCACTGTCTGGTATTTCTTCATACCTGTCCTACCCCTGGAAGGCAGGGATGATTCTGAGTATTCCTCTCACTGCCCAGCACATGCCCCACACATGGAAGTTCTTTAATAAATGTTTGCTGCATAAATAAATGAAATGTTCCTTGCTTTCTTCTGTCAGGATGTGCTGTTAGTGATCTGTCTGAGGTGCACCTGAAAGGACTATGATCACTACTTATCAAAAGGAGACTGATCTAAAGAGAGTAGATGCATCATCTATAATGACTCCTTCCTCTTCCTCAGCAATCTCCCCCAAAGTGGCTATGGCTTATCTCTCAGAAACCTATGCAGTGTTAGCAAATATCCCATGCAAACAAGTGTGAACACTTTTGCTGGATGCCTCTAGGAAGGAGCGGCACAACATATCCATTGCTTATAGTATGAGGTGATACTGGCAACAGGGTGAGCCTAATTTGCAAACTTGAGATTCACTGTTTTTTTGTTTCTTGAGACAGGGTCTGCTCTGTTGTCCAACCTAGAATGCAGTCATCATAGCACACTGCAACCTCAAACTCTTGGGCTCAAGTGATCCTCCTGCCTCAGCCTCGCAAGTAGCTGGGACTATAGGTGCATGCCACCATGCCTGGCTAATTTTTCTATTTTTTGTGCAGATAGGGTCTTACTGTATTGCTCAGGCTGGTCTCGAACTCCTGAACTTAAGTGATCGTTCTGCCTTGGCCTCCCAAAGTGCCAGGATTATAGGCATGAGTTACCATGCCTGAATCAGTCAAATGGTCACACAGCAATTCGGTAAAGTCAGACCAGCTGGTGAATAATAGGAGACCTACATGTATACCTATGCATTGTAAGTTTACACTGACATAAAAAACATCTCATATCATTTATAGTGCAAATAATTTTAGTTTTTAATACGCACTCTTTTAATCCTTTAGATTAAAGTTAGTTAAGAGCCAAAGAACAGTAAGTATTATATACAAAAAGGATATTTCTAAGGTCAATGATAAATTTACTTACCAATTACTTGCAAAAATTCTGTGTTGCTGATTTGTGAGTCACTGATGCTAAAGGTCTCCTCTTGTCTTACCTCTCCCAGCAAAAATCCTTCCTAAAAGAAACAAAAAAATAGTTGCAGACTAAAAATAGATGATTTTTACCGAAATTAAGAGGAATTGAGGACATATGATTTTATAATAATTTCAACAATAATCCAAATAAGCTTGCCATGTGAACCAGCTACTATTCTATAAACCAAGTAGACTCAAGCAATCTGAGGGTATCTATGATTAGATTATTTGAAAAAAGAATTCCATAACAAGATAAAATATTATTTTAATCTGTTTAAGTCTCCCCTGTTTTTGGAAGTAAAAATAAGTACAGTGAATTCATCACCTAAATCCTAAGTCTCATAACCAATGTCCAAAAAGCTCAGGAAGCAGAAACATTCCAAAGTTGTTTTCTTGAAACAGCATACAATTTATTTGTTTTAAAAACACTGCTAATGATGAAAGGATAAAGAAGTTAACACAATGACAACTACATGCTCTTGTAGAGGCTGGCATAGAAAATTAGCATTTTAGCAAATAAATTTCATAATGTTTACATGAAAATTTTTCTTTAATAAATGCAGAGGTTAATTCATTGACACCTTTGGAGAACATATACCACCACAATCAATTCCGGATTACTAGACATATTACCTACCATTTGAGTATTTGCTGTCATGTTCAGCACAAGCACAGTTGGAGAAGATATACCCCAAATGTCAAAATAACTTCCTTTAGAGAGTGTAAGTTGATAAGCTGTCCTGGAATCTCTCTCCCCAGACACCCACATGGCTTAGTGCTTCCCTTCATTTAGGTCTTCACTCACATGGCACTTATCAGAGAGGCCTTGCCTGACCAATAGAACAGAAACAGCATCTGCCAGGCACGCTCTCCTCTTTGCCCTGCATTCTTTTTCTTCTTTGTCTTCCCACTATATTTACATAAATGAATACATTTATTTATATCTCCTGCTAAAATGTAAGCTCCATGAGAGCAGGGACTTGGTGCTCATTTACTACTATAGTTCAGCACCTAGCACAATGCCTAACACATAGTAGGTACTCAACAAATACTGGATGAATAAATTTGTTGAAACAGTTCCCTTATACTATACCCTTCTATTCTAGGTTGATCATTCAAATCAATTAAAGAAGTTTCCTAGTTTAAAAACACTTCCAGTTTAAACATTTCCACCCCCACCTCTGTGGGGGTGAGGAGAGAGATAGACGCTTTACAGCCTAGTTTTTGTATTTGATTCGGGGAGGAGGAGTGTCCTAAAATACTAAATCATCACGTACAGGGCATCTCAAACTTGAGAAATATACAGATTCTCTTAAAAAAGAAAAATTCTTTCAGACCCAAATGAGTACCTATGACCACTAGTTTGAGAAATACCAACTAAATAAGCTTGTTTTACCCTCTGAAAGTCTTTCAATTATGAGTTCTTACCATAAAAGAAGTTTTATCTTGTAAAAAGCAAAAACAAAACAAAACAACTTTTTTTAAATCAAAGTGAAAACACAATTTAATATTCCCACAGAACTTTAGACACTGAGAAAATAGCTAGATTCCTAGTGTTCTATAATCCAGGATTGTCAGATTTAGAAAAAAATATATAGGACACCCAATTAAATTTGAATTTCAGATAATTTTTATGTAAGATATAGGATATACTTATACTAAAAATTATTTGCTATTTATGTAAAATTCAAATTTAACTGAGTGACCTGTATTTTATCTGGTAATCTTATAATAGTTCTCAGCATGAGAAACGGTGATATAAATCTACAATGACATCAAGACATTCTAAAGCCAAGGACAAAATGAGTGTTTATTTATCTGTTGTTCTGGATTATCTAAACCACTGTTACTTCATAGCAGGAGTAGGCAAACTACAGTGTGAGGGCTACATCCAATCCAATGCCTGTTAATGTATGGCCTGCAAGCTAAGAATGGTGTTTACATTTTTAAATGGTTGTAAAAAAATAGAAATATTTCATGAAATGTGAAAATTATATGAAATTCAAGTTTCAGTGTCTATAAATAAAGTTTTATTGGAATATAGTCACCTTCATTCTTTTACTGTCTATAGCTGCTTTCTCCCTACAACAGCAGAGTTGAGTAATTGCTATAGAAACCATATGGCTTGCAAAGCCTAAAAAATTTATTATCTAGACCTTTACAGGAAAAGTTTGCTCACCCCAGCTCTACAGAATAATGAGTGGTTTCAAATTAATTTCTTGCCTGGACAAAAGTTATGTACCACAAAAGTAAATTGTTGGTTCTTCAACTTTAAAATTGAAATTATTTTCAAGTTTCCCACATCTGTAATTGTGGTAAGGTTAATATAACCAGGCACGGTCATATAAAACACAGTTGCAAACTATTGGCACTGGTGAAAATTTCCTTTAACAGAGTAGATATTGAGGGGATATCTCTTTAATTAAGTTAATAACAATCTAAGTAACATAGCCACCACACTGAGGTTTGTAGAAAAACTTCATTTTTCAACAGGTTGCTGCTTATTCTTATAATAATCTTGCTTTATGCATAAACTGTGATACTACTAGGTACTCTAAGAAATAAACAGGGCAAAGAAGCATCACTGAACCTATATTTAATAGTCCATGGACACTAGGGGTATCACAAATCACCTACATACAGAACTGCATTACATTATTAAATAACTGGCTGCAGTACCACAGGCCATAGTGTCCAAAGTTGCCTCTGGAAAAGCCCATGCTGCATATATTCCTATCATTAACCTCTACCATCAACACTGAAAAGATGAAAGGTACAATAATTTAATTCCATTCAATTTACTAATGGAATCACCTCTCTGTGAAATCAGTTTTTATTAATGGAAGCTAAGATTGCTGACATCAAACCAAATCCTGTTCCTCCTTCTGCAGCGTATCATTTTGCTTTGTAATGACAACCACAAAAAACCACATACATTTAATGAATTTGAATAATTCACTATTATCATTTAAAATTATCCTCCAATTTGATGGGTAAATTAAATACTCCCTTTAAGAGAAAAATTATCTAGTTTCACAAAGAATTTCCAACCAGAGGCCAGTGACATTAAAAGACAATTCGAAAATAAAGACATTGAAACAGAAAGGCTTTGCTCCCCCTGTGGACTCCAAAGCCTATGCATTTCCGATCACTCATTCGTGGCCCTGTCACTTCCCTATTTTACTGTGTTCTTAGAACATTCGCCAAAGAACTAAACATGCAACTTCGGGGAAATGCAAACAGACCCTGCACCTAATGCTTCTGTTTACATTCTCCATTTGCCATCGGGGCGAAGAAAACACACAACCGTGTCTAACAAGTATGAATAGTGACAGCCATGGTTTTACTCGTTGCACCCGACGACGACATGTGAGACCAGCGGGCGGGGCTGAGTGCCTGCCTCCTAAACTAAGAGCCCGGCCTCTGGACTCCTTCCCGACCTCGGTCGCCCCTCATTAAGTCTAGAACCCTCATTCTCAGGGAGGGGCGGGCACTCGGTTTCCACCAAGTGACTCCTGACACTGCGGGGCGGGGGGAGGCAGGCGGGACAGCTTTGCTGGACCACAGACGGTAGTCCCGGGACGGCCAGGCGGCGGAGGGCGCCAAGCGAGGGGGCCCGTCCCAGGGGCGAAAGAGCCCCGGGAGGCAGGAGCTCGCCGGGGGCGGGAGCCGCCCCGGTCACTGGCTCCTCTGCCCGGCCCTGGTGCCCGGGGGTGGAGCCGCAAGCGGTCCCGGCTTGGCCGCAAGCGCTGGCCTAATGCGGAGGCTGAGAGCCCCCGGCGGCCGCGGCGGGGGGCCCGGCACCTACGTGGTCCGCGTTGCTGTTGGCGCTGTGGAAACACACAGCGCTGAAGGTGTAGCCCGAAATGGAAGCCGCCATGATGGAAATCTCCAACTCCCCCATCATGCCCCGCGGCGGGCGCACAGCCTTCCGGCCGGCCCCGCCCCTCAGCATCCTGGGAAATGGAGTCTGCGGCGGCGGCGGCCGTGGCCGAGGGGCCGAGCGCCCGCAGCGAGGGCTGGGAAAGGCCGGTTTACGCAATCAAAAGGACCCAGACACGGTAACCTTCGCAGGGGTGTTTATCCCGGCACGCCTCAGACAACACCTCCTCTGTATGGCCCTTGACAGTTTCCCCACACAGTTCTTTCCCTTTGCAAATCAAGCTCTTACCGTGAGAAGCAAACACCTACCGAGCTCAAGGGTAAAAGCAGGGAGATGATTAAGGCCATTGAACCGTGTTGGGTTGGACACAGGAGTAATGCGATGCGATATCAATTGTAACATGACCACTCTGGCTGCAAAGTTAAAACTATAGTCCGGGGACCTAGGGGGTGGGGAAGAGGGAAAAGGGTTATCACCACAGTCCAGAGGGCCACCTCCCTTTCTCTCACACCTGAGATTTGATCAGCTAGCACAATCTTCAAAATATACCCAGAACCCTACAATTCACCACCAGCATATCTACCACCCTGGTCCAAGCCACCATCACTCTTCCCCTGGATTACTGTAACAGCCTCTAAGGCAGAGGGTCTGCACTAGTGGCAGTTTTGCCCTTCAGAGGGGCTTTGGCAATGTTTGGAGACATTTTCAGATGTCACAATTTGGGGAAAGATGCCACTGGCACCTAAGATGCTAAATATCCTACAATGCACAGGACAGGCCCACAGCAAAGAATTAGCAGTGGTGATGAGGTTGAGAAACCCTGGGATCCTGCTTCTGCCTTTAACTCTTTCCTTGCCAAATCTACTCTCAACATAGCAGCCCAAATGGTCATGTATGTCATCTTAATATAAAATTTAAATCATGTTGCTTCTTGGCCAAACCCGAAACCTTACCATGTCCTGGCCCCTGTTGCTCATCTGATTTCATTTCCTGCTACTGCCCCTTTTGTTTACTCAGCTCCAACTACAGGCTTCTTCCTGCTTCCTGGGTATCCCTACCTCATTCCACCTTAGGGCCTTTGCACTTGCTGTTTCCTTTGCCTGCAATGCTCTCTTCCCAGACAGCTGCATGGCCTATTATTTCTGCCCTAGATGCTTTGATGTGCCACCCAGACACTCTTCACTCCCCTACCCCCTGCAGGATTGACTGACTTTCTGCTATGGAGCAACCCTCAGCTGTCCGCCCTCTTGTGGAATTATCCTCAGTGGAAGAGAGTCTCATTGCCTAAGGTCACACCTCCTTTCCTAGGCAACCAGCATTCAATGCCTGGTCAATGTAGATGAATAAAGGCCCAGCTCCTTCATTCCAACTTGGGACAATTCCAAAGGGTCATTCCAACTTTACAGTGCCCAAAGTAGGGGACAGTGCAGAGAGGATTTGCTGAAGTTCTATTGTAATGGTACCCCAACCCAACTACTTCATTCATTCAGTCCTACTTTTTTTCTTTCCCCAATAGGTGTTGATGCTGAGAGCACTTCCTAACCGACTTCCTCCATGTTCATCTCAGCCTCAGACTCGGCTCCCTGAGAACACACCTATGACAACCTCTTTTAGGTTCTCAGTGTCACTCCCTCAGAGAGTCCTTCCTTGAATACCCTCACAAGGATTGCAACCTTCGCCCCACATTCTCCATTACTTCCCTGCCTTACTTTTCACTTTACCACTTATCACTATCTAGCAGCATCTCTATTTTATTCATTTTTCATGTCTCTTGTCTTTACTCCTCCACCAGCATGTTCTGAACTTCACAAAGACAGGGATTCATGTTTGATTTGCTTACCATTGCATCTCCATCATCTGGAATAACCCCTGGCATGTAGACGTTGTCTGACACATGGTTGTTGAATTGATGCTGTATGAAAAAGTAGGACGGTCCTAGGAAAGATGGTTGTGTTTAATCAGCTGGGTGCTGGAGCAGGATGGAGACAGAAGTAGCTGATAAAAAGTGTAGGCTTGCTAAGAAGGAAGTACCTAGGTTTGCCCACTGAAGAAACAATTTGGGATTCAGGAGAAGAGGAAAGAGAGCCTGATGGAGTGGCAGAGTTTGGGGGGTGAAAGAGAAAAAGAGTGATAAGAGATGAGTAGCTACAGTGAGATTCTGGAATTTGGGATGAGGATAAAGAATTTTTAGGCTCTAGTATTGATCAGCATGGGAGTTTTGAGCTGCTCCATTTCCGACCTGGGCCAGTTCACCCCTCCTTAGGCAACCTGGTGGTCCCCTGCTCCCAGGAGGTCACCATATTGATGCTGAACTTTGTGCGGACACTTGATCAGCATAGCACACTACAGCCTAGAACTCCTGGACTCAAGCAATCCTCCTGCCTCAGCCTCCCAAGTAGCTGGGACTACAGGTGCACGCCACCACAACTGGCAGGCTCTAGTATTGTATGTTGTGTGATGTAATCCCTCTTGACTACCATCCTCATGAAAACCTCAGCAAAACATCTGTCGTGATAAAGCACACTCATGTAGTGGTCATGCTTGAAAACTTTATCGTAGATATCTTGGGTTCCAATCTCATCTCCAGTACTGTGTAACCTTGGGCAACTTCTATGTGTTCTAGGTTGCTCATGTGTAAAATGAGGACAATACTAGTATCCTCCTTATGTGGCTATCTTCAGGACTGAGACAACATATTGGATGTTCTGAACACAGTTCCTGGGATACAATAACAGATCAATGATTGTTAGCCATCATATCCATTATCATGAAGTAGTTTAAAAAATAAGAGATCTACAGTGTTGAAAAGATCTCCAAGTATAGTATATCACTACAATATTGTTAAATGAAGATGCAAGTTGCAAACATGCAAATGGTAAGATTCCATTTATGTATATATATCTACACAAATCAAGTATTTCTGCATATGTATAAATGCATGCAAATGTCATACTCCGCTGTGATGGGCCTGAAAGTGGGAACAAGAAAGTCTTGTTTCATTTGGATTATGCCCATTTTGTAGCTGAAAAAACTTGAGACTTAAAAGGTTTAAATTAAGTTACTTGATTAAAGTCATATCTTGTATGGACTAAGTTGTGATTAAAGTTCAAGTCTGTTTGACTCCATAGTGCATGATCAGGCAGGAAAATGCAAAGGAAAGGAGTGAGTGGTGTTGTGTGGCACTGAAGGAAAGGAAAACTGACTGAGTCTTGGAGGACTTTCTGGAGGAAGAGAACGGAGCAAGCTGTAATTGGTGCCCGAGAAGGGGCCTAGTGCTGAATGATTGGGGGGAGGTTTACTTGGAAGCGGCTGCAATGGCCCCAGTGAACACAGAGCTGTGAGCGTGAGTGTCTGGAAAGAAGGTAGAGCAGTGATGACAGGCTGGAGAAATGTCTCTGAGTCCAGAGACTAAGAGGAGACCAAGAGGAGCTGTGCAGGGAGGAACAGACAAGGATGATGCTCTGCTTTGGCTGACAGTGTAGATGGTCAGGGACCAACTGACTGGAAACACAGGGAAGAAAGGGTTTGGAGACATGGGGGAGAGGGGAAGGTAGTGTAAGTGGGTTTGGTTTACTGTTACAAGGAACATCCAGGCAGCTGCAATAAAAATCTGGAGCAAGGGCAAGAGGTCGGAATAGGAAGTCACTAATAATAAGAACAATAGCTAATATTTATTGAATACAGACTATATGTCAGGCGATGTTCTAAGCCCTTTGACACGTACAGTGTATTAACTTATCTAATCTTCCTAACAACTCTCTAAAGTAGACTCATTTTAGAGTTGAAGAAACTGAGCTAACATTTGTTGAGCATTTACGATGTGCCATGCAGGTAGGGTTTTACAGGAATGACCTTGTTTACTCTCTACAGGTGCCTCAATGTGACAGGTGCTATTATTATCCTAAGGATATTTTAAGGGTGGGCAAACTGAGGCCCCGAGAAGTTAAGGAACTTGCTCATGGTCACACACAGTGAGGCCAGGGTTCAAAACCTGGTAGTCCAACTCCAGAGCCAGGTGCCTAGTTCCCTTTTAAAAAGGCTCACTTAGCAGGAGGTAGTGGGAAAACAAGAAGGGGTTTTCAAGGATGATGTGCTCAGCGATGTTGATAGCTGCAGAGTGAAGGAAGGTAAAAGCCTAGAACGTGACCCTTGGCAACCCAGAGCACTCACAATCTCCTTCCTGCCTCATGTAATGGCACCTAGTGAGTGGGAGGGACTGTGTTCCTTGGCACTTTCCTGTTTCTCCCTGGTTTTGGGCAATTCTGCTCAGAGCTTCTCCACCTCCTACCAGGAATCTCATCACCCTGGGTGATCAGAGGTGGTGCCCCACACAGCCCTCAGGACTAAACAGCCAGAGTAATCCTGCCTGGAGCCAGAGAAGGAACTCTGTATAAACCGTGGGTTTTTCCAGGGCTACATACCAACGACTGTTTATAGTTTTCATCACACACAGCAAAAACATCTTAAGTGTTGGCAACACACCAGGTTGAAGACAGGCTTATCTCTCATGGGTGCTTCTTAATTAGAACCTAAAACTTTTTAAGACCCACTCAGTCACACTCAAGCTTGCTTTCTCTAGCATCTAGAGCCTAGAAAAGATCAAAACAACCACTGGCCCAGGGCAGCAGTAATTGGCCATGGCATCCGGTAGTTTTATTGCTCTGTAATAAGGTTACTTACGCTCTTTCTTGAGTTCTTTAATCACTGTGCACACGGATTCCCATCTGCCTTTTACCTTATCCTGTCACTAGTGGTTGCCTGAAGATCTTACATGGATTCCCATCTGCCTTTTACTTTATCCTCTCACTAGTGGTTGCCTGAAGATCTTGGAACACCATGTATAGGAGGAGGAGATGTGCATTTGGTTCCAACTGTGATTTCTGTGAGTTGGAAATGCAACTGTTGATGCCGTTTACCTCTGGGGACTTGCATTATAATTGGGTTTCTGTTTGCTCAGTCAACAAAAACGTGGCCTAGGAAACAATTCCTTTTAGTTGGAAGGCAGTCTTGCTAGGGGCCTTTGCGGTCCTTATCGAGGACATTGGACTACCGGTACTACGGAAAATACCCAGATCTTTAGCCATAAGATCTTTTGCATTATCCTGCAGAACTACCAAAGGCAGGGAGACCAATACAGGCAGATGCAATCTCAGGTTCCTGGGTTGGGAGCGATGTTGTAGAACAAGTCACTGTCTGTTTTGAGCGTGGTACAGTAAGGAAGCTGAAGCACACAGAGACTGAGACAAGGCCAGGTGCCTGGTTCGAGGCAGAGCTGAGACTTATCCAAGCACCTTGACCCTCACTTTAGGACTCTTTCTTCCACCACACACGGCTCCCGGTGGTTGGCGCACTGTGGGAGTCGTAGGGCATTCCTTTCCGTAGGCATAAATTCCCACGTCCGCTGATGACATGAAGTCAGAAAAGGCCAGAATGCTATTTTCAAGTCAGAAGACCAGCCACAGATGAAACTGGCCTCCTTGCCGGGAAGCCCAATAATGCGATGGTCTGTCCACTCACTCCCCAGCGCTGCCCAGTGCGGAGAGAGGCGGCGGTTTGTGCGTTTGGGTCGGGCGGTGCGGGCTTCGGGTCTCCACAGTGGCTTTCCCACCGCCAGCCCATTTCCAACACGCAATACCTTGAGTGGTCCCTTACAAACAGCAGTTCCCAAATACAGTCGCGCTCGGACCTCGACCGAGGGGGTACATCTAACGCTGGCTGGAGGACCGCAGAGGGGAAGCGAGGCTTTGCCCGGCTCACGCCTGTGCGGGGCACCCTGACGAGCGCAGAAGGACCCGCGCGGCTCCCCAGCTCCTCGGCCCGCCCCGCGCGGGGCCCGGAGCAGTAGAGAAGGCGGCCTCCCGCCGCCTAGAGGTGCCAGCCGGCACGTCCGCTCTGCCCGCGCCACGTCTCTATGGCGGCCCCAACGGCAGTCCAGGACGCGGAGCGAGATGAGCGCGGGCGCAGACGGCGGCCGCGGCGCTGCGGTGGTGGTGGGGTCCTCTGAGGGCGGTCCCCTGGAGGATGGTTTTGTCCCGTCGGCGCTGGGGACCCGCGAGCAGTGAGTGTGGCGTAGGGCAGGGGAGGGTG
>VBSM01003144.1:5241258-5269284 GCA_008086735.1 Cheirogaleus medius
ACCTCTGCCTCCCAGAGTGCTAGGATTACAGGCGTGAGCCACTGTGCCCGGCCAGCTTTTTTTCTTTCGCAATATGGTTCATGTACCACAAAATTTATCCTTTTAAAGTATGCAAATCAGTATTTTTTAGTATATTCACAAAGTTATGTATCCATTAGCATTCGCTCCCCAGTTCCCTTCCTTTTAGTCCCGGACAACCACTAATCTATTTTCTGTCTCTTTGCATTTGTGTATTCTGGACATTTTTAAAAAATGAAATCATACAACATGTGGCCTTTTATGTCTGGCTTCTTTCACTTAGCATATACATATATATACATATACGCACATATATATGTATATATATATGTTAGATCTTACATTCTGTGCCATATTATTAACGTATCTTCTATGTTCTTTCCTGTTTTTAATTTTAATACACATAGTCCACACACACACACACACACAAACCATATCATAATATGAAATCTGAGAGGAGAGGAAATGAGAATGGGGCAGAAGAGACAATGGCATATGGCTAAGAATTTTCCAGTACTGACAAAGGACCCCAAGCAACAGATTGAAGAAGCACTATAACCTCAAGGCAGAAAACAGAACTACACTAAAGCACATCATAGTATATCTGATGAAAACCAAAAACTGAAAAATCTCAAAAGCACACAGAGAGTGGGGATGGGGCATACAAGGGGACAGATTACCTTCAAAAGGCCAGCAATAAAATTTATAGCTAAGAATAAGTTATAAAAAAATGGAGGCCAGAAGACAGGAAAAGAAAAATACTAATCTAAAATTATACAGCAAAGACATCCATCAGAATGCACATACACACAAATAAAGTTGGCCCTCTGTATCAGTGAGGTCCTGGAACTAAGCCCCCAAGAATACAGAGGGCTGACTCTGTGTGTGTGTGTGTGTGTGTGTGTGTGTGTGTATAGTCATGTGCTGCATAAGGATGTTTCAGTTAATGATGGACTGCATATATGATAGTGGTCCCATAAGATTGTAATACTGTATTTTTCCTGTACCTTTTCTATGTTTAGATATGTTTAGATACACTTACCATTGTATTACAGTTACGTGTAGTATTCAGTACAGTAATGTGTGGTACAGGTTTGTAGCCTAGGAGCAATAGGTTTATACCATATATCCTAGGTGTACACCATTAGGTTTGTGTAATACACTTACTAAAGATGTACTGCTCATAGATGAGATCACCTAATGATGTATTTTTCAGAACATAGCTCCATCATTAAACAACACATGACTATGTGTGTGTACATATACGTTAGATATATATACACACATTAGATCTTATATGATTGTTAGAGCCTATATTCTGTGCTGTATTGTCTTTTATGTTTTTTTGTATTTATAATTTTCCATCCTTTTGTTATTTTCTTCACTAATTTTTTTTTTTTGCTGTCTCTAATCTATGAAGCCCACTCTTACATTTCTTAATTTAATGATTATATTTTTCAATTCTGTTATTTGGTTGTTACAGTTTTCAGTTCTCTAGCATAATTCCCCAAGTTGTTATTGTCATTTATTTCAGGTTCTTTTTTTTTTGAGACAGTGTCTTGCTCTGTCTCCCTGGGCAGAGTGCAGTGGTGTGACCATAGCTCACCGCAACCTCAAACTCCTGGGCTCAAGCGATCCTCCTGCCCTACTTAGCCTCCTTAACTGGGACTACAGGCATGTGCCACCATACCTGGCTAATTTTTTGGTTTTTGAAAAGAGGGGTATCTCACTATGTTGCTCAGGCTGGTCTCAAACCCTAGCCTCAATTAATCTTCCTGGCTTAGCCTTCCAAAGTGCTCGGGTTACAGGAGTGAGCCACCATGCCCAGCCCCTCTGTTGTTTTAAAATTGGTTTCTGACAATTATTTTATTTGGGTCTCCTGTGGGGTCTGTTTTTAACTCAGTTTTCCCCTTGGTTTTTGGTTATTGTTTCCTTGAATGTCTGCTTGTTTTTCACTGGGTGTCAGAAATTGAGTGTGAAAAACTTTGGGGATAGTTTGAGGCTTTGAATGATTGTTCTAGAAACCTAAAACATCTATATGTGATTTTTATAATTTGTACTAGCAGAATACATAGGCTTAGGAGAAGAAGAAACTGGCAAGAATCGGTTAATAGAATCATCCTGGGTTTTAAGTCTCAGAGAAGGAATTGAGGGAACTGGGGAGAAAATGAATATCTCAAGGAGTAAGGAAGGAGACAGCTCAAAGGGTAGGAGGTTGGCATCAAACAAGAGAATATTGAACCTTTTTATTAAACATAAAAATCATCACAGGGAATAGTCTAAACTTGGGTTTAGATTAGTAATCAGTCACTTAAGGTTGAAGAGTCTAGGGTAAGTCTTAATGGATGGTGTGGGAGTAGGTTAAGTTTTGAAGGCAGTGACCATTTAGTAAATGTTGAAGAAGAGCATCAAGGGAATTTCAGGCTACACTGAACTTTGCAGTCTTATTTTGTTTTTCATATTTCCTTTGAAATTATTTTTAGTGTCATAGGTCTAAAAATGTTCAGCACATGAAATTATCCAGACAGAGGAAGAAAAAAATAAGAATAAAAATGATCAGTATAGTTAGGGGGTAGGGTGAAGCCCAGAAGCTACCATACTTTTGCCACAGGTTCCACACACCCTAGATGGGTTTATGGCTAGTAAAGAGCAAAACTTTTAAGTCCAATAAGCTTTCTTTAACTCCTTGGGGATATTAGCATCTGCCCAGCCTACCTTATAGGTTTTTGGTGAAGATCTAATGAAATGTGTGAAATATTTAAAAAGTGAAAAAGTAGTATACAAATGTAAGGTAGTTAATAATCACATGGCTGGTGGAGAGTTGCATAATTATAATTACACTGAAGGAAAAATTTGAAAATCAGTAACTTATTACACATGCATTTAATTTATTCATATAATTTAATTGGGTTAAGTAAAATTTATGACAAATTGAGAATTGAAGAATATCAGTATCAGAAGTTAATACATTGTTCTGCCTGAGGGCTTATACATATATTTTCATTATCTTTGGGAAAATGAATTTCCTTTTGAAAAAGAAATCAAATATAAAGGCAAATGAATTGTCACATTATATAAATTTAAACTTTTGGTTTCTATTTCAATTTTACAATAAAATTTAAACTTTGTGAATTATTGGATTATATGTCATTTGCTCTAACAAAAATAAAATTACCCCAGTTCTGAAGTTATATTATAATTTGTAGGCAAAACATTATATTAAACTATTTTTAAACTAAGTTGAACATTATTTCTCTGTCTCTAGGCAAAATTTGGTTTCTCTAATATTACCGGAATTGATTATTCTCCCTCTGCAATTCAGCTTTCTGGAAGTATTATAGAAAAAGAAGGTTTATCTAACATTAAGTTGAAGGTAACTATTATTTATATTATTGTAGTATTTTACTTATAATAGAAATAACATTTAAATGTTTCTAAAATATATTAATTAGCCATCTTTTGCACTTATGTAAATTAGGGATTATAAATAATACAAATTGAAATATTTTAAAATAACTATTAAAAATTTAATCTAGTCAATTTGGGGAAATTATTTTTTATTTTGTTTATGTATGTGTATATAATACTGCCCTGATGTTTGCAAATACACTCAAATAATACTTAACTATGGATTAACCAGAACAAGAAGTTTTATTAAGTGCATAGAGTGGTATAATGTCACCAAAAATCATTTAGTTTTATTTTTCTGTCCTTTCAGATCATAACTCCTAAATTTTTTTATTTATTTATTTTTTTATTCCATCTTGTAATGGGGGTACAAATATTGTTTGGGTTACATACATTGCCCCTCCCCCCCTCCCCCCCACATGCCCGCGCTTCAAGCGAGTCCAATCCCCAGGTGGTGCGGATGGCATACATTATGTAACTCTACACTACTTCCCCCCTCCCGCCTGCCCTCCATCCAACATAAGATATAACTCCTAAATTTATATTTCTAGCCCAGGCTTCTCTTCTGAGCTCTAGAATTACATACAGGCATATCTTGCTTTATTGTACTTCGCAGATAGCGTGTGTTTGACAAATCAAAGGTTTCACTTTGTGTTTCTGTGTTACTTTTTTGCAATTGTCCCAATATTTCAGAATTTTTCATTATTATTATATCTGTTATGGTGATCTGTGATCGATAATCTTTGATGTTACTGTTGTAATTGTTTTGGAGTGCCACGAACTGCTTCCATCTAAGATGGAGAACTTAATTGACAAATACTGTTTGTGTTCTGACTGTTTTAGCAACTGGCCTTCCCTCCATCTCTCCCCCTTTCTCCTCCAGCTTCTCTATTCCATGAGACATAACAATATTGAAATTAGGACAGTTAATAATCCTACAATGGCCTCTACGTGTTCAAGTGAAAGGAAGAGTTATACATCTCTCAATTTAAAGCAAAAGCTAGAAATGATTAAGCTTAATGAGGAAGGCATGTTGAAATCTGAGATAGGCCAAACACTAGGTCTCTTGTGCCAAACATATAGCCAAGTTGTAAATGCAAAGCAAAAGTGGAGGAAATCAAAAGTGCTACTCCACTGAACACAGTGAATGATAAGAAGGCTGATTAGCCTTGCTGATTGGGAGAAAGTTTTAGTGGTCTGAATAGGAGATCAAACCAGCCCCAACATTCCCTTAAGCCAAAACCTAATCCTGAGCGAGGCCCTATTTCTCTTCTATTTTATGAAGTCTGAGAGAGGTAAAGAAGCTACAGAAGAAAAGTTTGGAGCTAGCATAGATTGCTCCATGAGGTTTAAGGAAAGATGCTGTCCCCATAACATAAAAGTGCAGGGTGAAACAGCAAGTGCTGATGTAGAAGCTATAGCAAGTTATCCAGAAGATCTAGCAAAGATCATGGATGAAGATATGAAACAACAGATTTTTCAGTGTAGATGAAATAGCCTTATATTGGAAGAAGATTTCATCTAGGACCTCTATCATAGCTAGAGAGAAGTCAGTGCCTGGCTTCAAAGTTTCAAAGGACAGGCTGACTCTCTTGTTAGGGGCTAATGCAGCTGGTGACTAAGTTGAAGCCATTGCTCATTTACCGTTCTGAAAATCCTAGGGCCTCCAAGAATTATGCTAAATTTACTCTGCCTGTGCACAATAGATGGAATAATAAAGCCTGGATGACAGCACAACTGTTTACAGCATGGTTTATGGAATATTTTAAGCCAATTGTTGAGACCTAAACTGTTAAAAAACAAAACAACACAAATGAAGACTGAGGCAGGAGGGAGGATCCTTTGAGCCCAGGAGTTGGAGGTTGCAGTGAGCTATGATCGTGCCACTGCACTCCAGCCTGGGTGAAAGAACTAGATGCTGTCTCAAAAAAAAAAAAATTCCTTTAAAAATATTACTTCTCCTTTACAATGCACCTGTTCACCCAATAGCTCTGATGGAGATGTACAAGGAGATTAATGTTGTTTTCATGCCTGCTAATACAACATCTGTTCTTCAGCCCATAATGGATCAAGGAGTAATTTTAACTTTCAAGTCTTATTATTTAAGAAATACATTTCATAAGGATATAATTGTCATAGGTAGTACTTCCTCTGCTGGATCTGGGCAAAGTAACTTGAAAATCGTTTGGAATTAAAACCTTTTGGAAACCTTTGGATTCACCATTCTAGATGCCAGAGAGCTGCGATCCCCAACCCCTGGGCTGTGGACTGGTAAGGGCAGCAGAGCTCTGTCACACCCCCATCCCAGGTTGGGGGGATCCTCCTTACCCCCACTGCACAGCAGGAGGTGAACAGGGTATGGCTAGCTAGTGAAGCTCCATCTGTATTTGTAGCCACTCCCCATGGCTTGCATCACCACCTAAGATGTGTCCGGCTCCCCCCACCCCCTGTGGAAAATTGTCTTCCTTGAAACCGCCAAAAAAATTGGGGACCACTGCCATAGAGAACATTCATTCATGGGAGGAGGTCAAAATGTCAACATGAACAGGAGTTTGGAGAAAGTTGATTCTAACCCTTTTGAATGAATTGAAGGTTCCACACTTCAGTGAAGTAAGGAACTGCAGATGTGGTAGAAATAGCAAGAGAACTAGAATTAGAAGTGGACCCTGAAGACGGGATTGAATTGATGCAATCTCATGATAAAACTTGAATGGGTAAGGCATTGCTTCTTATGGATGAGCAAAGAAAATTGTTTCTTGAGATAGGGTCTACTCCTATTGAAGATGCTGTGAACATTGTTCTATTGATAACAAAGGATTTAGAATAGTACATAAACTAAGGTGATAAAGCAGGGGCAGGGTTTGAGAGGATTGACTGTAATTTTGAAAGAAGTTCTACTATGGATAAAATCCTATGAAACTGCATCACATGCTCCAGGGAAATCTTTGTGAAAGGAAGAGTCACTGGATGTGGCAAACTTCATTGTTGTCTTATTTTACAAAATTGCTGCAGGCACGCCAACCTTTAGTTACCACTATCCTGGTCAGTCAGCAGCCATCATCATGCAGGCAAGACCCTCCACCAGTGCAAAGTTTGTGATTCACAGATGTTTCAGATGATCGTTAGCATTTTTTAAGCAATAAAGTAGTTTTTAATTAAGATAATATATATATATTTAGAGATAATGCTACTTGCACACTTGTTAGATTAGAGTACAGTGTAAGCATAACTTTTTTATGTACTAGGAAGCCAAAAAATTTGTGTTTCTAGCTTTATTGTGATATTTGCTTTATTGTGTTGGTCTGGAACCAAACCCACAATATCTCGGAGGTATGCCTATAAACTCTCTATTTTGAAGTTCCACTTGGAAAGCTAATAATAGTCTTTCAACTTCATTAGCCCAAAATGAAACTCTTGGTTTCTTCCTCAAACCTGCTTTTTCCAGTCTTTCCCATCTCCATTAATAACACCATCATTCACCATCTTGCACTAGCCCAAAACCCAAGGAGTCTTCCTTGATTCTTCTCTTTCTTTTAAATCCTATATCCAGTTCTGTTAGTTTTATCTTAAAATTATATCAGGAATTCCTTGTTATTTCCACTGTTCCTTGTGAAGTCCAAACCACTGTCATTTCTTGTCTAAACTACTATAGTAGCCTTTTATGTTGCCTCCCTATTTCAACTCTTGCCCTGATGTCCATTTACTACAGGGTGGCCAGAATGATCTTTTTTTGTTGTTTTTTTGGAGATCGAGTCTCACTCTGTTGTCCTGAGTAGAGTGCCATGGCATCAGCCTAGCTGACAGCAACCTCAAACTCCTGGACTCAAGTGATCCTCCTGCCTCAGCCTCCCAAGTAGCTGGGACTATAGGCTCCTGTCACTGCATCGGGCCAAGAGTGATCTTTTAAAATGTAAATTGGTTCACCATATTTCTTTGCTCACAGTCCTCCATTGGCTTCCCCATTGCATTCAGAGTACAATCTAAACCCCACACACAGCCTTACAGAGTCCCTCATTCTTACCTCTTTCCCCTTCTATTACCAATACTTTTCTCACACTGGCTTGCTTTCTATTCCTGAAACAAGTCAAGCTTGTTCTTCTTGAGTCTTTATATCTGCTGCCCTCTGCCTGGAATATTCTTGCCCAGATCTTAGCATGTTTGGCTTATTCTCATTATTCAGATCTCTGTTCAAATGTCACCTTAGAGAAGGCTTTCCAGACTATTTTTTCCAAAATATTTTTCTTCCCAGTCACTTAATGTTTTATTATTCCATTTGTATTTCCTTCATGGCACTTTATCTAAAATTATTTGTTTAGCTTATTTATTGTTTCTCTTTCCCTTTATAGAATATAAGGTGTGTTCTCATATAGGGACCTTTCCTGTTTTGTTTACTGTTATATCTAGTGTCTGAAAAGTCTCTGCACAATAGGTGTCCATCCAATATTTGTTGAATAAATGAGTAATTTTATATAGGCATTTAGGATGAGAAAGCTCCAAAGTTAGCTCTTCAGCGTGGCAGTCATTATTTTGCTTTGGGTATAATGAATACTTTGGACATGAGGGAAGGGAAAAAACCCCTCTTCAAATATAAATAAACATACTATCCACATTTTTAAGTCATAGGAGTTTTAGATAAAACACTGCAGTGACTTTATTAAGTTGTGGGAGTAATCATGAGCTAATTGCCTAATTATATTTTCAAAGTAGCTTTTCAGAATTAAGTTGATTGGTAAATTATTGTGAGTATTTTATAAAACTGAGGCAGACCACTATTTCAAATGCTTATAATGTATCAAGTTATTGAAAATTAATTAGATGCCAATGTATAACATTAAAAATCTGAAGTACATATTTACCAAGTTAAGTAATTACAATTTAAAGTCATTTAATTTTTTAAGTTTTATGTCATTCATTATGTACTTTAGTAGCTTTATAAGCTGGTGAGTCAAGGCCAAAGAACTTTTGATTTACTATGTTTACCTTAGTCACACAACTAGGAATATAAATTAAAAATCATATTTCTGAATGATATGTGCCTGATGATATGAAGTGATATGTGCCTACAGTCCCAGCTACTCAGGAGCTGGGGTGGGAGGATTGCTCAAGCCTAGGAGTTTAAGTCTAACTTAGGCAACATAGTGATATTCCATCTCAGAAAAAAAATCTTATTTCCAGTGACCTGAGTTCCAAATAAATTTTGTCATTTTGAAGAGTATGTCAAATATTTTACTTTTCAACAGAAACAACTTTTTCATAAACCAGGCTTGTGAGCTCCATACTGTGCTGATATTATTAGGCAGTATGCCTGGCTTTGATTTGTTTTAAATTTGTAGAGATTTGGAATGTCCAGGAAACATTATCAGTCTCTCTTACTAATCTTGGTTTTAATGATCTTGGAATGAAGCTCATAAAAGTTAGCTATAAAGTTGAAAATATTTTTATTATATGTAAGATGCCATCATAATTAATGAGTTCTTTTATCCATAATCTTTTATAGGTCGTAACTTAAATTCTGTGAAGACTGTGTGTTAATTGTTCTCACATAGACATTGATTTTTAATATAGGTAGAAGACTTTTTGAATCTTTCCACAAAGCTGTCTGGATTTCATATTTGTATCGACAAAGGGACTTTCGATGCCATAAGCCTTAATCCTGACAATGCGGTTGAGAAGAGGAAGCAATATGTGAAATCTCTCTCCAGGGTGTTGAAAGTAAAAGGCTTTTTTCTAATAACCTCATGTAATTGGATCAAGGAAGAGTTGCTAAATGAATTCAATGAAGGTAAATGACTATATGGTGTTTAAACATGTGCTTACTTCAGGTTTCATGAAATACTTTCCCCCCTTGGTATTGCAGTGTTTTTCTTTTCTATTTGTGGGAATTGCCTGCATTTCTTCTCTGTTAATGACCTTGGTAATAACTTTTAACTGTATATGCAAAGCACAGAAAAATAACATTGGTTGACATCCAGAGACCTTTTGAAATTTTTTCCAAGAAATCGTGACAGGTAAGTACTAAAATTTATGAGCCTGTAAAATTTAAGTTCTTTTTTTTTTTTTTTTTGAGGCAGAGTCTCACTCTGTTGCCCAGGCTAGAGTGAGTGCCATGGCGTCAGCCTAGCTCACAGCAACCTCAAACTTTTGGGCTCAAGCAATCCTCTTGCCTCAGCCTCCCTAGTAGCTGGGACTACAGGCATGTGCCACCATGCCCGGCTAATTTTTTCTATATATTTTTAGTTGGCCAATTAATTTCTTTCTATTTTTAGTAGAGACGGGGTCTCACTCTTGCTCAGGCTGGTTTCGAACTCCTGACCTTGAGCTATCCGCCCACCTCTGCCTCCCAGAGTGCTAGGATTACAGGCGTGAGCCACCACGCCCGGCCGAATTTAAGTTCTTTATTTAAGCTGTACAATCTTTTATTTAAGCTATACACTCTATTTAGAGAATCAAAGAAAAAAGCACATATATTGTGCTTCTGACTTCAGTGCACTGATTTATTGGCAAATCTGTAATGCAAATGGAAGTAGTACTTTTGAAAATCTTACATGATGAGAGTTTTAATTTTATAGATAGTTTATCTATCTTGCTCTAGAGGTCATTTAGGTATGTAGGATTTGTCTTCTTGTTTTCATAGTATATAGAACAATTATTTTTAACATTGCACAGAATTGAAATATAAGAAATTGACAGATTTTCTTGAGAAAATTTTCTGCCCTTTTCAAGGGTGCCAAGGTAGGATCTTTTTTTTTGCCCTGTAACGATGTATAATTAATACTGTCTACTAAGTGGGGATCTTGTGAGAATTGAGAATCTGTAATTCATACACAAAATATTTTGAGTTCTCTGGCAGACTGTTCCTTGTATGCATTAAGGAATATTTTTCTCTGCCAATTTATTCATGCGTTGCACAGACATTTCTGGAAAAGTGTCTTGGGATCTATAGGTGCGTGCTTGTTTTTTCCTTTTCCTTATAATTCTTTTCAGATTAGTATTAATTTTTTTTTAAAGAATCGGAAAAATTTCCAGGATGGTGTCTTTAAGTAAATGGTATGGTACTAAATATTTGTTTACATTTTGGATCTCAGTTGTTATAAGGGAAATTAATTACCTTAAGAGAGCAGTTTACTGTGTACTGTTGTTTATAACCATACTGCATATATCTTATTTTAGAGTTTTTTTTTTTTTTTTAGCATTAAGGGAATAGGCTGGGAGAACACTTAACACATGTCCTATTGTGTGCATTCAATGGCTTTGACAGATTATATAACGTAAAACCTGAAGTGTTTGAGGCTTGAAATTTGACCTTGTGGCTTCATTACCATTGGCTCTGGAAAACAAGAATTATATGTGATTTATTGTCTTTTATTTCATGCCATTAATTTTATTATCTTCCATGTTAAATTTGTTTCCTTTAGAACTGTTGAGGCCCTATACCGATAGCCTTTTCCTCTTCCTGAAGCTTGACAGTTTTAATAAATTCTTAAAATTTCACTGTGTAGGGCAAGTTCCTTTCCTGGTTTTTAAATACAGGTGTTCTTCTTTACCCCTGGAACCAGCAGACAAAAACATATTTGTCTGTCATTGCTAATGAGGAACAGACTTTAGCCTGGTATAGAGTGCTTAAAAATGTGTCTGTGTCTGAAAACTATTGAGCAAACTCTTTATGTTCAGTTTTAGAACTAAATACAGAATTTAAATAAGCAAAATGTTATAACAGGAAATGTTAAATAAATAATTATATACAATTGAAGGCATTTTTAGGCATGAATCTCTTAGAATGTAGTATTTGGAGTTAGATATGGACAGTTACAGAATACACCGCCATACATCACTGCTGACAGTCTTGTTCCTAGCCACTCACATTGGCTGCCATATTCCCTTTGTGTAGAATAAAGCTTACTTCACCAATCTTTTAAGGTTCTTTCATTCTTTCCTTATTTGAAACACAGATGTTTCATAGAACTGTTGAAATGGATCATGCATTTTTCCTTGATGGCCCTATATATATAAACATTTTATGTTATTTGTTTTGGTGAGGGTTGACTTGAATCATTTGCTAGATATTAGGGTATTCTAATTTGATGTCCAGGGAACTTGATTTTATTATAACTACTGAATTAAAATAACAATAACAGCCTATCTTAGTATAAAAGTACTTCAAATTCATTATGAAAAAAATGGAACAATATCAGTAACCCCAACATATAACTATACAGATTAAAATAATTAGAATAATTTCTTAACCTTGAATAGAGTTCAACCACCGTTATGAATATTTTGGTATATTCTATATTGAAATATAATAACTTCAATCCTGCAGGGTTAGTTCAGGGTGTTAAAAAAAATTAGGCCTAGAAAATTCACCAGACAGCTCCATTTTTCTCTTGAAAATTTTTATTATAAAATATTTTAGGCCAGGCATGGTGGCTCATGCCTGTAATCTCCACACTTTGGGAGGCTAAGGAGGGAGGATTGCTTGAGGCTAGGAGTTGGAGACAAGCCTGAGCACCATAGCAAGACCCTGCCTCTGTGAAAAATATAATAATTAGCCAGGCATGGTGGCACTCACCTTTAGTCCTAGCTACTTGGGAGGCTGAGGTAGGAGGATCATTTGAACCCAGGAGTTTGAGGCTATAGTGAACTATTACTGTGTCATTGCATTGCAGCTTGGGTGATGGAGCAAGGCTCTGTCTCCTTAAAAAAAAAAAATTAAGCATATGTAAAATTTTAAAAAACAAATATGGGTATATAACCATATACCCAACACAGTGGCCTCATTTTCCAGCATTAAAATGCATCATGCTGTTTAAAAAGTCTGTCCTTTGGTGAATTTTTTTTATGGTCAGTTTTTAATGAGCATTTTAATATTTATTAAGATTTGGCAAAGTTATATTAAGAATACGCATTAGAATGCATTAATATAATGAAGCAAAGAATAAAGGACCAATTGATACAATAATATATATCATTTTTAACATTTTTTCTGTTCACAAGAGTTACTTTAGCTCAAATCATGGAAATTTAGAAAATATAGACCCCACCCCTTGTCAAGAAAAAAAAATCTTCCAAAATAGTTCCATCACTGAGGGAAAACCTTGGTTAACATTTTAGTAATGACCTTCCAACTTTGTTTTGTTTTTTTTAAGAACAAAATAATAAAATTTTCATTTCATTTTATAGTTTCGAAAAACACTAAATTATCTTAAGGGGATCTTTACAAAATCACCATGACTTTGATAGGGGCATTTTATCCATCACCTTTTTGCATGGAACTCAGGATCCTGGTAGAAGTAACTTGACCAGCATATCTCTCACTTAGTAAGTGGTAAAGCTAGGACTTGAACCCAGGACATTGATTCCAAATACATTTTTTAAAAAAAATCATACTGTGCTGTTTTGTAAGTTACTAGTTTCTTGTCTTCCCAGACCCCTTCATTAGTTCAGTTTGGGTCTTGATCTTTTTTTAAAAAGACAAGATCTCACCCTGTTGCCCAGGCTGGTTATGAACTACTGGACTCAAATGATCCTCCTGCTTCAGCCTCCGGAGTAGCTGGGACTATAGGTGTGTGTGACTGTGCCCGACTGGGTCTTAATCTTTGTTACAATTTTTTTTTTTTAATTTTGATAAAATACACAGCATAAAATTGACCATTTTAACCATTTTTAATTGTATACTTCTGTGGCATTAAGTACATTCACATTGTTTGCAACCATCACCACTATCCATCTCTAAAACTTTTTTATCCTCTACAAGTTCATTTTTATTTCGAAGTTATTTAACCTTTCTATATTAAATACTTCTATATGTGTGGTGTAGATTAATTGAGTTACTACATATAAAGTACTTAGAACAGTGCCTGGCACATGGTAAGAACTCAACATATACTAGCTGCTTCCTATACGCTAGGTGGTGAAGTAGGCCAACAGAGACGAGGAGTTGGTGGGGTAGCAAAGAGGAAGTGGTAGAAATGAGGGATAGATGGCAAGCCTCTTTCTGCAATTTGTTTTTGGTTTTGTCTGTTTCTTGTTCAGTTCTAAGTTTTGAGGTGTGTGTATACATGCACCATGCATACACAGTAGAATTGAAAAATCATAAAATTTAGCACAATTTAGAGTTTGGAATCATAGTTTTATAAAAGGTTTAAAGATACAGTGTTATTACAAATTTCCTTTCACTATGAGATTCAATCTCTAATACAAGTATTTTAATTTTGTCTGACAGGATTTGAACTTTTTGAAGAGCTGCCAACACCCAAGTTCAGCTTTGGAGGCAGATCTGGAAACAGTGTAGCAGCACTGGTTTTCCAAAAAACCTGAGACTTTTCCTTGGACAAATTCAGGTAGCTTTTTAAAGAGGCTACACAACAAAGTTAAGCTGACACAGAAAATGCAAGTGCAAATAAATGCTTAGTAAGTACACAGGATGCACATGTTTAGTAGGTATAATGAGTTGGTTAAAAAAATCATAAACATGTAAGTGGTTGGGTTTTCAAGATCAACCAAGAATAATTTTTAATTTTCTTTTGTATTTAAAATGTAAATATTTTTCTTTTTGACTTAAAAAGTTTCCTGTAACTGGTGAACAGTTAAACTTTAAAGTAGTAAATGAATTTACAGAAAGCATGTATTCTTCACTTTTGTGCCTTGGTAAAATTGAATTGAATTTAGGTATTTATGAAAATTTGACCAAACTATTTCAGCACCAGAATAATAAGCAAAACAACTTTCTTAGTGTTATATTAGACTATTTAAGAAATATGAGAAATACTATTTTGGGTTGAATAGCAGTTATTTTAAAAAGTATTTAATACCTGGGAAAAAGCCTCTGGCCTTTATATGTATAATTAAACAAAATCAGAGAAATGTATCAGTTGATCAAGAGGTTTACTGAGCCTGTATTTTGCAGCTGATGGTCTTCTACACACTGTGAATGTTAAACAGATAGAAGGAAAGAGAATTAAGGGATATTGTTATATGCTAGCACTATGTTAAGTTATATTATCTTATTAAGTCATTGAATCCTTCCAGTATTTTCTTGAGGTATGTATTATTTATTCTTGTTTCTATATATAAGAAAACTGACGCTGAGAGAAGTGAAGTCACTTCTACGAGGTCAGTTAGTACAGGATGGAGCAGGATTTTTATCTGGGTGTCATCTGACTCTAAAAGCACATTCTTTTCTGGCGTATTCTGCCTCCCAGGTGCTAAGTCTCTGCCTTTATAGCATTTACAGTTCAGTTGGGGAACTAAGACTGGTACATATAAAATTCAGTTAAAGAAATTGGGAGTTATTTTTAGGAGCTGTGCAGCTCCTTGTTAGTATTAATCTCTGGACTGTCAGAACAGGAATCAGCCAACTCAGTCTCATGTCATCCATTATTACTTTTTACTATATCCCTACTTGTGTTAAAAGACTTGTCTCTATCAAGAACTGAATTTTGTCATTCTACTGGCACAAAGGGTGGTATAAGTTATATAAGCCCTCAGGGATACATGGACAAAGATATTCTAGTTAAGGGCTAAATTAGCAAGAGAAACAGTTTATTAATGTTTTTGCAAAGATAAGGTATATTAAAACTTACACTTTGTGTTTGGGTGATATTTTAGTATTGGAGTCAATATGAATTTTTAAAAAGTTACATAATTTTTTATTATTTTCAGCTTTTTGGGCCTATTGTGTTACAAAACTAACAATTTTTATTTGGCAAGTGTTATTCCATTACTAAGTGTAGCATTACATCTTTTTTCTTTTTTGGCATAGGGGAATGGGGGTAGGTAGGGAAATATGAGTCTTTCATTTAGATCAACCATTAAGATTACTACCTGTCTTGCACAAAATAGTTGAAGACATTTACATGGACTTTCAACAAAAATAACATTTTTGGAAAAGCTTTAATTTTCAACTTGTAAAAAGTGAGAAATTACTTCAGAATATATGCAATTTAAATTTTTTACAAAATTGTATTGTTTTTGTAAAGGCATGGGATCTTAAATTATAGAAACATAAAGTTCTGTAGTTTACTGAGATCTGGTCTTTGTTGCTTTTTTCACATGAATCTTCGTTGAGTCCTAATATAATAGTAAATAAGTACTCTTAGAATTCTGAGTTAAGTATATGCTATTTTAAAGAACCAATCCAACAAAATAGGCTTTCTGTGTGACTACACTGAAACATTGAGTTTGATTCACAGAAAGCTTGGGGATCTTTGTTGCAAAGCTTTTTGATTATGTAGGACATGTTTGTTCCATTTGCAAAGGTGAAGGGGTGTGTGTGTGTGTGTGTGTGCGTGTGCGTATAATATATATATTTTTAATTTTTTTAATCTAATTTTTTCTTTTTTCTTTTTTTTGGATACAGAGTCTCACTTTGTTGCCCAGGCTAGAGTGCCGTGGCATCAGCCCAGCGTACAGCAACCTCAAACTCCTGGGCTCAAGCAATCCTCCTGCCTTAGCCTCCCGAGTAGCTGGGACTACAGGCATGCACCACCGTGCCCAGCTAGTTTTTTCTATGTATTTTTAGTTGGCCAATTAATTCCTTTCTATTTTTAGTAGAGACAGGGTCTCACTCTTTCTCAGGCTGGTCTCAAACTCCTGACCTTGAGCGATCCTCCTGCATCGGCCTCCCAGAGTGCTAGGATTACAGGCCTGAGCCACCGTGCCTGGCCAGTATATATATATATTTAATCATGAAGTTGTTGAGAAGGTTAGGAAAAGGAAGTTATCTCTTATCACTTTAATCCTGCTGAAAGCAGGCCTCTTAGGGATTAAAACTGGAACAAATGCAAGATCCGAAAATGCCAAAAAGAAATTAATATTTTTGAATAATACTGAACTGCTTAAAAACTAGGCCTGTAAATGTCCCCAAGTTACTGAAACAAGTCGTAAACACATTATTATTAAACTGAGTATTGTTAGATCATACAAATATGTGGGTAACTGTGAAAGAAATTATGCAGTTATAAAAAAGAGTAGTAAGTTATATAGTGAATACTGTTTTCTGTGGATAAGAAGTGGAATTGTAATTTCACTTAATCAAAAGACACTTATTTTGAGGAAACTTGTTTGAAATGCAAACGAGATTTCTCTGTGGAGCCTGCACAGAATTGTTGCTTTTCATTATGATGTTATTGCTGCCTAACAGGCCACTTCTGTGTATAGGAAGTGCGTATACAAGTCCAAAGGGAATTGAGGCCTGAATGGGCGGGTTACACCAATTAACAAATAGAAAGTTTTCAGAACATTTTGTTTTAAGCCAGGTGCACAAGTTAGAGTTGCTTTTTGGGACTGGCATTTATGTATATGAGAATCAAACCTGACACTGCTCTTGGCAGCTTGACTAAAGCCATTTTAAAATAAGTACAAACTGTCCTTGAATGATTTTTTTTTCCCATTGTAGTAGCAACGATTTTGCCTTTCTTCTTCATTGGTGATATGCATGCAATCTTCTGTTTGTTTTGAGGGAATGAGGGAGCTAAACATATACAAAAGACTTTTAATCATTTTTTGAATAATGTGCTTCAATTGACTTACTTATTTTTAAATTTCTGTGGTACTGTATGTTAATCTCAATTCACGTTTATCCAGAATATAATACAAACCTTAATTTTAAGGACCCAACATTAGTAATTAAGTTTCATATGGCCTTGAAATAATTTTCTTCAAATTGGTGTACAGAGAAATAGAGTATCCCTGCATATGTTAATAGACTTTAATTTATGTTCTTTCAAGTAATTTTATTTTATATATTTGTGTGTGGGTGTTTGTTTGTGTCTGTCTCTCTGTCTGGTGGCCTACAATGATAATCTGTACAAATGTGAACAGTTTGTCTCTAGGGGAGAGCCCTGGGGTTTGATTTCCTGTTTTTGGGTCTGTGAGCTAGAATGTATGTGCTCCAGAGACAGCCCTCTCCTTTGAGAGCAAGAGACCAAGTGTCTTGTGTTCCACAGTAGTAACCCCTTTAGCTAATTGTGGGGGGGGGGGATGTTGATGGGCTCTGAAAGGAGTCTTGTCTAGTACACTTAACTGGAAGAAGGCTGCCCGTGACCTAGAGCTTGATTGTGGGAGGCAAGGAGCATATGTGGTTGAAAGACAATTGCATAGTGGGAAAAAATTAGGAAATCCTTATCATTTCTCTTGGTTAGGCAAGAAACAGAGATGTCCATAGAAGAAAGGGGAGGGGAAGCTCATGAGCATGTTTTATTAACAGTTAATGGAAGAAAATTAATGCTAATTTATTCTTCATACACACCATGCAATTTGTTAGAAAAGTAAAAGAATAATTTGAAATTCTTTGGTCAATTGATGGATTCCTATGTTAGGGGCATAGAAATGAAACTCAACATCAAGCGGACAAATACCCAAGCCCACAGGCTACATAAATGCTGAATAAAACCAGCTCTACAATGGAACTCTGAAAAGGGACGGGTAAGAAGCCTAATGAATGATTGAATATGACCTTAGCAAAATCCCTGGAGTGTTGTTGAAAGATCATTCATTTCCAGCTTAGATGTCAAGATGGGCTCCAGTAACCAGGAAAAAAAGAGAGCTTGAGTTAGTACTTACTGAGTTTTAAAAATCTTTATAACACAGTACATTAGACTAATCATTAAAAGGGCTTCTGTAGCTGAATTTTGAGCTGTCACAGGTTTAGGATCAGGGAAATAAATTAAAAAGATACGAATAATTCCTAAGACACAAATGTATCAATGTCCTATCCTGCTTTTATGGAGTAGAACTTCAAACACTGGGATGTATAGGCTGGCAGAATGTACTTTTGTCATGCTGATACCATTCCATTGTAAGAAAGACTTACAACTGAGAGATCAATTGTGTCTTAAAGTATTTGCAAATTACTTGCCTAGCTTATTAGGGAAGATAATAAAAAACCAAAATCTACATTTTTTTGTTTTTGTCATGTTATATTTTTACATATGTATCGTTATCACTGCATCAGCAAATGATAAGTATTATAGTGAGTGATCTTTATTGTTCATGCTATCCCGAAGCTTCTTAAGAAAAGTGAATCTAAAACATCTATTTTCCCAAATATGTAAAAATTTACACATGATCAAGCAATGACCATATCCTGTATATTATCGGACTAGTTTAGAAATATGAAAATATTCTGGTTGAATAAGGGGACTGTGAACTGTATTTCTCACTCTTCATTAGCATACTTACAGATAAAGCAGTTTATCCTCAGTGCTGATTGCAGAATAGAACAGTGTTGGGATGGCTGTGGTTCCCTGCTGTTGCTTGCCTTACTGATGCAAAGAGGAGGGACTCATCAGGAGGAACAGGCTAAATGTAGAGGAGTGTGGGTGCTGGCAGTTCACATTTTCCTCCTACCCCCTCTGCTAATAGGAAAACGTCAGGCCTTTGTTCCCATCTAATTTTAGTACATCCTGGCTAAAAAATGTTAGGATGAAAAAAATGTTAGGATGATTTCCAACCATGGAACTTTGAGGGGTAAGGTTGGGGGAGGAAGAGTAAAGGAAAGAGCATTTTATACTCCATATCCATCTGCCTTTCTATGACAGCATCTAACCCCAACTCTGTTGATTTTGGTAATGAAATAAATTTAGATGCACTGAAGCAGTGATAATTAGGTTTTCCTTCCATGTCCTCCATACTAAATCTGGTGTCTGAATGGAAAAAAAATCATAATATGGTATTTAATAAAACATACTGGAAAGAATTAAAGAGCTCCATGCAAGTTTTGGAGGAAAAGCCTGAAATTGAGTGAAAACTATATGTTGTGTTATTTAGAAATGGAACTTTTGAGGTCCATTTGTATTTCAGCAAAATTGCTTTTATACTGTTGTTTTAAATGAGAGTAATATTTTGATTTCTGAGAAGCAGTCATAAGCAAGGCACACAAATCTAAGCTGTTTATCTCCTCTGGAAACCCCAAAAAGCCTAGAAGGAAGGCTCAGATTCAGAGAAGAGAGCCAGTTGGGTCAAACAATTGATAACATAGTTTGTTCAAGAGATAGGGCATAATTCTACTTGTCTTTGTAGTTCGAAGTGCCAATTATTGTGGTTATTATTTAATTAAAAAGTAATTAATTGTATTAAACTAAAAGGGCCATTCCGAATACTGGTGCTCCCTATGAAATAAGCTGTCTTTCCCAAAGGTTTGTTCAGTTAGTGAGCTGAGGCTTCCCACTGGAAACTCTGTATGACAAAGACATTAAGTAGCAGAAATAAGAGAGATCGTTTCATTATTAAGTCCATTTGATTAATGATTGAATTTGTGACAAATGAAGTAGATTATTTTCTGAACTTGAAATTTAGTTGAGTTTATTTTGGTTCCTTTCATTTTATAACAATAGGTAATTTTGTTTAAAATCTGTTAAGTAATAGAACAAACATCAAAGAGAAATGATCTTTACAAATTACTAAATTTTGGAGGAAAAAAATGATTGGACTTAGGCAAGTTATTTTCCTTTTGTGGGCTTTAGTTTCTCTCTCTGTAAAACAAGGGCATTTGGTAAGTGATTAAAGGTCTTCTCTGTCTCTGTCAGCTCATGTTTGCCATAATAAAATACCATAGACTAGGTGGCTTAAACAATAGACATTATTTCTCATAGTTTTGGAGGCTGGAATCCCAAGCTCATGGTATTGGCAAGATGTATTTCATTTTAAGTCCTCTTCTCTTGGCTTGTAGTGGCTACCATCTCCCTGTGTGCCTACATGACCTCTTTGTGTGTGCTGGGGTGGGTAGTGGGGAGATTGATTGCTTCTCATAAGGGCACTAACCCCATCCTGAGGGCCTCATCCCCATGGCCTCATGTCAGGGCTTCAACATATACAGATTTTGGTGAGGAAACATTCTGTTTGTTCATAGTAACCCCTGAAGTTGATCTGAGGCTTAGAGAAAGGCCTGTGAAATAGGTTTCTAGTACAGTCATCTCTCAGTATACTCAAGGGATTGGTTCCTGGACTGCCCAAGTATAACCAAATCACGCATGCTCAGCTCCACAGTTGGCCATGCAGAACCTGGATATATACAAAAAGTTGGCCCTCCCTATACATAAATTTTGCATCCCAGAAATCTGTATATTCCATCTAAGTTTAGTTACAAAAAAAGGCCAAATATAGGTGGACCCTCACAGTTCAATCCAATGTTGTTCAAAGGTGAACTGTATATTTGGGGAGATTAAATTCTCCATTTGCTATCAGTTGTTAGGGGTAAAGTTAACTTGATGGTCCTTTTAAACCAAGGTATCTGTACTCATATATTAATATATTTTAAAAAGTACATATAATAAATTATTTGAAGCAATCATATGAGTATTCAGTCCAAAAAAACTTTGTGAATGCTTTATTAAACTTTAGATTTGAGTATTGCTTCTGATATATATCTGATAATTCAGTTTGTATTCATTTGACCACAGAGATGTTTTATCCAAGTAATTCAGAAATTTACATCTTATTGTTTAGTCCACTTCCATTATATATAGTAAGATTGAAATCAAGACTGGGCCTAAAGAAAATTGTGATAATCTGAGGAATCTCCCTAATTTGCTTCTTTTCTGCCCCAAACACAAACTTCACAGAGATGACCTAATTTACCACTCTATAAAGTCCCAGGCTTTGGGATGTCTACCTTCTCATGCTACTTAGGGACCATGTTTGAGTATAGTGCGTGGGTCTGCTCTTCTTATGCCCTATCCTCTCCAGGTTACTGTCATTTTGTCCCTGTAACTGCTTATTATCCAATGAAACTGAAGTATGTTAAAGGTGCTAGCAAAGTGCCTAATGTATAGTAGATACTTATTTAACCTTGGTTTCCTTTCATATATTTCCTTGAAACAGCTTGCTAGAGTAGAGAGAGCAGTGGTATATACCCTTTCTAATAGAGGTCTGAATATTAAGTGAGAAAATAAATGTAAAGCAGCTTAGTGTGATTTCTAGCATACCCCAATGCCAAAAAATACCCTTTCCTTGTAGGACCCTTCTTCCCATTGGAGCTAATGTGTTTAATTGTTCAGGTTTTACCTCTCAGTGCCATGGAGTTTAATGTATTCAGTTCCATTGTAAGGCATTTTTGTTCTATGAGTGATTAAATGAGTGAAGAGAGGAGGAAGAGTGGTAGGTAGATAAGTGAGAGTTTAGAATAGGTAGGCCCTTCAGAACTTCTTAAAAAAATCATACTATGTAGCTTCTTCTTCCTTTGGGGGAAGGAAAAAAAAAGAGAGCTAAGGATCTTACTTTGTTGTCCAGGCTGGCCTTGAACTCCTGGGCTCAAACAATTTTTACTGCCTCAGAGGACTTCCTAAGTAGCTGGAACTACAGGTACATTTCACTGTGCCTGGCTTGAAGCATCTTTTTATTTAGTTAAAAAATGAGGACCAGATATTATAATGCTAGATTTTCACTAGATGTCCTTTATAATGTGTTTCAGTAGAGACTAAGAATACCCCTCAGATTTAGGTCATTATCTGTTTAAGTGGTAATTATTCAGTCATTAATATAGGTATGATGGGGAAAATGTTAATGTGGATGCATTTGAATTGAAAACAAATGGGCAAGGATATGGCACCTTCCCTCATTATGTTTGAGTGCCAAGGCATTATTCCAGATAACATCAAACAAAGGAACGAAGAGCATGTCCCCATATGACCGTGCATTAGAAAGCTGGTAGCATTGGGTTTAATAAAAGTTGTTGAGTTGGATTTGGGTCTTTTACTGACTATTTAGGAAGCAGTGGGCTAAGATTTTAGAATTTATATCTATCTTTCATCATTCAGATTTGATTTCTTTGATCAGTGAGTCAGGTTTATTTTCTTTGCTGTTAAGAGTGCCATTCACAGTGGCATTTTAGTTTGATGTTGAGTAGTACTTTAAATAGTTTAATCTGATTTGTTCAGTGCTATACTGGAACTGACAGTATAGTATATAAAAGTATAGTGAATCCATTATTTGTGCTAGTCTAAAAAAATTGGGTTTTCAGATTTGTTTATTTCATTAATCTTTTTGTTTGTCATTGGATGAATACCTTAATGTCCAGAGTGCTTAGTGTGACAGTAGAAATGTTGGTCAGAGCTATGTTGCTTTCTCTAGTTAATTCCAGAGAGCTTTCAGTCTTTGAACCATTTTAAGAAAGTTCTACAGAGATGAGGTCAGTAAGATATGATGTACCTCTTTAGGTCAGAACATAATCTAAGGTTTACTTCTTTAAATTAGGTAGTTTAACAGTACAATGGATGACTTACTTGCTTTTGATCAAGGTGTTTTTGTGTTTTGGTTCCTCAAGAAACTTAAGAGGAGCTGTAACTCTTATTTAAAATAGGAAGCCAGCTTCTCATTCATATAAATTCTTTTATATTTCAGGTATGGTTAGGCTATAGCTGCAGGGTATGTACATATAAAATAGGCAAGACTGCTGTCTCTCATAACAGTAATGAGTATGAATTAAAACAAAAGATCTTTGCTTTTGGTTAGTATAACAGACTGACAAACTGCTGAGGAGAGTTAAATTCACAGGCTAATGCAAATATTCTTTTCATACCACTCCCAGGAATGTTTTACCCATTGGAACCAGAGACTAATTTCTTTCCTTGATATTTTAAATCCAGAGGATTCAGTCTTTAGATCAGGTATTTATATTTAAGCTCTGTGAAATCACAAAGTATATCTAGTTTTAGTTTCCTCTCTAATGAAAATGAAATTTACTCAGTTTAATTTTTAGGGGAATAGGCAGGATAGCAGTAGCTTGGAGCATATCACTAGGTATGGATTACAAATAGTTTCTTCTTGAGGCAGTGATTTATATGGCAGATAGTTGACAAGAGAAAAATTAAATTTTGAGCTTATATCTCAAATAGTTAATGTGAATTCTACTAAAGAATATTTAAGAAAAAAAGGTGAAATGGTTTTCATTTGAAGATGGTAACATAAACATTTATCCTGGGTGTACAGTTGAAATATTTTCTAGATTAAATGATGTATATAGCAATATGAAAATATTGTAAGTTGATTTTAGATACGTCTTTGGTGGAGTAACTGAGGCAAACTAGGGGACTAATGATGTTATGGTGATATTAATTTAAATCTACTTCACCTAAGATCATAAATAGACCAGAATTATGCTTTTGAACTTTAGTATTAGAATAGTAAAATAGGTTTGGTATATTTAACATATGCCAGTAACTTTGAATGTGGTAGTGAAAGGCCTTTATTATACCTTTATTTTGCTTTTTATTTACTATATATAAACTTTCAATGTCTGTTTTTGATGCTTATATTTTCTTGTAGCACATAATACTAATAGCTTCTATTAACTTTGCAAAAAAAAAAAAGGATAATATCAAATTGAAATAAGTTTTAACTGTTACTCTGTTCTTTTTAGCTTACTTTACCCAGAGCTCTTCATCCAGTGAGTTGCAAGCGTGACATTTACTGTGTTTTCAGCACCTGCCAACTTGGAAACCAGGGTTTGTGCTCAGGACTTAGGCTTACAACCCATACTTTGTGGTGCACAATGCCGTCCCAGCTGGCATGCTTTCGTACCTCAATGGTGCTAGACTTTCGGTTACAAAGCTGTGCGGCTTCACATGCGCTGATTTCAATAGTCATTCCTCTTCAAGCTGCTTTCAACTCTTATTTTGTATCAAAGGAGTGAGATTGGTATCATTAAATTCACTGCTGTGGTTATTTTTCTATGAAAATAAATTTGTTTTATTTAGTTATTGGACCAAAAAGTAATTTAGTCTTCAAGAACCAAACTACTTCTTTAAAAAGAATAAAAATATATATATGAGATTTAAGCCAGAGCTATGTAACTCATTTTCATCAGTGGATAAAAAGAACAGAAAGGAAGGAATAGAAGTATTAGTGTGTCATATGCTACCTACATACTAATATAGGTGGGGTTATTAGTTGTAGCTGGACATAGATGTGGGAAAAAGTACAGAACTTAATTTTTCTGAATAACATCCACATATGAAAATTGCCCCCATGATGGGTTCAGAATTTTGGCTTCCATCTATAACCAGAAACTTTCCATATTTTCCAAAGAAGTATTTTGCTAACTTGTTTTCCGTAGCTAATCTCTTTGAAAATACTTAAGGTAGATTTGGTTATGTCTGTCTTCCCGTAACTTATTATAAGCAATTTTAAAAGGTTCTGCTTTAAAAAGATCTTTTCAAATGTAGAAAGAACAGTGTGAAATGTGAATGACTGGCTTTTAATACAACGGTTGTGACAAAGAGGCAGTGGCTTTTGGAAGCTGAATAAAGGGGTTAATACACATGCATCTGCATACTGCTGTTGGGTCCAATGCATAACATGTTTGACATTTGTTTAGTTCACTTGTTAGTCTAGAAAGAATAGTATGTTATTCTCTCAAACCAGTTTATAATTTTTTTAGCAGTGAGCTCTTTTTACAACCATAGATACAGATAGATAGATTTGATGGGAAAAACTGAACATTTACTGGTACTTGCTCAAACTTCAAAGCTTAGCTCTTTGTTGTTTGAACATCACATTTATCTGGTTCTAAAGGCATAAAAATGAAACACTCACTAACTGCCTAGGACACTCCTTAGTGCCTATCAAAACCCGACCTTTACCCTCCTCTGCACGAATGTGCTTAGGTGAATACTTTTATTAGCTTGTTGATACAAGTTATAGTTGGTTACACCCTTTCTTAATAAAACACACCCTTATTGTCTCCTGTTGCTTAAGAGCTTTAAACTTGGAACAGGGAGCTCTCTAATACAGATGGATCCTCAGTTTAAATCTCCTAGGCAGTTTTGAATGGATATATGATGCATACCATACACACAAGCATCCCTCTATTTAGTAGTCCTCCTTTGGGGGAGCGAGGAGAGCAAGTGTTGCTGTGTCTTGTTCCTGGGTTTCGTATATTGCTCTTGGAGTAAGAGACTGTAAGTAATCTGTGCATTTTATATTTCCCAGGGTGTTTCATGGTTTAATCAGGTTAGGGTTGGCCAATGATAATGGAAAAGTTACAAGTGATTCATTTTTAGATTATTTATGAATTTATTCTTAAATTGGCCCATGAATTTGTCTTTAGATGTCTGGTTGTGCTCTAAATCTGGTTCTGATTTGGTTTTGACCCTTGAACAAAGGTAGACAGTTTAGCTCCCTGCCACCCCATTACAGTTCACATAGTTTTAAATCCAGAGTTCAACTGACTTTATTTCTACTCTTCTGAATTGAGCAGAACCTTTGGATAGGATTTTTTATAATAAAGAACCATGGAGTTGAACACTAAGAAGTGAAGGTGTTTTATAATATATCTGTGGGACATATTATGTCATGTGGGGAAGAGCTTATAGTATGGAATGTTAAGTGTGACATAGGCCTTAATGTATATATATTTTTAGCTTTTGGAGATTCAAACTTAGAAAATGAGAAATAGGTTCATTGGTTAGTAGCACAACTTCTTAAGCAGGTATATTAGAACTAGACAATCTTAAGAAAGCCTCAGAACCAGAAAAACAGGCTGCTTTAGGTTGGAAAGGAGGTGTTACAGCAAAGGAGGTGGCCATAGCCACCATCCTTGGAATTTTTTGTGAGACTAAAATAATCCTGAAAGCAACAAGAATACTGGTTGTAATAATTGTTTCCAGGCTTAGGACCCCTGCATTTTGTTTTTTAAGTTGACCTGATGAACTAGTAATTGCAGGAATAAACTGAATGTTTGCCAGCAGGAGTCACTCTAGGCCTCCTAATAAAAAGTTAGTAAATTAAACTCTTATCTTTAAAGCTCTCAAAGACTGAGGTGATTCTGTGATATCAGATGGCTTTAGGGAAATGCTGATGCTTTTGTTTAAATGTAGCAGCATTCACAGATCATCTCTTGTGCCTTTGTTCACCCTCGGTTCTTGGTTATTATTCCTTTCAAAATTGCCCCTTAATGCATTTTTTAAAGCAATGTATAAGGGTTAAGGATAGCAGTATCTTAGTATTCTGTATATTAGCTCATTTTAGCTTTCTTAGGATGAACTGATTATACCCTGCATCATGTGCTTGAAATGAATAGACTCACATCCTTTCCACTGACTGTTGTCCATCCTAATCATGCAGAAGAAATCGCTGGAGTGAGCCATACGTAGTTAGTGTGAAAGGAGATGTTAGCTCGTGCTTTTCTGAAAAGAATGGGTCTAGTGTGATGACAAACTGCAATATTTCAGCAATGGCCATGAAATATAATAGTTTCCCAAATGCACACAGGCTCAAGAAGTTAATTGTTTGTTCATTTATGTTTGATACTGGGATTGAAACATTGGATTAAAACCAATTAAATGTTCCTAGAAGCAACAGAAAAAGTTTCCTGATTTATGAATAGAACCATTGAAATGTTGCAGACACAATCCATGTAATGAGGTGTTTTGTTTTTTTGGCAAAAGGAGAACACAAAACGGGCATAGGGAGTTCTTTTTAAAAAACCTTCTCTTTAAAACCTCTTTTTGGATACAAGGTCAATAAAGTAACGTACACGGGGAGGAAGGAGTAATGGGAAATCTAGGGCTTCACTTCACAAGGAAAACAATCCCCCTCCCCCAGGTGAGCAGCACAATGAAAATACTCTGCTTATTCTATCAGGGTTACATTCCTGAACTTAAGTCAACATCCTAAGTTACAGAACTAAACATGCTCTGCCTCTGCTTAGCAACCACAAATCCTTCCTTCGCCAGTTGCATGTATTTTGGATGTGGCTTCTGAAGTACACATTCCTTTATTTCGATCAGCGCCCAGAGTTAGGAAACTAGCTTTACTTTCCCAAAGTGTGACAACACTTCAAGGTGCCCCCTCCCCTGCCATTCTGCACACCGCTGAAATGTTCATTTCTTTTCAACCTCAACACCTAACAACCCGGAAGCGGGACGTCTGAAGCCCATGCGGCCCAGGGCTTTCGTCCCGGCTCGTGCGGGGGGCGGGGAGAGAAACCCTCGGGGCCCGTGGCCCAGGGCCCGGGCAGCCGCGGTGGCGGCGGCTGCGCGGCCCAGGCCCAGGGCCACTTCCCGCGTCCCGGGGCCTTGCAGGCGCGGGCCCGGCGAGCTGCGCGCAGCTCAGCTCTTAGGACGCCCTCTAGCCCCGCCGGCGGCGCGCCGCGACCCCCCCACTCCCCGCCCACCGGCGGCTGCGCGCACTGCACACTCGCCCGCCGCCGCCCGGCTCCTGCACGCCGCCGCCGCCGCGCCGCGCCGAGCGCCCGGGCCCGCGACGCCGCCCGCTGAGCGCCGGGCCGAGCTCACGCAGCCGCGGTCGGGCGGCCCCGCGGCGGCGGCGGGCGCAGGCGGCCTGGCCGGGGCCGGTTAAAGGGACGAGTTGCAAACACTTCAGGAAGTGACAAGTCGATTTCCTCCTCCCCAGGAGCGGCTCGGTACAAAGCGCTCGGCGCCGGCAGGAGAGCGTGCGCGCGGCGGGCAGCCGGGACGACTTGGCAAGAGCCGGCGGTGACGGCGCGGGGCCCTCGCCCGGAGCGCCCCGCTACGCACAGTAAGCGACCCCGGGCCGGGCGGCGGCGACGGCCGGGGGGGCCGGCCCCGAGCGAGGTCTCTACCTTGTGCGTCCCGGCCACCGGCTGGAGGGAGCTCAGCTCGCGTGCGCACTGGGCTTGCC